>JAACJT020000110.1:14053697-14084292 GCA_009936485.2 Gymnarchus niloticus | reverse complement strand
TTTCCTGGTCAGAAATATAACCATTTCTACCCTTCTTTCAAAATACGTGCATTTCCTGGTCAGAAATATAACCATTTCTACCCTTCTTTCAAAATACGTGCATTTCCTGGTCAGAAATATAACCATTTAACCATATAACCTACCTACCTTCTTTTTTGCACTGAAAAACATGAAATTACATTTCTACTTCCCACTTGTAACTGCCAGGAAGGCCATGAGTGTACACAGAATGACTCAGTACATCAGTAGTTTGTAGAAAGGCTTCTACGGACACAGAACTCATCCGGTGACAGTTTTAGACCATTTCAAGTAGGGGGAGTCAGGCTGGGACCATCTATTCTGTTGGGGGGGCACATATGAAGGGAAAAAAAAACTTGCATTGCCACCAAGTTAATGAAATAAACTCATCAAGGGGTCAAGGTGGAGCTCCAAGACTTCTGACATGGTGGCAGCACCCAACCCCCCCCCGGCAACCCCCTGGAACCACCCCTAATCTCAAACTCGTGAAGTGATTCTGCTGAAAAAAAGTGGTGATGCTGCGTACCAGGTACCATGTAGGTGTACTTAAGAAATGTGGAAAAACACTCAATGAAAAGCGAGCCTTTTCATAATACTCTTCTGCACTAAGACAGGCCTTTCAGAGTAAAGAAGAAAGTGAATAATTTAAGCTTTGATTAAATTCATTCAGGCCTAAGACAGCGATATCATTGTCGTCGTGTTATCAACGGTACGCATGAGAACAAAGCGTTTCATTTACCATTTACTAGTTTCTAGGCAAAGACTAAATTGTTTGTTAGTCTTTGAAAGACACGCGCAGCAAGCTGTTACAAACCTGACAGCTGTTTGAACTTCTGTATTTTTAGAGAGTACGAAAACAAAATTCAAAGCAGTGAAAATACCACAAAATTTAAAAGCTTGAATTATAAAGTCAATTTAAAGACATTAATAAGGGTTAATTTCATTTAATAGGTGCTAACATGATATAAAACTATTTTTTCATTCAATTCAGATTATTTTTGTAACGCACCCTCCAGAGCACCTTACACATAACTATTGGGACACCACTTAATGGACTTGGGTAATTAAGCCATACTCATCGCTGAGACAGGTGTTTAATTAAACACACAGCCATGCAATTTTCATCAACAAACACTGGTGGCAGAATGTGTCATCCTGAAGAGATTAGCGACTTTCAACGTGGCACCATCATAAGATGCCACCTTCCCAACAAGCCAGTATCAAATTTCTGCCTTGGTTACCTGCAAGTGAAGTGACTGTGATGTGAAAACTTCTATAAACAACAAGAGTTCAGTTGTGATGTCATAGGCCACACAAACAGAAAGGGACCCGATGACCCAACATCAATACCCAACCTCACTGATGCTCTTATGGCTGAATGGCAGCAGATCCCACCAATGGTATTCAAACATCTAGTGTAAAGCCTTTCCCCAGAGAGCGGAGGCAAAGGAGGTTCAACTTCTTGTTTATACCCTTGGTTTTGGAATGAGACATTGTACCGGCAGGTGTCCCAATACCATTGTCCATAGTGGATTTACAGTATACAAACAGCCCAAACACACTGTGCGAGCAATGAGTGGAGCAGAGGGAGAAATGCTATGTCGTCTGGATTCGTATGAGGCATGGGGGAATTTCTGCGCTCAGCTGGCTGCCCACCCACCGACCTACTGACCATCCTGGTAAGGGTCTTGGGGGCAGGGACTGGAGCTTATCCTAGACAGCACAGGGCAGAAGGGTGGGGTATATATTGCATAGGATGCCAGCCCATTGCTGAGCACGCACACACATACACACACACAGTCCAGCACTACTGCCAACTTAGAGACAACTCGCATATTGCCACTGGACCATGGGAGCAAACCCAATCAACAGCAGGAGGACACAGAAGCTCCTCACACCCAGAGTGCACTCGAACTCACAACCCAATACTAGCCACTCAGCCTTTGCACTACCCTTTACCCATAGAACCATTTTTATTACTTCTACATACACAAGTAAACATTCACTAAACTGTGACCAAATCAAGCACTGCTGGTTTCCAGCATCAATGCAGCTTTATTCCATGAACAATAACTGCCTACACATAACTGCCAAAACTGACAAAGGAGGAAAACCCAAAAATATCTGGGTTTCTCTGGCACGATGAAAAGTGGTGGAATGGTTCTATCCCACACAGTCATGTGTTCTGTGAATAAACAGCAGCAGCCTGGGAAGCTCACCCGTGTCAGAGTCCGGCAGGCCTTTCTGTAGAGGACGCCCAGCCGGGTCGTGAACCGAGGACGTTAAAGGCTCGGCGTCACAAGAGTCACTCCTCACCCGCATTGCTCCACAACTGCAAAGGCTAGGTTCCATACCCATACCCTGCATGCCAAATGCAGATCGTTGGAACCTATGCATTTTTTCAAATTCTGACTACTGACAGAAGAGTACTTTTCCTTCCGTATTTTTGGAGTCAGAGTGGGAACGACAAATAAATTATTTTAAATTACCAAGTTATCCCTGTGATTATTTCAAAGGATGTTCAAGACCTCCATCTGAGCTTCAGTAGCCACTCCTCACCTGGGAGACGGACAAAAGGCGGTCGCTGAGCCCACGTCTGCCGGCCTCGAGAAAGTGCTGCACTGCCCACTTCCTGTCTCGCTCCAGCTTCCTCTCCAGCGCCTGCTGGGAAGCGCACAGATTGTCGATGAACTTCATCGTGAGGTCAGAGATCCTGGAGCCGACCTCCATGATGTTGGGCCGCAAGTCAGCATCTGGGGTCAGGCACCTACAAGGCATCCAAACGGAAGTATTTACTCCACGTAAAGACAACTCTCAAAAGCAATCAGACGAGTCGACTTAAATCTCTTTAAAGTCTATTGGATTTACCGCCAGAAAAGAATACTTAATATCACTTCATTTCTCAGCATCTCATTGTTAGACACATGTATTTAACCATCTGAGTAATCATCCGTAAAAACTTAAATTTAGGAACGATATCTGTAAGTATGGCAGTGATACTAAACATCATCACCAGACTGAAAACTAAATGCACATAAAAGTAAATTCATATTTACAAGTTCATTAATGAAAAATGACCATTTAATCATGTCTGTTACTCTCTCAGAGAAGATGCCTTCTTCCACAGGTACATAGGCAGCCTCTACAATCTATTACCAAAGGAGAGACAAAAATGATACATATTATAGAGTGCTATATGTATTTTATTCTTTCAGGAACATACCATAGACCAAAAAAAATACATAGAAACTACCATGGACTGTGGACTGATTTACATGCTTATGGTAAACATTCTGTATTGTTTGTGTGTATTCGTGTATCTCACCTTGGTAACGAGAGACAGCATGTTACCGCTGTAGAAGGGAGGTTCTAACGTGGCCATTTGATACAAAATACAGCCCAGAGCCCACACGTCCGCCTTCTCGCCGTACGGCTCACTCTGCACTATCTCTGGGCTGAGAGAGAGAGGGGAAGGAAACGTCTTCCCACTATTGTCACTTTGGGTCACAAATGTGTCAGTAAGAGTCAGCGTGCAAATCTCAGCCAACTTTAACTTGCCAACCCCCGTCGAATTACGCACCCTGTAATAATGAAAGCCCATTGGAGAGAGGTCGCAATAAGCAAAACGGAGTGGTTACAAGAAGCACAGAGTCAAGGTTTAGGCCCCAAAACAAAGTGAACAGCTAACATCAGAACACCCTGAACTCATTCACACATCACCATTTCCCCAGAAGTACCCTTTTTTTTACATGCGTGTTCGCAACAGCACTCACCAGCAGTAAAGTATCGTCCCCACCACTGATGTTAGCTTACTGTTCGCCTCCTTCTGCTTCGCCAGGCCAAAGTCCGCTAAGGATCAAATCACACTAGAGATGTCGGTGTACAAAAGCGCCCGTGTGCTAACAGAGATCCAAACAATTGGGGTTATTGTAATTCATAATTCGTAATATATGCATAAAAACGTAGGTAAAGCATTGTAATATAGCAAATCATAAAAACTATGCAAGCAATTAAAGCTGACATCCTTCTGCTGATTACTAGCTCTGAGACACAAATGCCAAATAGATCTAAATGTCATAAATGTTCTTATGTATATGGATGGATACGAAAATTCCCATTTAATAATTATAATGTATAACAAAACATCATTGGTCCATGACTCCATGCACACACAGTTCGATACTCACTGATGATGACTCTGTCCGTCTCTCCTAGCATTATATTATTAGGGGTCAGGTCTCTGTGAACAATCCCCTTCTCTTGGTGAAGATATCTCAGTGCCAGACACATCTAAGTGGATTTGTTTTGGTAACAGTGAGACATCAATTAAAGATGCTGGTATGCACCAAGGCTCTCAGTGGTGGCCAGTTTTATATAAGCCTGGTGCCTGGGGTAAAAGAGTGACTGTAACGTCTGTTTTCTAACCTGAATAAATATGTTCCAGATTCCATCCTCGGTGAATCGTCGACGCTTCTCCTTAAGAGAGTTCAAATGTTCGGCCAGAGGTATGCCCTCGATCAGCTCCATGACGATGTATAGCCGGTCACCTATTGCGGGAAACACGTCCCGCGTGCGCGACACCGAGCTCTTCGCAGCGATCACCAACACATTTGTTTTATATATTTATGAAAAAATAAAAACATAACTAAGTTTGTGGAATTTCTAGAGCTGGTTAGCCAGCAAAATTAAGCGCACTGCAATGTGCAAAAGCATTAATACGATAATTACTACAAATTTTATCTTTATTAACTGATGTTACTTTATGACTTCGAACATTAATGTGCATATAGTGATAAATATGAACAAACACTTGTGAGGCTCATATGAACTGCTAAACAGGACTCTGGTTTTAGTTATATCACGATATTAGCAAACATGACTAGCCCCACGCATACTCATATAATCAAAATTCAGCTTTCTGCAACTTGCCAATTCATGTAAATACTTACTTTCCAAAAATGTCTTGTAGTATCGAACAACATTTGGATGGTTTATCTGTGATAAAAAGCAGAAGGAAATGATACAGGGTACACATGAAAAGAATGGACTGTGACTGCTTGAGTGCACTACTGCTTCACAACCAGAGGGTTGGGGGTTCAAACCCCACCCCTGCTGTGTGTGTGTGTGTGTGTGTGTGTGTGTGTGTGTGTGTGTGTGTGTGTCCTGTGATGGACTGGTACCCCACTCACACTCTCCCCTGCTATGCGCCCTAGACTTGTCCCACCAGGAGAGTATAAGCCTGATATATAGGGGTACTAGATCCTAATAAACAGATGTGGCAACATCACAAGCAATACTGGCTAAAGCTGTCAACAGCTTGTCTGAATCTTCACTGCCACCCAATGGCTCCTCTTGCTCCAAATGGCACAGTTGTGGTATGCAGGTGAGGACTGCTGATTAAACAGAATTATGCAGAAGGGCCGACACAACAGGAGTCTGCATATGTGATGGAGGCTACCTGCTTCTTAATGATGCTGAGCTCAGACACGATGCTCTCCAGGTTCATGTCCCGGTCTTTCTTATCCTTACCAAAGGCGGGGTTGTGAAGGTTCACTTCTTTCAGTGCCAAAAGGTTCCACCCGTTCTGCTTGCGGACCTTCCGCCATGAGCCAGGAGGGATGATATACGGTAACAATTACAGCCAACCGTACTTTGATGGGAATAATACCTATAGTGCTAGGGCTGTTTTGTTGAAAATGTTTGTTATCTTGGCAGAATGCTGCTGTTGGACAGTAACTATGAGTGCCTGATCTACAGCAGCATTAACAAACAATACTGCATATCTGAAGTAACCATGCAGATGGTAGAGAAAGCAATTTTCAGTTAAAATAATATATCTAAATATCAAGTTTTCTCCTTCTTTTCAGAAATCTTTAAACTTGGTGCCTTGGTGAAAATTTTCCCCTCACAATAAGTCCAAGTTAAAATCACTGGAAATAGTTTATAATAGAATTCAGTAGAAATTACTGTTATGTCCTATATTCAAGAAAAAATATTAACTCCATAAGAAATGCATAGGCAGAGTAATATGATAAAAAGGATAGAAATAAACACTAAACTGACTGCTCACATCAAACAAATGGCTTGTAGTGAAAATGAATCTATTTTCCAGTGATGGGAGAAACGAGGCTTCAAAACCCATAGAGGCTGGGAGTATCCTGTTCTAACTAATCAATGCTGGTGCTAAATGAGACTTCAAAACCCACAGTGGGTGGGAGTATCCTGTTCTAAAAAAATCAATGCTGGAAATTTTGAAGCCTCATTTGTCCCATCACTACCATTTACACCTTACAAGTAGCATGTTCAAATTCAAGCACTAACTCTGCTTGAATTTTTCACTGGCCTGGGTTTCCATCTCATTACGCTCTAATGTTTAATGTGGAGAAATGATAAATGCTGTAATAAATTATAAATCTAATTAATTACAGCACGAGGCTCCCACCTTGTACACTTTGCCAAAGGCTCCACTGCCCAGATGGTCAAGAACGGCATAGCCATTGATCACTTTTAGAGGGGATCTCTGCAAGTTCACAGCCTCAATGCTTTCCCTCAGACACTTTAATTCTTCTTCCTGCATACATATGAGGTTTCCACCCTTTAAAATGCCAACAGATACGAGGATCTACACAAGTACAACCCATAATATCACAGCTAAGAAAAGGCTGTGCCTTCTAATTATGAACTGAGGCCTTGAATGCCGACGTACTTGCTCCCTCTAGTGGTAATTAACACAAAGTGCAACAAGTATAGAATGGATCTTGAGAGATTCTGCCTCAAGCAAAAAATTCAGTCCTGTTGGCAGAAACGTGCTGATTAGACTTCTTTTCCTGTGATAGATTCACACTTATCACTCATCACGGATAGACCAGGAAAAGAGGAAAAGGAAGGGATTAACTAAACCTCTCTTCTTAGGCTGACAGACTGAGAACTTCTCTATTTTTCCAAGCACAGTCACAATATCCAATTAAGTAGCTACATTAAATATTAATTTTTACACATATTAACTGCTACAAAAGACTTATCCTTATATGCCATATTTGACTGTATATACCAATTTGTAAAACTACTTACAGAAAGGAGAGACACCTTTGCTTGCAGTGCTTCGTAGGAAGTGATGTCACGAACATAATGCCCAATGTCAATAAACATCTCAAACAGCTCTGCAGAAAAGAGTCTAAAGTTTCAAAGAATGTGAATTAAATAGTGTCAGTTACATTCTGACTGAAACCGATGTAGTGAAAACTTGGTAATATTACCGACCACACAATCACCTTTTAAAAAGACGGCGATTTCGCTCCACGCTAAAGAGGAAGCGTAATGTCCTAAAAGCGTAGCACTGTCAAAAACAAAATCATTTCCCAAAGAATATTAACTTTTACTCAGAATTAATATCATATCCACACAGAGAACCCCAAAAAACAATCAGGCGACCTATAACCCAGCAAACAGGAACGTTACAGGAACGTTAAGAACGTTATGGGATGTTGTGGGAATGTTCCCTGTTTGCTGAGAAATAAAAGAACTGTGTGTACACATTTTTATTCACTTAATGAATTAATGCAGATAATTGTGTTTTGCATCATATCTGAATACCAAGCATTAGTATAGGTGTTGGTAACCTGGAGTGACGCTGCTTTCGGCCCAGGCTGTGAGCTTTGTGGCAGAGTGAGCTTTGCGATTATGAATACTCCATTCTCCTGGGAAAGCAAACGGCAAGGTAACGAAATTAATATGACAGCAGGACTGTGCATGGGCCCCGCCCTGCGCTGGGTTTTGACAAAATCTGGGGGCACTTTATAAATTATACATACGGTATATCTTAATATGGCCAAAAAAATTCTAAACTATTGGAGAGAGAAAAAAAAAAAAAAACAAATTCAAGTAACAAAAACAAAATCACATTATCTGAAAGTATAAATTTTGAAATCAAATAATGAAAAATATATGTAATTTCAGTTCAACAATTTACCCTTAGAAAAAAGTAATGAGCACTGATCAGCCATCAGACATTCACGCTTCAACAAAAAGTGGTTTAATCCGTTAATGAAATCCATTAAGCAGAGGGTCAAGCCTTTGTATTGTTAAGATGAGCCTTACTGGCGAGAAGGATGTACAAAGGTCCAACCTGTACGACCTGATGAGCTGTG
The DNA here is from genome assembly GCA_009936485.2 of Gymnarchus niloticus. NCBI lineage: Eukaryota > Metazoa > Chordata > Actinopteri > Osteoglossiformes > Gymnarchidae > Gymnarchus > Gymnarchus niloticus. Next base: position 14,076,127 of record JAACJT020000110.1, on the reverse strand, counting down.
GTGTCGTCCAGGAGGAGCTCTGTGAGTGCAGCGCAGCACGCTGAGAAAACACACATGAAGTTGACTTAACAACTGCCTTCTATTTTACAAAAAGTTTAATTTCACAGTCCAAAGCAAACCACACAGCACATGTAAACGTTAAATGCAGCTTGCGTAAAATGTGACCGTTGCATGTAAGCAGATCAGTAGAGGCCAGGAGTTGGAAAACAGTTCCCATCCTAAATCTTGGGAAATTACAAAGGTCAACTTCTGAATTCCTTATGTGAAATTATGCACGTTTTGCCCTTTAACCAAAGGGGACGCCTCATGAACATTTTCAACCCACTCCCAACAGCCCAGTTCATGGTGTGATTTCTGGTTCTATCTGAAATTCCCAAGGGTAGCTTTTTGTCTCCTTAATTCCCAACAAAACAGCACTGTTTTTTGACCGCTAAGTTCTGTCTCTTCCCCAATCGATCGATGTCACTCCTTTTCCCCTTGACAGTGTGTTGAGCATCCCGTCTGCCTGACTCCAGTACACACACAGTGTGTGTATGTGTGCATTTGTGTGGTGAGAAACAATCACCCGCTTGCAGAGACATCACGTTCTCCAGCCTTTCCTGCGGACTAAACTCCTCAGAGTGGGTCTGCTTCTGGATCCACCCTGCAGCATTGGCGCTCGACAGCGTCTCCACAGATGAGCGGTCCAAAACATATTCTCTCTCACTGGAGTGGGGGGTGTTCAAACAAAGTGTGAACCGCATGCCACTTTGATCCCAGAGAGTGGACAACATCTAGCAACAACTCTGCCTGAAATTAAACTCTGGCCATCTCAATTTATGATGAGGCCCGTTCACTCGAACCCATCAGACAACATCCTGCGGGATCATGGGTAGGGGACTTACTGGCGCAGGATGTGCAGCAGCTGGTGAACCCCACCCCAGGTGCGAATCTCTGCCGCGGCACCGGGGTCCTCGCACAGCTGCACCAGGACCCACACGGTGCTCCACAGCAACTGGAGGTGATCTGAGTGGAGCAGGCTGAGGAGCACGGGCACGCCCTCGTGGGCCCTCAGCTGCTCCCACACTCCCCGGGCAGGACACAGAAGCCTCAACAACTCTGCACACACTCTAAGGGACAGCGAGCACACGGGGACACACTGAACTATCAGCGTGGCCCACAATGAATATAAGGAAAAAAAAAACACGTTTACCTTTTTGACAGCCAATCGTACTCCTGAAGTATCAGGAGAAGATTTCCAACTATTGGCAGCTCTCCTATCATCTCCTTACATTCTGGACTAGAGGAAGTGATTCAATGCAGATCATTCAGAAACAAAGCTTCCTAATAATGTTAATCAACATGTTAACATCGTCATTTCTACTGGTTTGCTAGAGTATATAGATATTTGCCTCATAACAGTGACAATTATAAGAACGATCAAGCCATGTCATCGTTATTTTTGTGCTTTTAGTTGAAGAAGGGCACGGATACCTTTTTGCCAAGCTGGTGAGGGCGAGCAGAGCTCCGAGTAACACGTTGCCATCCCGTGTCACCAGAAGCTTTACCAGGGTCTACTCACACAGAAGAGAAACTCAGCAATACGCACTCACAAGGACACACAATGTTACTCAGTTTATCCACAGTCTTCCTCTACTTCAGGGTGCTACCTCAGGAATAAGCTAAACGAATCATGCAATGATTTTATCATCATAATCACAGACGTCACACGGTAGGACAGTTTCAAAATTTGCTGGAAAATCAAAAGAATTAGTAGAAAATTCAAGAACCCAGAGACATTGGCCTTAGGTGAACTATGACAAAACAATGACAATGAAAGTGACAATGAAACAATGAAATTGCGCCACAAAGATTCTAAGTAAAACGGATGACAGCTATAGCACAAATCGCCAGTGTAACTGTTGATGACCAGCCATTGAACAAATGAACTAGGCGGTTTGCCTGTTTTTCTGTCATGCATCTGCTCTTCAAGTGGGGCTGTCAAGTTCAGAGATGGATCCTAAACGGAGGTTAGGTATTGAGTGATGTTGCTCGAGAGCATCTTCTTGTTCATTAATCTGTCGCATTACAATATGCCTGTCTACATGGCCTTCTAATTTGCTTAAGCAAGTTACCCATGCAGCATTGGCTATTAACTGTCATATATGAATTTAGTTAGATGCCAAACATGAGTAGTGTGCACTCTTCAGGCAAAGCTCAACTACTTTTATTTTCATCTTGTACAAGTAAAACTACAGGTAGATAAGAATTTTTGTTTTCACAATTTCCATCTAGGGCTCTTATGAAACAAACACATATATAAGAGAGAGAGCTAAAGCTTGGGGTCGGGGTGCAAGGTCAGCCATTTAAGCAGTGCCTCTGGAGCTATGGCACTGAGGGCCGGCTCGAGGCCGTGGGATTTCAGCTGACAACCTACAGCCTCCCACATTTTGAAAAAGGTAGTGAACTCAGTGAAGTAAACAGATTTAAGTGATAAAGGTCAACTACAAAAAATGAGACGATAGAGAACACAGACAACCTGGTGAGCACCACACTTGATGACCCAAGCTCTTTGGTCGTTGACTGAGGAGAGCTTCTGGAAAACATCTGTGCACAATAAGAAAAGAAGCAATGCGACACAGAGTCAATATTTTAAATAAATGAATTTAAAAAAACAGAAAATGTAAGATGTTTCTCACATGTCATGTTGACTAGTTTCTCCACAGCAAATATTTGATTTCCACCCTCCAGATAGTCACTGGTCACCGATTCCATATACTGCAGTGAATTCAAAATTCAGTTTTCTATAACATTTATGTGCCGTATTGCCAGAGAAGGAAATGAATGTTAGCATATAGAAAGAAAATGAATTTGCAAACATTTACCCTCGCAAGGCTAGTAACTCCATGGAGTTCATGGAAAACTCTCTAAAAGAGAAATGCAAATTTGATTTCTTAAATGCTAATAATCTACAAAACTTTACATTGGTATTTGACAGTAACCAGGCAAATCCACAAAAGTGAGTAGTACTTGCTACTTGCATGCTAAAATTATGCTTTCTTTAAAACAACAAATGCTAATTAGGTAGTGTTTCAGGTAAAACATTTTGCTAATTATTGATGTTAGCACTGAGCCCCTCTCCAAACAGGATTGTTTCCAAGCTGAAACATTGACATCATCAGTGAGACTGAGGAAACAGCAGTAAACATTGCTTACCTGATAATGTGGATCTCTTATCAACAGCCTCAGACAGATCAGCACTCCTAAGATATTGTTGGGAGGGGCTTCAGCAAGCCAATCACTGAAAGTACAGAACATAATATTGCAATGCCCCTTATTAATCCTGGGGGATAACAATTACGGTGCCTCAACATAGCTGGTATTTGACATGTATAAATAATTCTTGGGGTTACTTGGCCACATCCCTTGGCTATGTTGAGAGCCTACACCTGCACTGTAGCTTATTAATTCCATTGATTGACCTAATATTATTATTCAATCCCCTCTTGAGTTTATCATCAGTGCAGAGAAAAAATATTGTTTCATGTTTTTTTTTTCCTCACTCAGTTTTATCTGTTTTGCTCCCTCTGAAAAGAAACCCCAGCTGTTTACAGGATGCACCTCACAGTTAAGATGAGTACCTGCAAACGAGCCTATTCTTGATCAGACAGGTGAAGATGTTCAGGAAGAGCTTGTGCAATGGGTGACCCCTGAAGTCTCTCTGGTTTTTGTATGTTACACTGGTGGATGAAATGCAAACAATGAGCCGGAGCATCCCGAGAACAGCTGCGGAAACAGCAAAAGCGAATGAGCCTTCTGCACTCTCTTGCTGCGTACCTGAAGGTCTCCAGCTCTGAAGCCTCATTTGCAAGGTGCTTCCTGCTTTTGATTGAGTTTTTGCTGCTCCAGTGGACGATATTCTGGGATTTTGACTGCCTCCGTGCAGTCACCTGAGATTATAGGATGGGGAACTATTGGTACAGTTTTTAATTGCAGGCATTTTTAATTTATTGTATGATAGTACAAAGTAGTTTTAATAAAATACAGACTAGAAAGTTGAACATGTGCATTGCCATATGTACAAATATATGCTATTATGAATTTTCATCTTCCTACCCACAATTTGATTTGCAATGAGCTAGACCCTATTGCAGGATCTATGGAACAGAAGATGAAGTACACCATACATGGGATATTGTTACTCCCTGGATAGTCTACCATTACATCCTTGATGGGATACCACTTGATTACAGGGCACTCTTAGATACTCGCAGGCTAATTAATCTGTACCGCGTGTCTTTGAATGGTGGGAACATCTGGAATGACCAGAGGAAACCCACAAAAACACTGGAGATCGGGAAATTTGCGGACACATAGAGCCGATGGGCTTGGATTCAGACCCAACACCCCAGAAGCTCAAGATGTCTGAAAAAAGCAAAGATATACTTTTAAATGTGAGAAAGCTTAAAAGTAAGCTTTACCTCAGATCGGAAAACAGGAACACTCACGAGGGATAACAGGGTTTTGAGACTGCACAGTTCCCTGGTGCATGGGGGGTGGATAGAACTATTTTGTAATATAAATGATATGAATATACATATATATTCAGACATTAAAATATTAAAAAGATTTTACCTTTCAGCAGGTCCTTTTGATTTTGCTGGTGATTTGTCTGCCCCTTTCGCCTTTTTATCCTGGTTGGCCATTTTAAGGTATCTAGCCAGTCGTTTTTCCGTGTCATTCCTACAGTTACATGAACGTCGACTGCATGCCTTATAATATGGATTTACATCGAGTACTACTAAAAGGTATACAATGCAAGATTGCGTTTCTTGCTATTAATTTTCATAAACGTTGTTGTATTTGTTATAAAAGATGTTTACCCGGCCTTCCAACAGTCGTGATTATGTTTGCTTTATATATAAAATATCAGTTACAGTGATCAGTTACCACCGTGCCAGTTACTTCTGTAAAACAATAAAGATAATGGCAAGTACTGTCCATAAATACTTAAATACTAAGATTTCACATACAGACAATATCTTAAAGAACAATCATAAAGTTTTCAGCATATTCACACGGTTGTTAGAAAATATAATGTTTTATATTACTGAGCCAGTATTTTTACTGTCAGTTTATTTTACAATAAAGTTTATTATTTAATTAAGGTTATTCGAATGTTTCAGTGTAGATTTATAACTGATTATACGTTAAATTTGGCAGAAAGTCCCCATTAATAATGACACCCTGTCTGTCTTCAAGTTATAACTCACCCCGAACAGAAGACAATCCAAGCAAAAATAATCTGCCTTTAAATACAGCATGAATTAGGCGCACCTCCCGATTCTGCTCAGTGCCGGTTCGTTTTCTTGCAGCGATCACGACATTGACATTTCATCTCCGATCGTGGACGGCTGTCCTTCGGGTGCCCATCCAGTCCGGTAGCGTCCTTATCACCATGACGACGGGTTTTTGCCTTCCTGGTTCTCGCCTTCCTGGTTCTCTACGACTGCCGGGCTTCGTTAGGAAATGGATCGAAGGTGTATTATTTCCGTTTCGGTGGAGGTATCAGAACCTGTTAAATACTATAACGATGCTGCATGCCTCGGTGTACTTCACGATGAGACTCCGACACTGGCGGCTGACTTTCCACCGCACAGCAGGGGGATGGCTTGCATAAATGACAGTGATAGTCACATCATCGGACACACGTACAGCACTTACAGAGTACATGATAACACGACGCTAGACGGTATTAGACGTTATTTATATGCCATTTACAGAGGTTTACATGTGGCACTTTGGTCATCCGCCAATTCAGTTGTTTCAACAATTTAGTTTGACTTAGTAGAACCGCAGAGGAAAAGCTGCAAATTCTTTCTGCCAGCTGTTGCGTATGAATGAGCCTTTCTTGGTTGGTCTGATGAGCGGACATTGGGTTGTTAATACTGCTACCAATGTTTTCACTACTTACTGCATATACAGTATGTGTAATACACATATACTGCAGTTACTGATTTTATAGCTATGGTAATGGGCTCCGAGTTTACGATTTTATCTATCCAATTATCCATTAATATTTTATCGCGATCAGAGTCGCTTGAGCCTTTGACAGCCGACATAGGGCACAGGCCCCATTCTGATTTGTTTATTTTTATTAATTTAACCATGCCTATAAAATTTCACACGTATAGAGAAGACAATCGCTAAAGAATAATGGCTGAGCGTGTTTTATGTAATGTTCAAGCGTGTGAATCAAGCAACATGGCATTTTAGCTGGCCATTTAAATTCCGCCATTCGGAAAAGGAGATACTGTAATTAAGCTGAACACATATATTCACTATGGCAAGCCGTTTAAGTTTTTAATATTTTTGATCTCTACAATTCAAGTTTTACTTGAAATATATTCAAGAGATCTGCAATTCAGTTTTTACATGCAAGAATTCTTACATGTAGGAACAGTATTTCATGGGCTCAACAATCGTATTGCAGGGACCTGAAATCCACTGCAAATCGCAGTATGAAATCCAAGGTCGTACCATTTCGATTTCTCCCGCCTCTTCTGAAGGCTCAAAGGTCTCGCGGTGTGGCGCGGCAATGTATCGCGAGACTTCAAGCTTCGAATTGTTATTCACCAAAGCGTGCTTACGCCATCCGCGCGCTACGTTCAGCGCCGTCGGCGCCGCGTTTGTTTTACGTGACGAAAGTGACGTAAACCAGGATCGAGCGAGCTGCTGAGGCGAGGCTGCCTGAGGATCGAAGCTCAGCTCGTTTCTGTGGAGGCGACGGACGGCGGTGCCATGGGTGAGTGCGGTGTACAACAATGTAATTTTTAAGTACTAACCTTCTGTTTGAGCTTGACTAAGCCAGCGGCGGATATGAAGTTGCTACAGCCGTCGTGTCTTGGAATACGTTTCTTTAAAACGAAGTAAGCGCGAATGAGGCATTTCCTGTGAGGTTCTTTCGTGATTATCTCTTTATCTCCACAGTTCGTACTGGTGAGGAGGGGGACCGCTTCCACCGAGTTTCAGATCTATCAGTCGAAATGCTGCTTATATTCATTTAACGTTTCGCCATTCTCTAACCATGAGTAGTTATCAGAATCCGTATGAAAGCTGGTTAGTGGCCAGCTAAGTGGCTCTCGGAGGTATTTCACCCCGGTCCACAGGTCTATCCGGCCAGGGTTCGCCTTTCATAGTCGATCATGTCTGGCTCTCTGTCACAGTGGAAAACTTTTAGTGCGCTGCGTTAAATGCACTTGGGATTGGGAAAGTTGGTACTGCGAGAGATCCTGGATTGTGATTTACTGTGTGAATGATATAGCGGCTTTTCCTGTGTCCCCATATGCATGAGTATAGTTTTGTTCCCGAGGGGGGAGCACATCGCACCTATAAGCCGTATCATTAAGTGCCGTTTTAAATGAATTGACAAAAGTGGGGATGAGTGGATGACGGAAGGCTGGGAAAACCCCGTCTTTGTTGTCACCGGGTCACGCCCACCTCGCGGGGCCCAGCATCCTCTACCTTAGGTACACTTACTGCATGTGTGGAGTATGTTTTTCGTACAAACTGAAGTACTTCAGAGTCTTGGCTCTTCATCCTTTGACTACTCAACTTGTTTTTTAAAAAAAAGACTGCCTGCATGCAAAGTCATACAAGCATTAATTGAACCATCAATTAGTGCTTGCAAGATGCAGTAGGAAATTAAGTTTGGATTTGCACAAAAGAAAATTGAGAATACCCGACCTTTTATGGTTTCTCTTTTGATATGCATCAATTATGTTGGGATTAGTTTTGAAAAACGTACTCACGTTTTCCTCCTGTGCTTTAGTAGTAATTATGTAAGCTGTTGAGCTGTAACGTGTTTGTTTTGTGTGTTAATCAACCAGGGGCTCCCTTGTTAACAGGAAGGTGCTACCCGACGAGCACATGGTTCTATGCTAATGTAATGAGTTACTTTTGAAATGCTGCAAGTTGGGCATAATTCCATCTGCACTGGTTTTCTGATGAAATGATTCTTTTTAAAAATCATCCTGTGAGTAGGAGGTCCAGACATGTATGGGTGTGCGGTTGGGGTGGTTTAGCAGAAATTGGCCCACGGTGTGTCTCTACAGGTGCCGGGGAACAGACAGCTTTGGCGTGACCGCAGACTAAGAGGAAACAGAGCATGGCTGTGGCTGATTCCCCCCCCCCCCCCGCACTGTTCCTAGTCTTGTGTTGTAATGCCGATGAGCTTTTTGTGAAGTCGGTTTTGATCTGCATATGGTAGATGGGAAGCTTGTCGTTTAGACTAGCGCAAGAACCTGTTTACATGTCAGGCTGTGTCACTGTGGTGGAGCCCTGTCGAGCTGTGTTACATCCATCTCTTGCTGAGATGGGTTTGAGTCTGTCATCACATCGGGGACTAGTCACTGTGCCGCTGTATCTCTTCCATTGTTTTGTTCAGGTGGTGCGATAAGTATCCAATGTAAGGTACTCTACCAGTCCAAGAAGTGTCCATTTTGATGGTCTGGTGAATGTCATTGAGATGCAGGACGTTTTCAAACATTCAAACGTAACAGTCTGAGCTCAGTGACTTTGCCTCTTTCAGTTTTCCCAGCTATTTTTTTAAAACTGTCTTTTTGTGATATTAATTTTAATGTGCAACATATCAGCATTTTGAAATACTTGTGTTTTCTGATTATTAAACATCAAAAAACTGCGCTGAGCTAGCATGAGCTAGATTAACTTGGATTAGCCGTACTTGCCTTTATGTCTGGATGAAAAGCTTCCATATGCTAAAATGTTTTTCAGGTATTGTTTATTTGCCTTTGACCTACTTTAGGTTTATGTGAAAGGGACAGTTGAAATACTTGGAAAAAATCAGTATGTTCTCAAATCAGGATTGAAACAAAAAAACAAGGAAAAAATGGTTCTGACAGGAACAATTTTTTTTTTCGTTGCAGCCACTGACTTTAGCAATACATTAAAATCTTCAATTTTAGAACTAAACACATTGCACCCATTTCTTTTCCAACAACACTAATTGGACAGGTTCTCACTGGGTGACAGCTATTAAAGGGCCAGGTCACTGTGGTCTGTGCTGTGGGGTGTGGCAGTCCCGGTGTCACACGTGGCTAGGAATGCACAGACAGGCTCTGTTCTCAGAGCATCTGTATCTGCCGAAGGCACATTTCACCCCACACATGGTACTTTTGTGATGGCCACTTTAAGAAAATGAAACTGAAACCAAAGACTTGTTTTAATGTGTAGCTGGGATGCAGTGCAGTTCATTTACATTGCCTGCCAGTCCTTGCGCATCTACCTGTTTCTTTGATAGCACATTTGTTCCTAATGCATATTGGTGGTAGTAGTAAACATCCTTGTGCAGGGAAGCTAAACAAGCACTTGGAAACAAAGTGCTGTGTGTACTCACAGCATTATATTTTAGCATGCAGTAAACAGTGCAAAACAGATGGCTTTTCTAGCTACAGAAAAGGAGTGATAACCCTAGTTTCCTGTTACATGAGCAGTTTTTTTGTAGATTATTGCTTCAAGGACTTATTCTGGTCTTTTTAATAAGTGAAATTTGCGACCGATAATGATGCACAAATATAGCAAAAGAACAGTGAAACTCAGAACTTGTAATTTAGTCAGAATTTGTAGACTGGAAGCTTCATCATCACATGACTTAAGGTTGGCTTTAAGGAAAGCCTTCGGCAGCCTTTTATATACTGTGTACATATGAAAGGTTTCTGGTAAATTTTCCTCTGGAATGCTGATGCTCAAACTTGGCAGTGTAGGTCACGGAATTGACAGTCAGACAGAAAGCAATGCGTCATTGTGAGGGATATAAGCTGTTTGCTTTTTTAATCGACGCCGTCCTGCAGCATTCTGTGTTTGCACTGCCATCTCATTTGTGAAGATTTTGGCCCACTTGCTGTGGACACAAACACTCTGTAGGAAGGGCAGCAGAACACCTGAAAAATGAAACTGAGTTTGGACTCCTTGTATAGGAGGTATATAGATGTACCTTACTGCCATGGTGTGGATGACTCAGATTTAGGCGAATGCATCCACGCCTCGTGCTTTTATAGCGTTATTATTGAAGATGAACACGATCCTGGAATAGTTTTAAAACTAGCTGTGCTGAGCTCTGCTGCGTACAGCTTTGGCCACTGCAGGAGAGTGAGCTTAGAAACACCTGATCTAAATAATCGCTCATCATAAAAGGTTGCTAGCTGGACTGAATAACTCTACTCATAAGCTGTGTCTACTCATAATTAGTTTGGGCGGGCAAAAGATGTACAGAAAATGTAATGATGTGAATGTATATATTAATCCTGAGGTTGACCGATTATGTGCACCCTTACTGGAACAAGTGGTCAGAAATGAAACATCTTTAATTTTAGCTTCCTCCTCATGTAGTGGTGGCTAAACTTTACTAGGTTAGATAAGGTTAATAAATTAGCAGGTGGACTGAATGGTTTCCTTTTGTAGGCAATACTTTGCAGTCCTACTCATTTCTATTAAATTCACAGTGGCTCATTTTCCCAAGACTGAACATTTGGTACTTGAGATCAACTGCGATTTTTGAGATGAGTATTTTGTACTTAAGAGGCTGTAGTCTGTTGGTCCGTCAGTTTTTGTTGAACACGACTAAAGATTTCCCTTGATAAAATAAAGCTGTATGTTATTGGAAGGATACAGCTGTGTTTCAAACTGCCTTTTCTGTAATGCAAGTTGAATTGTTTGGTTTTCTGCCATGTTCAGAATTGCACGCTTATTTGCATCCTTTTTTTCTATTTGTCATTTTATGCAATCCTGCTCTTTCCTGTGATTGTCATCGGCTGATGTCCCGCTACCCTGGATGGTGCTGTAGCTGTAAGTATCAGGATGATGTGTTATATGGTCTCCCTACTGGTTACAGTCTGAGCTGCATTTCCTTAAAGCTTCACGAATAGCATCTAAGTTCACATGTGGTATATCCTAAAATCCTCTTTGTTTCCCCTTAATTTGCTTTTGCAGCAACAGAAAAACCTTGAAGGCTACGTTGGCTTTGCAAACCTTCCCAACCAGGTGTACAGAAAGTCTGTCAAGCGAGGCTTCGAATTCACTCTCATGGTTGTAGGTAAGAACAGCGTTCTGTGTTTGTATTTACCAGTGAATCTCTTGGCACTCAGATGTCTGCATATATGTTGTGTCTCTCAATGCTGAAAGAAGCATTTGATAGATTTTACCGTCAGCTCTACGTTTTCCTCGTACAGCATTCATGTCCAAGACATTTAGTGCTGCTTTGGATGAAATGGTTTGATCCAGAAAGCTATGAGCCACGTTCTAGAATAACAACATGTGTATGGAATGACCTCTATATTAAAAGCAAACGTGCTATTTTTTTAAATGTATGCATTTATTTTTCTTCTGACATTTATGTGTATGCTGTTTGAGTTATGGCTGAGCTGAGAATTTGGCTTAATTACATTTGAGGTGGTCAAAACTGGAAGCCAGCCAGTCTCTATGCATCCCTATAGCCTTGGGGAGTGGGGGAGGTCTTGGAAGGAAATAGTCAGTAAAAGCATGACATCACTTCCTGTCTGTCTTCTAAACTGGTCCAAACGGACTGATGGAATGCAAGGAATGTATATCTCAGTTTCTAGTTAACTGCAAGAGACACAGACCATCCCGTACTTGGATGGGTAGGCTTTTCAGTGTAGCGTTGGATGAGAAGTTATGTGTTGTTTTAATTTCATATTACTTGACAATTTTACATATTTTATCATTTTAATATTAGTTTGCTTTTGTTATTGTGCAGTAGTCCTGGATTTCTGCTGTAGGGTGATTTTTTTTTTTTTGAATCATCAAGCTCTATCTGTGTGAAATGCTTAGCAAATTGAAAATAAACAATTTGCATATCATGCTGTCATAGTCAAAGCTTTATTTGCGTTAGCATTAGATGTACTGATGTTGTGTTGTAGTATGGAATTACACCTACACTTTGTGTATTGTCGAAATTTGATGAGGCTTCACGTTATCGTAATGTGTGATATGCATTATGTCCTTGCTTACCAAAAAATATGATGTAAAAACCTATGGTTTTAGGTGTCTGAGGAACAAATGGTTTAAAATGTGTAGGATAAGAAGGGTGAGTCGATTTTGATTCTGGACTCAGGCCTTTTCTTCTGTCTTCCTGCTGTCTTCATGTTAGCTGTTCTTCTGTATAGGTAATAAAATGACAGCACTTGTGTACAGTCGATAGCACCACTGTCTCTCAGTCTTGTACTTCCTGTGGGTGTGTTTCCTTTGTGTACATCGTGAGGGAAACTGCACGTACATTAAAACATTTGACAGGGCATTGTATTACGTGTTGGGAGTTATATGGATGGTGCATATTAAGCAGAAATTTGCCCATGAAATTTGCGAAACTGAAAATGTGAATGCTGTTTGTGAACCTGTCTATATACAGATCTCACGCTAAAAATGCAGCGTACTGTTAATGTGCTTAATTCTTAGGCTGAGGTTATTCCCCTTGAATTTACACACCGGGTGTACAACGTGAAAATAAGTAGAGGGACTGTTGTGGAGCTGCCTGAGCTAGGCCAGCTGAGAAACCAGAGGAGGAGGCTGTGCTGTGATGGACGGTACTATAGGTTATACACACTTGGTAAAAACATTAGTCACCACAAGGGTTTAACATCAAGGAAATGTGTACTTGCGCCCACGCTTTTTCAACAGTCGTGTGTTTTACTTAAACAGGAGGAAACGCAGCTTACAATGGTCTTTGGCTTGACAGCTCCCTCGAATTTGAATGTGTTTAATGATTCTTGCAAGCTATTTCTGTAGGGAGGAAAGGCACAGGAAATCGTTTTCTGTACCGTGTCCCAACGATGATTGGGATGCTGTATCATTCATCAGTAGGGATGAATCTGCTCAGAATTGCAGTCAAAGGCTGGTTTTTGGTCTCAGCGCACTCAGTTTTGCTCAGAGCAGGAAGTTTTAAGTAAGTGCCGTAGTTTATACAACGTCGTAAAATTTCCTTTAAAGGACATGTCCTGGATGTTGATGGAATTGCCCGGTCAGCTTCAGTGTTACCGTAAAGCACGCTAAGGAGCTGCTGCTTCAGAATGAGGTGATGCTGCTGATTGTAAATCAATTTTTTTTATGCAGCTAATAAGCTCTTGTCTTTTATATAACAATTTCAGATTTCCTTTTTCAGCCTGTGTTCTTGTACTGAGTACCCTGGAAATTCTTCAGTACAAGTTGCATACATGGGCTGGGTGGGCTAATCTTGTCTGATGAATGGATTTCACCCTTAGAAGTTTGAATGTGGAGGAGTGTGTTTTGTGTGCCTTCTTCACACCTTCCTGGCCTGAGTTTCTGAAAGGGCTACCCTGGAGGTGTCTAGTGAGGTGTGAAGTTTCACCGGTGTTGTCACGAACAGGGACTTAAAAGCACCCTGACCTGCTGGAATTCCACGTCCTCCCAGGGACCGTCATAATTACGGCAGATGGGAGGAGCGGAACTCTGCTTGCGCAAATGCTGCGCCGTTACTGGCGAGGCACTGATCCAAGATGCACACTGTGTGGGCGACCCGATGTTTGGCTCTGTCACTTGCTGCTGGATTGGCTGGCGGCTCCAGTGTGTCAGCAGTGGGCTCAGTGGGTGATGGTGTTACATCCCCATGCCGCGGTTTGGCCATAAGAAGAAGAGTACTAGAGCTGGAACCCCTGCAGTCCATGCTTTTCTCCCCTCTCGAGCAAATGACGACGCCCGAATCGTCTCGGGTTTTTTGAGCACAGCAGAGCTGAGCCGTGTGGCTGCTGTTCTGCGTCCTCCTAATTTAAACTCATCTCTACACAATTTCTCTGCCATTCACCGAGTCAGATCCAGCAGCAAAGCGGCCGTGTTTCATAGGCCCCCCTTTAGCGCACGTTAAGCGCATTTACCCACTCGCGCTTCTCGTTTAATGGTTCGGCCAGACGTAGGGCTTTGATTGCCAGCGTTTGTCCACGCTGTTCCAGTTTTTCAGCTTGTGATGCACATGGTAATCAATCGGAGAGAATCTGCATTATGTTAAAGTGCATGAAAAGTGAGCAGTGATATTTCTTATCCCATAAGCAGTGACCCACTGTAATTGTTTTTGTATTTTCTACTGTAAGATCTCTTGTGTTGTATCCAAGATGATATTTAATGCTTATTAATTGTGTAGGTCTGCCTCAAAAATATCATCATACTTGCTTGTATGATTATGAAGCTATACACTAAATGGATGTGGCATTTTTTTTTCTCACCCCCTAGAATTTTGGTCCCAATTTATCACCTGTAGACTACAAGCTTGGCTGTCAGACTGTGTGTTTGCAGTATTGACGAACTCCTCATTTGTGCTCAGCATAAATGAAGCCCTCGGTCAATGCCTTAAGCCCTGCTTTTAGTTTAGTCTGGGAGTGCGCTATAATGACCAGTGATCGCAAAAAGTTCTGTTTAAGATTTAACTTTGTACAACCTTTCACGTAGTCTGTTAGCATGTTAATTGTATGGAGTGTTTTGTGTTGGTGCTTCACTAATGCTTCCGGTTCCCTCTCTTTCAGGGGAATCTGGACTGGGGAAGTCTACACTTATCAACTCCCTTTTCCTGACAGATCTGTACTCCTCAGAATACCCTGGGCCCTCACATAGAATCAAGCAGACTGTGCAGGTAGCGTCTTCATTTGCTTTCTCTGTTTGCCTTGTCCACAGTGAGAATGAAGCGGTGTGTGCTCTGAGCTGGGAGTGGGGCAGCAGTAATGCGATATGGCTTAAAGAGGCATTTAGGCACCATTATGGCAAGCGGCGCTTTGTCCTCTTTTGTTGTGTTGAATCGCCGCTAAATAAGAAGCCGTGCTTCAGTTCCTGCCCTCGGCCAAAAACATTGTCAGGATCTGATGCTCAGTTGGTCGTCAGCTTCAGACACCATCAGAGTTTCTTTCTCGGCTGACATGCAGATTAAGCCAGCTTAGAGGTGCCCCTCCAGTTCCATTTTTGGTCAGTTACAGGATCAAAGTTCCTTAGCTGTTTAGGTGTTGCAGATAGCATCTTACTGTCTCCAGAGAGATGCAAAAGTCTGAATGGCTTTGAAAGTCGTGTTTGCCGGAAGCCTATTGTTAATGCGTCAGGGCTTTGACACTCAGCCCACTGCCTTCTGTCAGTGGAGTTTTCAATGCCACACTCTTAGCTTTCCATTACTTCATTTAAGCAGTGAAGGAACACCCAGATACTGATTAATCCTGATCATATAGGATTTCATTTGTTTTCATTGGTTAGCCTTGGAGTTTATGTACTAGAATTAAGCAGTAAACCTTATCCCTACTTTATTAAAAATAATACAGTTCTTGTAGAAACAGACCTTACTTACACCCCCTTATTTCCTTTGGGAAGTCAGCCTCCCAAATGCTGTGTGGGTTAAAAAAAAAAAACATTAAACACTCCCATGTGTTTTGAATTCTCACATTGCAGTCTGTCAGTTGCTTACCACGATTGTGACAAAACCATGTGCAGCACAGTGAAAATGTCACGCCCGCTATTGTCACCAAGCAGTCTGCTCTGTCCACTTCACAGTTTTGGTAAAACGGAGAACAGATGTACGGGGGGCAGTTGCATACATTTCTTAAATTAATGGTAAAGCGCTTCAGATTTGGAAATTGAAATAACAGACACTGAATGTGTGTGCGTATGTGTCGGTTTTTGCAGTAATCTAATGCATGTCGAGTGACTGTAGACGTAACTTTACCAGGTCCTTGGGAAAAGATACATGTCAGTCATGTGACTGGAGGGTTTAAAAGACCATTTTAGGGTATTTACCCCCCTGAAAACTAAAGTGTCTGGTTCTGCATCATGCACTGATTTTTGGAGTGGTTTGAACACTGGCCAGTCAGGTTTAGCTATACAAATGGCTTGGGTTCCCTCCCTGTTGCCAGACAGACACTGGCATACAGAGAAAGAAAGAGGGGGTTTTTTAAAATTGTCAACATTTTTACATTTAATTAATTGCATGCAAGGCTTTTTGTGTAAATATGTATATGGCCTGTGTTTTGGTTTCCCCAAGAAAGTTGGAAATTGCCTGGCAGTTACCTGGATGAATATTGCTTTCTTTTTAGATTATTATTTAGAGGGTGTATTTAAAAAAAAAAAGCTTTGTGCGTCTGAGAAAGCTGGACAATCTGGTGAGCGGACACAGCTTGCTCTTCTCTGAGGCAACGATGTTGAGCTTAGAGACCCCTTTTAATTCTTTAGTTCTTGGGTTGGGTTTCATTAGAGAGGAAGGTTTCTGTATAGGCACATTAAAATTTGGTTAGTCTGCTGGCGGGGGTAGTTTCCTGTCTACTGGTCATCATCTGCAGAGCCTTCCTGGAGGCCAGGCTGCTTAACACTACTTTAAAAAAAAAAAAAAAAAAAAAAGAAAAAATGAGTCATGTTTGTGCTGCTGTTCTTGGACGGTTCATACAAGCTCACAAACCACCTCCTTGCACTTAAATTCACCTACATTAGGCCCTCGATGTGCCCCTGATACGTTTTCATTCTCCCTGCTCACCCTCTGCCAGTCGGTACTTTGTATTGCTGTCTCCTAGGATACGTGACATTTTTGCATACTTTCTGTTGCATACTTTCTGTTTTTCTGGTTACGCCGCATAGCTAGCTAATGGCTGTGCTCCGCACCCCGCGAGTCACCGCACGCAGTATGGATGAGAGGTGCCACTTTTGCATCTGTCCTCCCAAAACCAGTTCCTGCTCCTCCGATTATCGTAAGACTCAAGGCTGGCGCTGTTGCCTGGCCTAAAAGTGTGAAATGGTGATGATAATAACGTAAATTAGTGTGGCATTTCTACAATGGCCCGTTAATACGTTGCAGCCACATGTAGCCTAACCGTTGTTTTTGTATATTTGTAACAACTATCACAGATGGCCTGATGTTTTCTGCTTGGTTTGAGTATGTAATGGAAGATTTCAGTTGGGTTATTGCCAGGGTGTGTGTGGTTTTTTTTTTTTTGGTTTTTTTTTTATGATTATTAAATATCTTGGAGTCCGATACAGCAATGTAGTCTTATTCTTTAGCCTTTAACCCTCAGCTTTGAGAGAGAGCCACGGGGTGTTGTATGCAAAATGTATAATGGGAGGAAGTCGAAAGTTCCCAGGAAGGACAGAAAGTGGTTTCCTGGTTTTTTGTTTTTTTTTTTGTGCTCTAGCCCATCTTGTCAGGAAACAGATCCTATGGTGGATTCCTTTCCTGGTGTGCAGACCCCATGCATAAATCACTTCAGATGCACAGCAAGCTGAATTCTTCACGTTCCTCAGGAGAAGCCAGTGCTGTTTTTACCCTTCAGGATGATCTGAAAGGGAACAAAAAGAAGTTAAGGGACGAATACCTTGGAATCGCTAATCATTAGTCTTTCGGTTAAACGCCGAGCCCTTCAGCATTAGATGTGTTTTTCTCCTCATGTAGCTGAGGTATTTTCCCCATGTGCTTCTAGGTAACTGCCGAGTAGTCCATGTCATAGGACTTTGTATAAGATATGAATGCCTGGATTGCTCACTTAGGAGGATGGAAAATTGTGAATGGATGGACCTCTTTGTTTTGGATCTATTTTTAAGTTAATGAAACTGCCAGCGAAAGTTAAATGGCCATCTATCAGTCTATTAGCATGTCCTTAGGAGTAGAGCTTGTAAAAAATAAGCTTTCAGAGGCTGATTCAATTTGAGAACCTTAGGGTCTCATTTAGAGGAGCTTCTTTCCTTTCCTAGCTAACATTCCTTGTTTATTTGGTTGCTGATTCATGACTGTTATTCGCTTCTAGTTGTTTATAGAAGCTTGATGTGTTGGCTGGTTGTCTTCTGTTCTTTCCTAACATAGTGAAGTATAAATGATCGCACTGAGTAAATGAGCAACTTTGTCCTTGCCTGTGTTTCAGTGAAACCCATGAATGGCTCTGAGTCTTTGGGTGTTACGGTGACAGGATATGCAAATAATTGTGAGCAGCAAGACTCTGCAAAGAGCAAAAAAAAACAAAAAAGACTCCTATGTCTGCTTTTTTTGTTTTTTTATAAACGCTCCCCTACCCTTTCAGGTGGACCAGTCCAAAGTTTTGGTGAAGGAAGGTGGTGTCCACCTTCTGCTTACGATAGTCGACACCCCAGGATTTGGCGATGCTGTGGATAACAGTAACTGGTAAGTTTGAAGCTCAATGTATTAATGACTGACACTCTGGCAGAATGTCCATAAAAAGTGAGTATCTCTTAACAACTTCATCTACCTTTTGTCTTAAAAATAAAATGACCAAACTTTCCTTGTCACCCGGTATGGAATTAGCAGTTTGAAGACGGATGGATGAAGGGACGACTAAATTTCAGTTATTTTTTCTTCAAATCTGTTTCACGTTTATTGGCTATGAATAATAAATGTAATTAATCCTGATACGTATTGCTAGTCATCTCATGATTACATTGTTTGACAGTGCATGTCTTGGTATCAGTTACATTGGATAGGTGGGAGGTCTCTGTGTGTACTGACGCGAGTCGGTGCGTACATCACTGAAAATGTTGACACGGTTTCTCCTGCAGCTGGCAGCCCGTCATCGATCACATTGACAGTAAGTTCGAGGACTTCCTTAATGCAGAGTCCCGCGTCAACAGGCGGCAGATGCCTGACAGCAGAGTGCACTGCTGCCTCTACTTTATCGCCCCCTCTGGACACGGGTGAGTACTGCACCCGGTACGTTACTGAGACATCTCACATCTTTAGGTAGCAGAGAAGTTCACGATCAACTTGAGTAAAAACATTTGTTTTTCTTCGATTGCATCAGGTGACCACGCACCTTCGCATCATGTTCCTATTGTGTTGATAGCTGGTGACATTTCCCATGGAAGCCCCCCCGCACTATTCTCAAAGCCTTATCATACTGATGTTAACTGGTTTAATGTGCCCCCCCCCCCGGGGCTTGTTATCCAGTGGCCCCCCTGTTCTTCTACCCTCTACTGATTCTTTCTAAATGATCTTGTGTGAAAGAGTGTCACCATTAACTGCTCACTGACATTTCCCAAATTTAGGGCAGGTATTTTTCTGCAGAATTAAAATGAAAATGATCATTTTGACCACTTGTACGAGTACATAAGAATTTTGTTTTCAAGCTTCCCGTCTTACTCTCTGTGAGACCAAAGGTTGAGGTTGGAAGGGCAGAGTCTCCCATTTATTTGGTGCTTCTGGAGCAGTTTTTTGGGTCAAGGGCTCAATACTGATATGGTCAATGTGTTGGCCGTGGGGTTCAAACCTGTGACCCTTTGTATCCCGAAGAGCCCCACACCATCCCACATAAATTCATATAATCAGATTTGTGAGTTTGACTTTTTTTTTTTTTTGCAGGATGGGGTAGATTCTATTTCTTCAGTGTTGTTTTCACTGGTTTGATTTCTCGTTCGGCGCGTCACATGTACTTGAATTAACATTGCCTAATTTTTGTCGAGCTTCTCCATTAGATGTCTTTCATTTTCACACTGAATGAGTGTCTGTGTTCTAAGCTGGTAGCTAAAAGGTTGACAGCTGGAAATAAAGCTGAAAGCAGTTGCTGAATTCCTCAGTCTTTTAATCTCTAAATGTCCGTTGAGAGAATTTCTCCAGGTCTGATTTGGTCAGTGCAGCAGTACCTGAGTACCCAAATATCTGGAGGTCAACAGTTATTTTTCACGGTTTTAAAGCTTGTAAATTGCCCTCCTAAATTTAATTACGCACTGAGTTGTATTCTAAGAACACTAATTAACAGGATTCCAATATTTGCTTTTTTTTTCTCTTTCATTTTCTTTGTGTTAGTGACATGGTCTTACAGTCTGACACACCAGGAATCTTTTCCGGATGGATGTGTCTGTCTACGGTGGTAACATTTACTGCCATCCAGTGTCTCAGAGCTTTAGTATTCTGTTTTTAAAAACAAAAAGGGTGTCCTTTCAAATTACGGCCTGTGTCAGTATTTGGTTTAATATTCATAGCCGTAAGAGCTGAGCCTTTTTACTGTCACTCGTTTCTGTTCCTCCTGTGGCGTATTTCCAACATTGGGCCATTTTGTTGTTGGCCTAACAAAGGCCGCTTGACAGGAGCCCCCGGAGGGGCCATTAGCTAAGTGATGACAGCAGCCAGGACTGCTCGCTCTGCGTGTGCCCCTGTCTCACCAGCTTGGAACAGTCAGATTGTGTTGGATAGGAAAGCTTGGTGCTGAACATGTCCCAGAGGAAGACATTTTTTTGAAGAAACAAGGCGCTTGCTCTTCCAGAATACTTCAAAATAATTTGCTTGTAAATGCTAAGATTTCATTTTATAATATGATGATGTTGCAGGCCTGATTGCATGTTCTTTCTGGGGAGGTGACTATATTTTTTTGTCTGGTTCCTAGCAAGGATTCTTCCTCCTCAGGGAGTTTTATCTTGCCACTGTCACCATTAACTTATTCTCTAGGGACCTCGGGCTTGGGACTATGCAAAGCACTTTGTGACAGTGCTTCTTGTTAAAGGCGCTATATAAGCCTAAATAAAAACTGAATTGAATTTTTTAAAAAAAAACTTATTCAGAAATGTTCGTATAATTTTGGAAATTTATGAAATATTGTACTGGCCTCAGTATTTTTTTTTAATGGTTATTTCCAGGTGTTAGCATCAATGACTGCTGTGTGCACCTGAATGTACTCCTGCTGTGTGTGTGTGTGTGTGTGTGTGTGTGTGTGTGTGTGTGTGTGTGTGATATCAGCACTCACTAAGTGACGTTCAGTTCATATAATTCTGTAGCATCTATGTTGGAGATGGGAACTTCAGTTCTCAGTAATTGTTTGAGCAGGTACTTGACCTGGTTAAGTAATGTAAGCGGCTTTTGATGGAAGCATCAGTCTAGTGTTGTCTCGATGATAGTGCGTTTCTCACTTTGAGTACGGTGAAGCTGCCAGGTACTGCCTGAGAGCTGAATCTGTTACCTGTAAAACCAGAGTAAATGCTACTGTGCTTGTAATCCTAGTCCGGCAAATGTGACAGTATGTGACACATTTCCACTGGAATGCCATAATCCCTACTGTCTTTTCAGCGTAGTTAGCATTAGCGTGAAGTGAATTGTATTGCGTTAGGTACCGAGCTGCAGAGCACTTTGGAGGAAAAGAAAACTGAAGTGAATGTTAGTGATGGTACAAATGAGGCTTCAGAACCTGTGGTGGGTGGGGGTATTCAGAGTGCCAGCATTGATTGGTTAATTCAGGATACTCCCATCCACCACGGGTCTTGAAGCCTCATTTGTCCCATCACTAGTGGCAAAAGTTTTGAGAAACATTGTGACCCTGATGGTCTTAATGAGCCACATGCAGTAGCTGCTCAGTCATTGTCAGCCTAAATAGCGATAAGATGGCTTTCCTTCCTACAAGAGAGGTCTTTTCAACACAGAACACAACATGCTAAATATACTATAAACAAGCCATATTATGGCACCATGGGGGGGTGTCTGTGTTGTATTGACTAAGCAGCTCTACCTTGAGTGAGTGAGTACAGTAATGGGCAGTGTGAATGTGATTATGCTTAATGCTACTTTGGAAAGTGAGAATGTCATCAATTTATGAAGCCACTGTTATACACAAGCACTTTTTTTTTGTTCCCCCCCTTTCAACAGACTGAAACCGCTGGATATTGAGTTCATGAAACGGTTACACGAAAAAGTAAACATCATTCCTCTGATTGCCAAGGCCGACACACTCACTCCGGAAGAGTGTCAGCAGTTTAAGAAGCAGGTAGGTGTGTGTGTGTGTGTGTGTGTGTGTGTGTGTGTGTGTGTGTGTGTGTCTAGACATGCAGGAAGACTGCAGTAACCTGGTGTCCATAGAGGACACAATCCAGCATGGAATCAGTCATTGAGTTTTATTCACTGTAAAGTGGTTTCTTCGATTGCTCAAAAGCAAGGTGAGGTGGACAGCTGGGAGTATTCTATGGTCTGTTGTAGGCCACAGGAAGAGAATGGGTACATAAAGGTCAAATGTTGAGTTGTGATGTGCCTTTGTTGTTCCCCAAGATCATGCGAGAAATCCAAGAGCACAAAATCAAAATCTACGAGTTCCCGGAGACGGACGAGGAGGAGGAGAGCAAGCTTGTGAAAAAGATCAAGGTATTAACGTGTGTGGATGCACAGTGTGGTCCAAGGATGATCTGAGTCCATATCTGGATGTGCTGGTTATGACCAGGTTAGGATTTAGCGGGCAGTGTACTTCAGAACAAAAGACGTCATTTACCTAAAATGCAGTGCACTGCAGTTTAAAAAAAAAAAAAAAAAAATCGTGGTGACCGCTGTGTCATACATAGGCAAGCAAAAAAAAAAAAAAATCGTGGTGACCGCTGTGTCATACATAGGCAAGCAAAAAAAAAAAAAAATCGTGGTGACCGCGGTGTCATACAAAGGCAAGCGCAAAAAAAAAAAAAACGTGGTGACCGAC
>JAACJT020000110.1:14013808-14053597 GCA_009936485.2 Gymnarchus niloticus | reverse complement strand
GTTAAAAAAAAAAAAAAAAAAAATCGAGGTGACCGCTGTGTCATACATAGGCAAAAAAAAAAAAAAAAAAATCGTGGTGACCGCTGTGTCATACATAGGCAAGCAAAAAAAAAAAAAAAAATCGTGGTGACCGCTGTGTCATACATAGGCAAGCAAAAAAAAAAAAAAGATGTACAACTTGGCAAAAGACCCCAAATGGTGCAGAATCGTTGTTTGTCCTCTCGTGTTGCTAAGGTGAACTGTGACTATCGTTGTGTGTCCTCGAAAGACATGTTTGGCTTTGGTTTGTGAAGTATACAGCCAGATTTATGGTCTGACTAGTTCCCTATTGTAAGGGTTTGGCTGCTTCTCCTGTCCACCCTCCCATGGAGAGAGGGCGGTGCGGACAGGATGGAATCAGCCGCTCTCTGGAAGTCTGACTGGAAGTGAGGTTAGACCCTCTGAAGAGTAAGATTAGGGTGTAAGTCCCTAAGTATTCTCTGTGGTTTTAATACACATGGACAGTCGGCGATATAAAGCTAAATGTTAGTGAATGTAAATGAATGTCAGTGACCTTGAAGTGACCCCATTAAAGTGACAGAAGCCCCAGGGGTTTCTGTCTCCGGTGGCTGTTATCCCTGAATGGTTTGTGTTGCATTTCAGTCCCTCTCCTTTCCTGGGATGACCTGCTTTATGGCCCGTGTGTAGGTTTTCTGGGGCGTGTCTGGTGTTAAGTGTCTCGCCACGTGGAGTGCTTCCTTACCCTCGGTTCGAGTACACAAATCAGTAGAGCGTTAACTTGTGTGTTGGCCCAGGTTGGAAGGTCGGTAACCCACACTGCCGCGCACGCACGACCGTGAAATGCTATAACATTTTTTGTGAAAGCTGGTCTGTCTTTCAGGACCGTTTGCCTCTGGCTGTCGTGGGCAGCAACACCACCGTTGAGGTCAGCGGGAAGCGGGTTCGAGGGAGGCAGTATCCCTGGGGCGTGGCGGAAGGTAAGTATTTCTCATTGTCAGTAGAAGCCACAAAAGTTGACCTCCCTAGCAGTAATTCACCGCTGTCAAGCACCAGTAAACCTTGTTGCCAAATCTTTAAGAGCTTTGTGTCTAATGTTATAATGTTATTCAGCATATTTTTATACAGTGCCCTTATCTGGGTTTTTGACCTGAAGTCCTTAACAAAGATTTGGCAATAACTTTGCAAATATGTTTGGAAGTCAACAATTAGTTATGCAAGTAGTTGTTTGGAAGAATATGACCTAAGCAGCTTAATTTTGATATTATTCTTGAAATAGGGGGAGAAAAAGCTAAAGATGGACACAGCTGGTTCTTGTTAGACCAGCACATGTCTGATGGTTGCTTAAGGTGTTAACATTTACCAAGTGTTAACATTTCACTTTTGGCTGCAGTATGAAATCAATGAAAATTGCTGTCTGCTGCAGTGTGACTGGTGGAAAGACTGGTTTGGGTCAGAGATTTTATTTAAGTAATTGTTAAGGGCAAAGGGCACAGCAGCGTGACAATGCTCCTTGTTAAAAGCACTATATAAAACAGTATGACGGCTGTTCAGTTTCAGTTCAGTTTTAAGTATGGTGGGAGGACACAGGCATATGTTTAAATGCTGACATTAGGCTGTACCTATCTATAAAACTTCATTGGTTGGAATTTCAGTTGCTACCTGTGATTATATTGCTCCAGCTTTACTACAAGAGTTGTACTGACTCATACTGATAGTTTTCTTCATTCACAAGTGCATGTCTGGGGCATTGTGCTGTTCTGTGGGTTAGGTGTCTCTGCCCGTAACCAGATGGTTGTTTGTTCAAATCCCACGGCCAACAAAACAGCTTTTACTAGTTTGTCACTCAACCCCAAAACTGCTCCATGTATTCTGCAACATATCTGCCTCACTATATGTCGCTTTGGACAAAAGTGTCTCCTAAATTATTTATGCATTCCTTGTTCCCCTGCAGTGGAGAATGGGGAGCATTGTGACTTCACTATCCTACGAAACATGCTACTCAGGTATGGATTCTTGCAGCAGAGCTCATCTCCAAACACATTGTATCCCCGCATGCTGGTGGAAGTTAATGGTTGAGCTGATAAAATCGGGTGTGGGTGGTTGGTGCTGTTTAAAAGAAGGCACAGATCTTTTAGAAAAGATGTTTGTGAAAAGCTGGATGTATGTGAAGATGAATGGTAAGGGCAAGGAAATTACCGGGAATGTATCTTAGCACCTGCCTGTATTATTGAATCTTACTAGTCTTGTATTTCAGTGGAGATTGTAAGGTGGGGTGATTGGAGTTTGCTGTTTGTTTGTTAGGACCCACATGCAGGACCTGAAGGACGTGACCAACAACGTTCACTACGAGAACTACAGAAGTAGGAAGCTGGCGGCCGTCACTTACAACGGTGTCGACAATAACAAGAACAAGAGCCAGCTCACCAAGTGAGTCTGCGTTTTCTGCACACAGCTGTCGGAAATCGCTCTCCATCCCTGGGTTTCCTCTCCAACAGCCGGGCCAGCTACTCTACCTGAAGCCTCGGGATCTGTGTGTCAGGAAACCATGGAAAAATTGGCATTAGGATGTCGGCGTTTGGCACCACAGCTTTAAGCTCACGGTGCCCCAGTGTACACGATAATGGCTAACTTGCGATTCCTCTGTTGTGTAAACAAGAACTGCCCTCTTTACTCTATGGACCGAATGTAGGTTAACACACATTTTGCTTGTCCTTGAGAAGCTAAGGCTAACAGCACAGCTCGGCTAAGAGCCTCCGGTCAGACACCCACCAAGTCTCTTTACCATGATGTTGTTTTGTTTAGTGCATGAGTTGTTTTCAGCATGTTGAGTTTGTTTCTCTGTTTTTTTAGATTTGATACAGGTGACGGCATGTAAGTGCTCATTTCCGTTATTCTGTAACCTGATGCTGAACCGTCTTCCCGCGCTCTCGGCTTCCTGTCGCTCCTCTGTGAGCCGGCCCGCGCTGAGCCACAGTGCCTGGCTTCCCTCACTTTCTGCTCTGTCTGGCTTTGAGGAGGCTGCAGGCGTGCCTTTCGTGTGTAAAGACAGCTGTGAAGGGAGAACTGGGGCATCCCGGTGCTTACGGCTCATATAAAAGACTCACTTTCATTGTTTTATTTTAGGACATTTTTACTGTCAGCTGTACTTTTATGCTGCCTATTCTTTTAAGCCTACTAACATGTTTCAGCAGCCTAAGATTTTAACATGTAGCCGTTTGCTAGGCTGTGCTCTGTGCGTTTCTGGTCCTTTCACAATGCAGGCGAGGTTACTCGTTAAATCTGGATTACATGTTGGTTGTGGGCGAATATCTGTTTTTTAAAATGGTTCCTGTGATGCATGGTGATGGAGTGAATCCTTCCACGGAACAGATAGAAAGCAAAAATTGCTATGTAGGATTTGGCTGGGCTGGAGCCACAATATTAGACTGTAGGCTGACTCTGATCCACCGGGGTGTCTGTGGGGTCCATCTGTAGAAGCCCGCTGGCCCAGATGGAGGAGGAACGGAAAGAGCACGTGGCCAAGATGAAGAAGATGGAGATGGAAATGGAGCAGGTCTTTGAGATGAAGGTCAAGGAGAAGATCCAGAAGCTGAAGGACTCTGAGGCAGAGGTGAGTTGTGTAGACACACCAGGGTAAACTAATACCTGGCCTGTAGAGAACGACGGTGTGAGCTGTGTTGGCTGTCTGACAGCGCTGTCCCGTTGGCGCTCGCTGACACCCCCCCCCCAAAAAAAAAAAATCTGGAATGTGTTTCTGTCCGCAGCTGCAGCGACGCCACGAGCAAATGAAAAAGAACCTGGAGGCTCAGCACAAAGAGCTGGAGGAGAAACGACGGCAGCTGGAGGAGGACAAGGCCAACTGGGAGGCACAGCGGCAGCTGGAACAGCAGAAAGTGGATGCCGCCAGGTGAGCTGCATTGCCGGCTCTAATACATGCACACCTCTGATCGGTGGAACTGACTAATTAAGCCACGTCCATCACTCAGACGGGTGTGTCATTAAGGGACACGGCCATTCGCTGTTCAGTAACTAACATTGGTGGTTAGTGGCTTTCAGCGTGAGACCCATTATATGATGAGACTTTTCCAACAAGTTGGTTTTGGATTTCTGCCCTGGTTAACTGCGAGTGAAATGACTGATGTGAAAACGCATATAACTTCCAGGAGTTCAGCTGTGACTCGGTAGGCCATACAAATGTAACAGGACCTGATCGCCCAACATCAATACCTGAGCCCACTAATGCTATTACAGCAGAATGGCAACAAATCCCAGCTAGAATATTCTTCCATCTAATGGAAGCCTTTCCAGAAGAGTAGAGGATGTTATAGCAGCAAAGGGAGGACTAACTTCCTGTTGATGCCCTTGGTATTGGAATGAGATGCTGCACAGGCAGGAGTCCACAAACTTTTAGCCATAGTGAATATTACCGTTCTAGAGTTTCTGCTGTAAGACAATATCAAAATAGTCAAAATACTGGTAATCTGAGCCACTGGCATCATTTTAGTTCAACCAAAATCCAGCAGGTCAACTCTTCAAAATTCCTGTTTTGTTTCTCAGTTTTTTTAAGTCATGAACCATTTTTTAAATTAAATTCTCGTTCGTTAAGCATGTTTTACTAATACTATCATTACTTTGCCTTCTCTCTCAGGACCTTGGAAAAGAACAAAAAGAAGGGGAAAATCTTTTAAATTGTTTGGGAACACCATGTTTTTACTCTGCAATTTTGCCAGCCTGGAAGCCAGTGTTTTGTTTAACAAGCAAAACACGGAGTTTAGCTCAATATTGTCTGCATGTTGGGATGGCCAAAGTGGTGGTGTTGATGGACAGGCTTTTTTATGGGCTGACCCTGAAACAGAGGTCCAAAAATATGTTTGCTTTTCCTTTTTTTTTTTTTTAGGTTTGTTCAAAAAAAACAGACAAGATTATGCAACAAAATTTAAATGATAAACAATCATTTTTAGTGGCCAGTTTGGGCAGACAAATGGAACCCTTGTTTTTCCGTTAAAGTGTTTGTTTCCCAGTAACGTGTCATTGTTCTCTTGTTTTCTGTACTACAACGCATGCAACCTATGAAAATAACTTCTTAGGTGTTAATTCTCACTCAGGCTTTTGACAATTATGATGAAGATGAATCTAAAGTCGCAACTTCTTAAGAGGAAAAATTTGTGAATGCTTTATTTTCCAAAATGTATTTGGTTATATTTCTAGTAATTTAAATTACTTAGCCTTGGACCACCATATATAACTTTTCTATGGGATATTTTTATTTTTTTTATATATTGGCCCTGCTAAAGTAAAATGTTTTACCTTTTGGAAGGATGGATTTGTTTATTGACCAGATGAACTAATTTCATTAGAAATTATATTAACAATTTTAAAATGTCTGTAACAGTATTCATGACTGTATTCGAAATGGTCAAATCCAAACTCTGTATACTGTAACTTTGTTCATCTGTGGCTTATACAGTTTTTAATTTGTATCTTACAATGTCATATAATAAACTTGTGATGATACAGCCTGTTTTTAACGTGATAATCCTTTTGTGACCATTCATGTATTTGATTATTTGAATGCGTTACTTTGTCAGCAGAGGGCAGTAGAGACAACTGCAGTTGAGGTTGCTCCTCTTGTAGAATTGATAGCGGGAACTTCCCTCATTTGGCTGTATTCTTGTATCCTTAA
This sequence comes from Gymnarchus niloticus, assembly GCA_009936485.2. Taxonomy (NCBI): domain Eukaryota; kingdom Metazoa; phylum Chordata; class Actinopteri; order Osteoglossiformes; family Gymnarchidae; genus Gymnarchus; species Gymnarchus niloticus. The sequence continues at coordinate 14,047,914 of JAACJT020000110.1, read as the reverse complement.
ATGCACTTAGTTGTAATACAAATGAAATGTTACTGATATATGATAGCATTGCTGATGTTCACCACTGTAATGCTGAAAGACATGACAGCATATGACCTTTCAAAACTCAATTCCTGGAGGGCCATGTTTACCAGTTCTGCATTAACCTTGATTAATCAGTCCAACTTATCTCATTAACTCTAGTACTATCTACTCATACCCCCTATATGGCTGAAGTGGAGGATGTTAATGTAAAATTTTATATATATAATTGTGTGTGTGTATAAAGTCAGTATAAAGCAATAGTGTGTGTGTGTTGTCCTTCACAAGCTTTTTATCTTTGTTACCTTTATGTTTTTAATGCTAGACAATGTAAAATTTAGTCTTGCACTTGAATTTACATACACCATCAGCTTTGTGTTCCCTGTGGTTTGCGTCTGCCTTTGCTCTTGTCAAAGTGAAGTGTAGGTTTTAGAAGAACTTTGTACATAAACTGAAGCACCCAGCTTGGAAGAGTGGATAAGCAGACTGAGCTGATATGACATCACCACCATCTGCTGTGATGTTAAACCAGCCTCTCTGCTGATTGGTCAAACAAAAACTCTGCTTATTAGAGCTACTAGCAGTTTGCCCAATCAGGATCACAGAATAGGGACTTCACTCTTTCTCACCATTTAATGTGATACTCTATGTGCCGGTCAGCTATTGATTTGTTTAAATAAGATTTGCCATCTTTAAACATGCTGTTTAAACCTGGATGTTATCATGTACATGTTTTTATTTTATATCTAATAAGATGAAGCCTAAAAATCATCCATCCATCTTCCAACTACTTATCCAATACTGGGTCATGTCTAACAAAAGCAGACAGGAAGCTGTGAACAAATGATTTGCCTGTAATAAGATTTTGTCAAGGTTGAGAATAACAGGTTGCACAAATTAGTTTATAATGCATATAATCCAGCCATCCATTTTCCAAATGACTGGTCCTGTACAGGGCTGCAGTGAGCCTGTAGACTATTCTGGGAATCAGGGCACAAAGGAGGTAAGAGCCAGGCAAGATCCCAGTCAATACAATATAAATGGAAAATATAACCATACAGAAGTCTTAATTAAGGGCTGCTTAAAATAATTAAATAAGCTGCTTGTTCTGCTGTCTGTGGAGGTGATTCTTTGCAAACCCATTTTTAAAAGCAAGATGTGACTTGACTAAGTTTTGACTATGTTTCCTTCTAATAATAAACTCTGCTGGCTGTCCTGAGAATATAAAATAACTGGTCCGCCCAAATGTGCAGTACACCGAGGTGGCACCACATTTACAGAAAAGCAATATGTTTTACTTTTTAATAATTAAATAGAATAATTAAAATTTGACCCTGATGTCACAACCCCTGGGATAGTAACAATTACAATTGCCGTCGATATTTTAGGTGACTATTCTAAAGGAATTATGGTTTAGGAGATGTGTTTCAATATTACTGGTGCAGTACATAACTAATAGGGAGAACATTTAGAACAACTAAATATTGCTCAGTATATAGTTAATTATATATTTGGTACTCGGTTCACAAACCATTTACACTCTGTTCATTGGCTTTTAACCTCCAATCCAAATCACAGTACAATGGTCATACAAGTACTCTGTTTACTGATGTGTGGGTTATTAGATACAATCCTGCAGCCTAAAATGAATATTTGCACATTTCCTTTATACTTACCCATCCGGCATTTACTAAAGCATAAATAAATGTCATACAGTATACATTATTTTTTGTACAATGACGATATTATCTGTACTTTCTAAGAATTAGCTGCAGAAAATAGGGCCAGGAGTAAAATATTTACTTAGCAAAGACTGAAACACGATTCCTGTGTAATAGTTCAGAAGGTCCAACACAAGCAAGAAGTTTTTACAGTTAGCATGTCCTGTAGTTTCCCTGCTCTTAATACCATCCTCTTCCCACTGTTGCTTCTCTCAATGCACAGAGCAACAGTACCTGAGATGTAAGAGACAAGCCCACCCATGACTCAAATAAGCAACGTTTGTGAAAATTAACACGCCGCTAAAATTATGTGGGATGAATCAGGCTGTTTTATTATTATTATTATTATTATTAAAATTTGGTTTAAGGACAGCCTAAGAAATGAAGATCCCTAGAAGTGTGAGTATTAATTAAATCGATGGTAAGGTATAACGTATAAACCGGCATTCACCATGTGTGGAATTTTTGTGAGCAACTCTGACATTATTTAAAAGCCTGGTGCTGACTGACTGTACAGATATGAGACTGTCCGAGGTCCTTCTCAGGTGGCAGAGTCTCAAGGGCACTGCGACGTGATTGGCTCACGGCCTGCCAGTCAGCCGTGGCGCCCCGCCCACCGCCCCTCCCTTCGGGGGTGTGGGGAGGGAGCCGGACTGTGGCTCGGGAATCCACACGCCAGTGAGGCTGGACGGTGAAGGCGTGAGGGAATGAATAGGCGAATAATTAGGAGATATTCAACGACGTGAGCAGTTGTGTCGCAGCTAGGCAGCTTTATTATGGTTACGTTGTTTACAGTCGCACGCCGTTTTATAATCACTGTCGTTATAAAGGTCTGTCGCTGATGTATACGTCAGTCACGTAGGTTTCTTAGCTCTACTGGATTCCGACCAGTTATTTTACTCTCCGCTTCTGCCGATGGTCTCAGGGGTTTCATTCGCAGGTGATTAGACAGATAATGGGGGGGAATCTGGGCTGTCACCGGCCGATTCCTAAAGATCCGGTTGATATCTGTCATAACAAGCGAAAGTTCAGTACAGCCTGCAACTTCGGTCATATTATGGTCAACCAGGAGCGACTTAACATCAACACGGCCACCGAAGAGGAGCTGATGACCCTGCCGGGGGTGAACCGCGCTGTGGCGCAGAACATTGTTGAGTACCGTGAACGCATCAGGGGTTTCAAGAAAGTGGAGGACCTGGCGCTGGTGAGCGGGGTAGGGGCTACCAAGCTGGAGGTCATTAAGCTGGAAATCTGCGTCAGTAACAGAATGGGCTCTTGTCAGTATTCCCCTCCGTCCGTGCGCCAGAACCAGCAGCGACTGGCGTCCACTGGCATGAACATCAACACGGCTACGCCGGCACAGCTCGTCAGCATCCGCGGCATATCAGAGAAGATCGCAAAAAGCATCGTCGACCATCGAGCGGCGTACGGACCTTTCAGAAACATAGAAGATCTGGTCAGAGTCAGACACGTCAATTCTTCCCTGCTGGACAAAATTAGGTGTCAGGTGTACGCGGAGCGCTCCAGGGCGCCGTCCACCACCACCAACGGAGGACTCACTCATACCAGCAGATCACACGCCAGCCCGACCTCCCTGAGCCTTCGCAGTGACGATCTGGACCTGCCACCCGGAGGCCCGGCGGAAATCGCGTCGACCCGGCCGGCCGTGCAGGTGTTCACGGGCGTGCGTGACAGCAGAGTGGTGCTTCGTGTGGCCACCTGGAGTCTGCAGTGCTGTTCCGCCGAGAAGGCGAACAACCCGGGCGTCAAGGAGGTGGTGTGCATGACGCTGCTGGAGAACGGGTGAGTTTGCGCTCGCTTTCATCCACAGACCCCCCCGCTTCACTGTATCTCCAAGCGCAATACGAGCAGCCCGCTGTGGAAATGCTGTCATTTTATACGGCTGTTACGGGCACGAGCCTTGAAAGTATTAGGAAGTACCTCGACAGTCGGATTGGCGCTCAGCACATACTGTACAATTTTAGATCCTGCACATTTTTTCATTCATACTTAAGTAACCTGTGAAATATAACCGTGTCTCATTAGGATGTGGTTTATTAAGCAGTTGTAAACATGTGACGTATTCATGGTCAAAAGGAGCTAAATAAAAACGTGCACCACTGTACCGACTGTTCTTGCGTTTCAAAGTTTTGCAATACCTGAATTACACCTGCATGAATCAGGTCAGAGAGCGGCGAAAACGCTCAAGGTGTCACACAGTGAAATAATGCGACAGACGTGATTACACCTGGATGCCAGTGGGTACTGTTAATATGCAGGTTTAACATAGTTATGTACACACTGTGACCGAACGCCTAAAACACTATGTAAAACAATGGCAGTTATTTTTAGCAATGCATCTGACCATACTGCCTATTAACACGCATCTGAAGTTTTGAAAGCGCACAGGTTGACACACTTCAGCCCTGCCGTGCTTGGACGGTAATTGTCGCATATATGAAGCGGAGCCCGAAAATACCTCCCTTTTCAGCGCTATAGGTGGACGTCGGGAGCGGCGCGTTATGATTGGCCAGCTCCGCTATCAACTGTCAGGTGATCACCGCGTGCGCATGCCCGGTCACATGCTTGTGTGTGGTCCTTCTGTTTGCTGAGTGAGTTCCCTCGAGGCAGAAGTAACTCGAGGTCAGCGAGGCAGGGTTACTAAAGGTCGTGCCGCTGCATCGTTAACTGCGGCCGGGCTCCGATCGCGGCACCTGCTCAATGAACGAAAGCGGGGGGAAAGGCCGTCTTAAAAATTGTGTTGGGGATTTTGGTTAAGCAATTTTTGCTGAACACTGTAGTTTGGAACTTGGCTTCAACCTCACTGTCTGGTTTGCTCAGACTATGGTATTTAGAAAATTTATTCTTCATCAGAGAATTTGCTAATAAAGCCACAATCTGTGATTGTTTGGTTGATCTGACAATGCATTCTTGTTGTATTTTAATATTCCTCATATCTGACTTATTTCTGCTTTGCACTGTTTGTCAGATCGTCTACCTACCACAGCTGGGTAAACTGTAATGTTGTCTTAGCATCACATGCATGAACAAAGAGACGGAAAATAGCAAAAGCAGGAAGTCAATATTACCATGTTGACTTAAGCTTAATCAGATCAATCATCAATAGTATTAAAAGGATGTTTGTCAAAGTAAGTCCCAGGTACTTATAAAATGTAAGATGAACTAAACTGGCTTTATGCCATAATAATACCTCTTTAACCAATTTAAAACATCGAAAAGCAAAGAATTGGATAATTATCTGGAGGAAATAGAAATGACAGCTAAGCTTGTAAAGTTCAAGGTGCAAGCAATATTTCCCGGTATTTTGTATAGTATTGAATTATACCGTGCACGATATTGTGCGTTATACCACCCTGTTCAAAAAAGAATCCACTTGAGGCTGCCTCTATTTTCTTAATTAACCCTATTCCCTCCGGCATCCTAGTGAAGGAGTGTTGGATTATTCATATGCTTGCGCTGATGCATTAGAATACCTACCTGTGTTTTCTGTGAAATGAGAAGGCACTACACACAACCAGTACATCTTTCAGTTCAGTTGCCACTTTGTGGGTCATATATTTAATCTGATATACTATCTTGTCAAATGCTGTGTTTATTGAATCTAGAATTGCATCAGTTCTATTTATTTGTATTTGGTTTTCCTTACCTGTACAGTTCCAGCTGTATTCCTGTTAATAATAGGCCTACATTTAAAAGATTTAGCACCTCTAAGTAAATGCCATCTGTACACGTCCGAATGCTGTGATTCAAACAGCAACATAATTTGGAATGGGCAGGTAAACGTTAGCCTTACTCATCACATTAAGCAAATCGTTCATGTCGCTGCCATTTGTCCATAAACAAATCTGTGCTTTAAAGTTATCGAATATACTGTTACTTTAAAGAAGGCCAGATAAATTTTGATCTAAACAGCCCATCTGGTCCCTGTAGAGATTTATGCTTATTGATTTAGTGCTTTTATCTGCGTTTCTGAATGTGAGCTGAGCTATTGCTTGTAGATCACTCTGCTATCCTTTTGTTGACCGTGTTTACATGGGCAGGTCTCTTTTTCTGGAAATGTTCTTGTTGTTCGTGAGCAAGACATTTCCTTGAAATGTCTGCCCTTCCTCTGGGATGCTGCTGGCCAGTGTCAACAGCTCGGAGCCATTTGTGCTTTGTGGTTCGTAATGTTTCTGTGCAGCACTGCTAGGCTGCCCCAAGAGTGTCGCGCATTCGTGAGAATTCAGATGTATAATTTAAACATATCAGCTTGCAGGTCAGTGACATTGTTGCCTGCTGAATGAGTGAGTGGTGTACGAAACAGAGTCATTGCGACGTATGAAGAGAATTGATATTGATCGATATTTCAGGTTTTTTTGAGAAGCAGCCTGACATTGAGTTTAGGTCTGGAGTAGCTGGCCATTGACATGATCTTTAGCCTCTGTCACAGAAAGTCAATGGTATTACAGTTTTTCTCGATTGCTAAAACAAGTTGCTTGAAATTATGCCTCCATTTCCCAAAACTCTAAACACAAATCCATAACTGCACACGACTCCAAAAACTTCCAACTTCCACGTCAAAACCAAACTCTCCACTCAAAACCATGCAATCTTGCTGAAAAACCAAACTTTTCCTTCAGACATAACACAAAAGTCCTCAAAAACACACACTGCAACAGGCTTACACACTGGTGAGATCAATTCAAAACACTACTATAAAAACCGGCAATGAGTAATGTTGCTTATGGTTCTGCCCCAGAAAAACCTCTTTACATGATGAACACAGTAAGACACAAATGTTTACATTTGCACATTTTTTATTCCTTAATGTACTCCACCATACAGTACAACTTCAATATACTGTGAAGTATAAGAAATGAAAAAAGTGAATACAGTTACCAAAAATTATCCTGCCACAGCATCCCGTCTCTGGTGTGGGTCAGGCCAGAGAACCTCTTCAACATCACAGTCTATATTAGCCCTAGCCAGGCAGCAGGGGGAAAACCCCCTTGCATGTCTTATCCACCCCGGACAATCCTCAACTGAAATGTCTAAGCAGGCCTCTGCCATGGCCTGGAGGTGAACGTGGATGAAGGGTCGTAAACCTTCCACCACCATGCCGAAAAAAACTCCTCTGTGGGGTTTAAAAAGGGAGAATATGCAGGTAGAAAGATGTTGGAGAACCTTGGGTTATTGGTGAACCAGTCATGAACCAGAGCAGCCCGATGGAACCTGACGCTGTCCCAAATGACAATGTAGCGAGGCTGCTCTGGTTATGCTGGTATGCATGGTCTCTTAGACTATCAAGGAAAGCAAGAAGAGCATGGCATGATAGGGACCAAGGATGGCATGGTTGGCGGATGGCCCCACACATACTGACATTCCCTCCTCTCTGGTCAGGGACATTCACAATAGCCTGATGGTCCATTATGTTCTTCCCCCTTCTCCTTTTGGTTAAGTTACAGTAAATCCTGCTTCATCAATAAAGATGAACTCATGAGGAACAAGTTGGCCTTCAGCCTCAAAGATTCTCTGTAGAAACACAGAGTACACATTGCAAGAGTAGAAGACTCATACTTCATACAAGATGAAACTCATACTTGTATATATTCCTGGCACTGGTCTTTGACCATGTCAGAAATTTTCTCTAAAGGGATGCAGTAGGCCTGTTTCATCCTGAACCTGTTCTTTCGGAGGATGCGGTCAATTGTAGAGATGCTGACAGCATTTATCCTTCTAAATATGTGTTGGTCTTCAGTCACTCTCAGTTGAATCTTTCGGAGGTGGATTACACCTATTTGGCGATGACCATATTCACAATCTCCCTCTCATGCCCCTCTGAAAACAGCCTTCGCCTGCCTGCACCAGGTAGTCGTCTCTCAGTACTACAAAAACAGAATAGCTGGTGGGATACCGTAACCGTAGAACAGCCTTTTTAACAAAATGGGAGCATACAGTAACTCCACGTTTCTCTGACTGTGAGATAGTCATTCAGTGCATTTCTCACAGCATATTCTGTAGTGCAGTGGCGCAAACAGCTACAGTACGTGTACGTGTTGTAACAGCACAGAGTACGACACTCTAAAGTTACAGTAGAGAGCAGTATGTAAAACGCCTACCTATTTTCCTCTCTGAAGGTTCGTATTACAGAGGTGAAGGTGAAGAGGCTTGCCTGCACTCGTTGCCCAGCTTCCCTCATTGAGATTCCATGGTCAAGGACATGGTCGACAAGAGTGGCATGAATTTCATCTGACACGTTTTGTCTCCTTGGCCTTTCCCTTCTTCATCATCATCGTCGTCGTCGTCCTCTTCCTCCTCCTCCTCGTCTTTCTGGATCCGTTGTTTCAAAACTAAGAGAACTGATCCAATGCCGTTTAATCCATCTGTTGAAGGTTCTGATTGGTTTGTGAACGATTTTGACTCTTAGTGTTTCCACCTGGATAATTCTGTGCTAATTGGGTTCAAGCTGTACTGACCGGAGTGTACAATACTGACCGCTAGTGCTTTCTAAATGAGCACATGGTGTAGGAAATGATATATGAAAGGATTTGTGTGTAGAATTTTGCACTAACAGTTCAACAAATCTGAATCATCTGTCAAAACGGCGGAATATTGTTTATAGTTTAGGGAAATGGGTGTGTTTTTTGATAGATGGTGTTATGGTTTTGATTTTTTTTTAGCTCATAAGCCTGGTAATAGTTTGTAAGCAATCGAGAAAAACTGTCATAATTAGTTGTGTTTGGGAGAAAGATAGCATTACTTATAATTCTGTTTGCAGTGATGGTTTCTCCATTTAAAATAAAAGCTTTGCGAGCAAAAATTAAAAGCTTATGTGATGCAACAAGTCAAAATCGGTGTTGAAACTGAAGTCTGTTACCAACAGGAAGTAAGGGGGTAAAAAGAGCAGGAAATAATGGGTGATAAATAGAATGAATTAGCAATAATGTTTTGAAAGATAAGCCTTCTGCGGTGGCTTCAAAACCCTCACTTGATGCATGCGTCAAACAATGTTAGCGGTGTAATTCTGTCCATTCTCATATACGTGGAGTTGCAGTTAGAAGCAGTTGGAACTGCATCATACTGTAGGTTTTTATCAGTGTTACGCACAGCTTCAAGGCGGTGCTCTCAGATGCTCAGGACAGATGTAGTGGTCCCAAGCATCGGCATCGATCCGTTCCTGTCTCACGCTCGAGTTCTCCAGCTCCTGTTATGGAGCGACATGCGGGACCTGCGTGCTGCTCCCCCCCCCTTCCCGTAACTGGAGCCGGTCTGTCCGCGTCAACGCTATAAATACCGGATATTGGACTCCTCCTCGCATGTCGGCGTAGGCTGCCGGGCCGCTTGTGGGAATACTGCGCCGGGTGTCGGCTGTCCCGAGGAGAGCTCGCGGTGGGTGCGATCCCCACCGTGTCACCTGATCTGTTTTAAACGCCACACACTTTGAAATTTAGAATGGGGAGCACAGATGCCACAACTGAAGTACATTAATAACATGGCTGACTTATATAGAAGGCAGCATGGGTGTTTTGGCCTAATTGCCCATCTGGTCTAAATCTTATTAAAATGCAGCAGATTGATGGAGGATTTCAGTTAGTTAAGCAATGACACAAAAGTTGACTTCCAGATGGCGATTACGTAATCTGTACTGTAGGGCACGATGACTCGATAGTTACTCGGATGTTCGGTCCAAGTGTAGTTAGTCCTACCGTCATCTCTGCAACAACACTTTATGGCAAACTTATTACCCATGTGGTGCTTTTTTTTGGGGGGGGGGGTGGTATGTAGTCTGTTTTTTAATCTCTCTTTTATGTCTGTATGTTTTAAATGTGTGTTCTGCATTTTTGCACTGGGGACACCAGCTACAGCCAAATGTGAGTGGCTGTTCATTTTTAAATGATAAGTGACACCATATTAACTGCAAGCTTGACCGGGGTCCTTCCGGTGGACCAGCAGATGTGTATTGTTTGCGAAACTGTTCTATAGATCACTCCTCCTGTACCAAAGATAGATCAGCACGTTTTATTCTCAGCAACAGCTGTTAAATACACCATTGGATGTAATATTATATATTGTTTTATGATGGGATGGGCTGTAACGCAGAGTAATTATTCACAGCTATCTGTCATCATCTCTCCCCAGCATCAAGCTCTTAGCCGTTCAGGACCTGGCAGACAGAGACGCCTTAGAGAAGGTAAATCTCCACACTTTCACCTCCCCCCTCTTCCTCATCTGTCCATTCATCCCTCTTTTGAAAAAGGCCTCCTCAGCAAAGGATTTTTTTTTTTTTTTTCTGTACCCGTCAATAAACCTCGGCTTTCATGGGGCGATTTCTTCACACTGTTCACCGATGCCCGGGTAACTCACCACGGAGACAGCGATGGCGGCAGGGTCATTCTGAGTTTTCATCCGCTCTCCCCTGACAACTTCATCCAGGATACGCCACCATGACGTCTGTTCTTCACCCCACGCTTGGCGGCATTTTATCGTAATCTCACCTCATATCTGCCGTAGTATCCCATGATCGGGATGGTTCCCTAAAGCACTTTAGTAAAGGGGTTCTGTTAGGGTGGATAGGATGTGAATGGGACACCTTTGTGAGGTGATCAGGGATTGTCAGCGGCAGTGACTGAAATCCGCTACGTTCTCGTCGCTCGTCCCGTGCCAAAACTGTCGTTCTCGACTGACACGCACCCCATTTAGCTGCTCACCGTGGCTTATATAACCCCGTCCCTTCCGCCGCTGTAAACGGGTGCATGGATTCAGGACTGCGGCTCAGCTGTGGTGGGCTTTCGATAGTGTGTCGCCTCTTTTCGATATGCTGTGGAAAGGTTACGTAATGGCAGGCACGCTGCCCTGGCTGCTTGACATCAAAATCCGTGTATGACGGGCAACTGGAGCTCCTAAAATAGAGCGTTTTTATAATGTTTAGTTTATGTTTGGGACGTGCATCTCCCAGATCAGATCTCCGAGTGCTAGTTTTGGAGAGAGCAGAATCCAGTTTACTGCATTCTGCTTCATGGTCTCCCCACAGACAGAGCTGTCCTATAAAATGTTGTCAAGCAGAGAAAGCCGTTCCATCTCCCTTTATTCAATTTCAAGGCCTCCCCCCCACTCACTCCTGTCTTGCTACTTTGCTACTCCATTTCCTGTGCCAGCACTGCAGCATCAGCCAAGCTGTTCGCAGGTCAGATTTGGAACAGAGGGGTGAGGGTAGGCTGCCGCAGGCCCTTTAGTACCCTCCTCAGGGGCCACGTCAGACCTGGAGCCACTGCAGACCTGTCCTCGGGTATAGGCGCACATCCTCTGGTATGGCGATGGACGCTTTGTCTCTGCTTGTGAGAAACTTAGAAGAGAGGTAGGGCTGGATGTTTATCCACTGTTAATATACAACAGGAAACCAGGTCTGACTGTCCTGCGAGGTTAAACAACTCTAAAGATCACTTTCCTGGGTTTCCGAGTGTAATGCACAGGATCTACTTGGTGGATCTGGATTATAGATCACCCAGCATGCAGCCGCTGCCATGTGGGTCATTTATTGCCACACTTGTAAAGTGTCAGTCAGAAGCCTGGAACCACCGAAATGTTTTCAAGATGCTGACTGCACAGTGATGTCATAATACCATTTTGCACTAGTCTGGTGGGTGTACCTGTGACATGCATGTGAACCTCCCTCCACCATCTTGAGGGCGTCTTGAATTTAGCTCAATAATTCTAACAGGAAAGGGGGTCCGGTAACCAGGTTAATTTTCAAAATTCCAAAAGTCATTCAGTTGTAAGGTGTCATTTTTTTGATGTGTCTTGGTTATGAACACACCTACACCAGTCACAGTGCAGACATCAAGCGACTGATCGTTATAACCCGCCGCCCAGTATATACGGCCATGGTGTAGGACAGTCATCAGGTCTTTCTTCAGGCTGATGGCAGCCATTCTGCTGGCCTCTCGCCATCCCGGTATCAGCATAGTTGAAAGTGCTGGAAGAGCTTCCCTGCAATCTGAGGTGCTTCCCCTTTGAGCGGTGAACTTTCCCCTTTGGCTTATCTGTGCAGCCTGTCATATGATACCTCAGTGTGACTTTGGGCTCAGACACAGTGGTATGACCCCCCTGTGGATATCGTCCCATCTCTACTTGTGGCCTCCAATGACAGGGTTTTGAGAGATAAAAGCAATAAAGGCCTCATCAAGATATTCGCTCCAAGTTATAACTATATTTTTATACGATAAATTACCTGTGTGTGCAGTATATCACCAGTACCTTGCAGAACTTTACTGCAGTTCTCCTTTGCTGAAAGACAATTTGGCTCCATGTAATTCAGTTTTTGTGTAAATAATACACTTTATAAAATCAAACAGGCTGTTCCTTGCCTAATGCCGTGTGCTTCCTGGGATCAGCTCCAGGATCAACCATGTACTGGATGGGTGGGTATGGAAAGTTGATGAATAGATGCACAACTGTTATTGTTCAGGTATAGTGCACTAATTAATTGGGAGAGGAAAGAACATTTTGAGAGGATTGAGAGGCCATCATTCCCAGCTGACTTTGAGTGAACCAGAACATCTTGAACAATGGGGAGTTGCCATAGTAACAAGGCCCTATGGAACGCCATCCTTCGGAGAAGAAGCAGACCAGCAGACATTGGGCTGGATGCCAGCTTCAGACCAGAAGTGCACCGATGTGTAGCCGCCAATGCGCCGTTAGACAGGGAGCCATGGAGCTGGGGTTGGCGAAAGACTGACAGCAAATCGATCACTTGGTCTTCTCGTCTCGTGCAGACAGGCCAGCGTATCGGACTTTGGTAAACATCCCTTCCATTTACTTGGGGAATTTTCTCGGGATTCTGTCATCTGCAGTCGCGGTTCTTAGTCGATCTGCGAAGCACTTTCATGTGAATTGTTACAATTCTCTGAGTCCCCAAATTTAAAGGCACATCATAAATTATACGGGTTTTATTCACAAACCAAGCTGATGTTTAGTGTGGAGATATCCCTCTCCGGTAGCTTGTTAATATTTCTACTGATCCCTTCCTGCGGCATGACCCCGTGTGAACTCTCCACGATGAACAGTGGTGATGACTAGCCTGACGCAAGTGCTTACTGGCCGCCATCGTGTCTTACCGATCCGTGTCTTCTGCCTGCAGTTCTGCACGGAGCTTAACCAAGGAACCCTACCTAGTGTCCGAAGGTGGAAGGCCTCGCGGGGAACGTGGAAATGTGCCATCTCGGAAAGGCCAGCGAGACAGTCCCACAAGGTAGGAGAACCCCTGGGCAACAGATGGTCATGTGAGACTAGGTACTAGTCCACAGAGAGTGACAGTTTCATTAACAGGCTTCAAAGGTTAAAGGTCAGAATGGTAGTGTGGAGATGAATGTGTATGAAAGAGGGCAGAAATGGACTTTGGATGCCCTCAGCTACAGCCTAATTTCAGCAGTCGTGACCTGGTATGTCACCTTGACACCGTGTCAGTCCGCACTTTCCCCGTGTTTCCTAATTACTGTTTGCGTCGTAATTTAAGTGAGAGTTTGTGTACGCAGCTGTGGGTGCGTTGAGGTGAACGAGAGGTTTTGTCACGGCTCGTCCCGTTGAGGTTGTGCCGCTGCACTCTTCTCCGCTTCTGGCAGGATTTAATTAACAGTTTTTGGACTGCGTTTTCCTGCTGCGTGAGGGCCACTGCAAAAAGCTGCATTTCGGCCGGGGCGTGACAGCGGTGATGTAGTGCTCATTACCCAATAAGTGCTAAGGAAGCACTGCAGAGGGATAGACGGTGTGTAGGCGGTACAGCGGGCCGTGGAGAAGGCACAGTGGTCCCAGTCACAGGGGACCATGTGCCCCCCCTCCACCTCAAAAATCAGCCGAAGAAGCTGTTTTCTGCCGTTTGACGTGGCCCCATGCATTATGTCACCAGAAGATGGCGCAGTGGCTCACTGGGTAGCACAGTGGCCTCACATCTCTAGGGTTATGGGTTCGATTTCCACTGTGTGTGTGTGTGTGTGTGTGTGTGAGAGAGAGAGAGAGAGCTCATGTGTGGTTAAATGATTTATTTCCTGAGTTGCTCCTAGTTGTGTGTTTATGAATATGGCCTGTGATTGGCTGTCGGGCTGTTCTCTGTGCCTCGGTGTTGTATGTTTCCTGGGATCATCATTATTAGATAAACAGGATGGATGAATGTTACTGGAAGTAGTAGACAGAACAAGTTTCTTTTTGAAACAATTGTTTACAGCCTTCTTTGTTTTGTTGCATACCCTTTAGAATGATCTCGTATACTGCTGTTTACACTCTATTGCCCCTTCTGAGTAGCTGATCGTAAAACTCCTCATCCGTGGAGTGTGCTGCCGTACGCAGAATGTGGCACACACAGAATATGAGCGTGTTTGTTCCACCGTCAGCACGCTAACCCGTGCTGACTGCACAAAGCTGGTTTCCACAAAATTGAGTCATGGTGCGGCCAAGCAGCTGAATGTGCCAAGCATGGAGTCACCTTTGGGGAAGTGTGTGAATGATCAGCATTGCTGTTCGCTCTTTGCCTTCATTTCTGCTTTCACGACCCTTGGCTGTAGAGACGGTTGCTGCAAAACAACTCACTGGATAGCCTGACTGTTATCCGAGTGCCTGCCCACCATAGTCAGTAGCCAAGAGTCCGTTAACTGTGTCCGGGGTCCGTGTCTAATCACGTAATTCGTAACCCTCCTCTCTGTTCCTCAGACCCTGGAGTTCTCCGGATTCCTCTGGGACAGCGGCTCCGGCATTGAAATGAAGGATGCTGCCCTGATAGAGAGTGTGGTCGTTAATGGCAACGGGAGCCACGCCTACCCACGGCCTTACCTGGCTCATTTTAACGTGAGTAATGCTGTAGACTGGAGCTCTGAGTAGAACACTAGATACTAGGGCTGAATTATGCAGAGCATCATGCTGTAATGTTTGAGGATTCAGAAAACACAGTCTAATTATTCTTGTTTAAATGATGTGGCTTCACTTATGTCCTACACGTTTATTTAAAAATAAGACTGTGAGGCATGAAACTAGCTGCAGGGTTTTAATAGGTAGTGGTTGAACAATGTTTGATTTGGGCTCATTATTTAAATAAAATAGTTTGAAAGTTCTTATTTGTGGAATGAGCAGAGTGGTGCTTTCTTCAATTTCCCGGCCAGATTGGGTCATCGCCGTTGACTGTCGTGAACGTTCGTTTGAGGGCGCCGGTTCCTGAGGAAGAAACCAATGGGCGGAGCCACTCCGAGTCCCATAGAACTCTACACTTCACTGACAGCATGCAGGAGGTCCTCAAAGGTCAGGTCTGCTGAGACCCTCGGCCGTCCTCTTTAAATTGCAAAGCGTATTTGAAAGGAGAACATATTAAGGATGTCGATTTATGTCTTTTGGGGGGCACTAATAAGAATGTAATCGCGTTATCTTTGAAGTTATTGCTTTAGGTGTTTCTGCCTTGTTAAATACGTGTCGCCGTGGCTGCTCAATAGGAGACAAGGATGTGATGGTGCTGGGGGACTTTGGACGCCCCCCAGACAGCGGCGAGCTTGACCTTCTGAAGAAGGAGAAGTTCAGTGCTGTCATCCCCGCAAACGTCTTCACAAACATCAGCACCAAGTCTCCCCAGGGCTCCTGTTGTCTTGACAACATCTGGCTCAGTCGTTCACTCAAGAAGGTCTATACAGGTTTGTGTATATACAGAGTCTGGAAGAGGTGCATGCAGGCTCGCTGAGTGCTTTTTCTTTTTCGCCCTCAGTTCATTCATCTTCTGTAAGTGCTTATCCAGCACGACAGCAAGAGCCTTTTCCGTTTCTATTAAATTTCAGTGGCATTTCCAATCTAGTAGATTCCTGTGACGTCTCTCCTGGTTTTTTTTCAGGTCACTCTCTTGTGGTGAGGGAGGGTCTGACGAACCCCTGGATCCCCGATAACTGGTCCTGGGGTGGGGTGGCCTCGGACCACTGTCCCGTCCTAGCGGAGTTCTACACCAGTGCGATCAGAAAGGAGGAGATCCGGAATGGCAGCACAGTGCCGGTGGTGGAGCGTTGTGAGAGCACATCCAAACATGAGCGTTGATCTGCACGCCTGCCCTCCATTCGACTGCGTTTGGTGGGCAGACAGGAAAGGACATAAGCAGGATCCTGTTCTGCTGAATGCCCAGCCTCACCTTTTGATGGAATGAAGTTTACCTACTAATGTGAACTGCACCGAGATTGCCTTCATCATTTGTCTTCCATGTACAGTAGAGAGGATATTGTATAATAATTATTATAAATAACCAATAAGTGTATGATTTATATTACAGACTCTGAAATGTGCCAAAACCTCCCAGGAGGAAACTTTCATCATTATTATCTGGCCCTTCCCCTTGTCTAAAACAGCTGCTAACTAAAAACGACACTTTTAGATTCTTTATACAATAAAGAATCCCCTTGAAACCTAGTTTTACGTATGCTCACTTCTAAAGGTTGGAATCGACGTCTTAAAATAAATCTTTGATCTGATTAACTAACTACTGAAGCCACAGTGTCTCCAAACCTTGGGCCCATTGCAGGTGCCTTCTTAGACAAGGGCTCGCTCATGAGAATGTTGGCTAGTTACATTTTATACTGCGCTGTATTTATCAGAAAAGAGATTTAAAAAAATTTGGATGTAATGTTATTTTGAGCCTTGATTTTATTGGGAAAGTCCGTTTTATTGCAGCCCACCCCTTCACTAAGGGCCAATTACTTGCTTCACTGTACTGCCCTCTAGAGGCTCCTCGGTGTCTGCGCTCATTGTCGTCTTCAGAAAATTCATTTGCTGGCAGGGTTATAAAAATGCAGGCCACAACTTAGAGATACTGCTGTCCAAACAAATGAAGGGGGCAGAGACGGACAGTGTTGCCACCATCATAGATGTTAGCTGCTATGTTATGATGCGTTTCTAAGCACTTGGCCTGATGTGTGAACTGCAGGAAGAGGAAATGAAATGGAACCCTGTAGACATGCTTGAAAAAATGCCACCGTCACAGGGCTGGGCGTACGGGAGCATGGCGACACAGCAAGCTCAGGAAGAGTGGGTTCAGTGGGTTCTGATGATCTGTAGGATTGGACCGATCACTTGAGTTTGGGGGTGGGGTGGCTGCTTTACAAAGCTGAATGGAGTAGTTCTGAAGTATGAAGAACAAAGCCTTCTGCATTCTGCTTGCAGTTTATTTTTTTCTATTAATTTGGTGGTTTTATACATGTTTTGCTTTATTTTAGTTTCCCAGGAGTGCGTTGTGCACAGATGGTTACTTGAATATGGTTCTGCCGGCACATTTTTTGTTAAACCACTCTCTGTTAACGGCATGTGCTATTTGGATTTTTATTTTCACATTCAGTTCAAATTTATGGAGTGTATTCTGCAAAATGCTAATAATGAACCCCTTCGGCACAGGAAGGTGCACTTTTTTCATGAATAGACTCAAGACTGCCCTCTATGGGTCATTTCTCAAAAAGCAGAGGACCGCTCTCATTTAAGTGCCCAAGTATGAAGAAAGGGGAAAAAAAATGAGAGAGTCATGTTTATTCAGACACTGCACAGTGCGCTCTCTCCCACTCATTCCAGTGTTTGTTTTTTTTTTTTTTTTTTTTTTTTTTTAAAAGCTTACTTTAAAAGCCACTCAACTCTGTTTCAGGTCTCAAAGCATGGAGGGTGTGGGAGATCGCGCCCAGCCAGCATACCTTCTGTAACATTCAGATCCTGAGTCCATTTGGCCAGAACGACTATGCATTGGATCCATGTTAAGATTATTGAGGGGCAAGCACTGGAAACTGTGCCACGGCATGTCATGACATGCAGTTTTTAATTAAGCTGAGTAGCTGTGTGTATAGAAGTTCTATATTATTGACTGCGTTTTTGCCCATAATCCTTATGGGTTATTTTGAATACCTGAAGTAAAAAGCAAACAAAAACAGTATTGTGGACATTAATAACTCATTTCTTTCAAAAGTGAATAATGAATAAAGCTGTTATGCACATCATACAGTAGCTGTACACCTGAATATGTCTGGAAACAATCTGAAACCAACAGAAATACATCTGTAACCTGTCCGTCCGTCCATCCATCCATTTTCCAAACTGCTGAATCCTATTCAGGGTTTGTGGGGACCTTGAGTTTATCACAAACTGTCTTAGGACACAAGGCAGGGGACACCCTGGATGGGGTGCCAACCCATCGCAGGGTTCCATCTTTAACGTGTAATGTACTAATTCAGACAGGAATTAAAAATATTAATATTTATAAAGAGTTTTAACTTTTTAAAATCTAAAATTGCGCACTAACATATAGACCCTGCTATGCAGCTATAGCGCAATGTTAACTGGACATTATTTCATTTATTCATTGACGATAGTTGTGGGGTCATCATATTAGTCTTTATTACCACCCCACCTAGTGGCCACTTTTATCACTGAAATGCACTGAGGCCCAGATCACCTCAACACTGTATGTTCACTCTAACACTGCAGTTTTAACACTTTTCCAGAGTAACTGGCGTGTGTTGTGCCCTTTCATCCGGACCAATGTATCACCATATCCAGTCCCTTCTAGTGTTTTTTAAAAAATGGTCTCACTGCTTGCCAAAGCATTTCACCAAGGCCATCAAGCAAAAAAAAAAAGTCAGCGGCACAGCCTGATTGTGGTTTCCTTGTTTTCATTTTCTGATTGTTTTACAATGCTTTTAATATGCCGTTTGAAACATATTTTAAAGGCTTCTTACCCATGAGCATATGGACACCTGCTGTGCAATATTCTGATTAACACTGTCCAGCTCAGAAGCGGCTTAATGAATAACAGTAATTAGTCTCCTGCAAACACATTTTACTCTTCCAGTGTAGTGCATACGTTTTTAATCTCACCTGTACAGATCAAAAGACGTGACTATAAAAACCTTTGCTTATGCAGTTTCTTTAAAATGTGTAGGTATCTAACATTAACAAATTGGTTAGAGTTATTGTGCAAATGTAGTGAAGCCACAGGAGATACTCGACCACATGACTTGTATAAGTAGTCAGGCTCAGAGAATTTGTCTTATCCCTTATGTGTATTGGCTGTAAAGTGAAAACAGGATTAAAAGATTCTGGAAGTTTCCCTTGCTGCACCATAAATGGTCCTCTGGGTATCTAACATACTAGTGAGACGTGAGGCTTAGTTGAACTGGATAGGATAACCTCGGCTTAGTATCACGGGGTGACCTGGGTCATTCCTTACCATGCATGCTTCATCTCACAGCAATATGCCTTTTTCCTTAGCCTGGTTTTTAAACTGGGATTAAAGGATTCAAGTGCTTCATCTCCACCTGGCAAATACACCTCCTGTTCAACTTCTTAATGTGTCTCTCTGCTCTTGTAATGCATATTTAATGACTGCCATCCGTCAGGTTTAGATTTGTGGCAATATAGACGGTGTCCATTCTGGATGATCAAAGATGACTTTCACAGCAACACACTGTCACTTAGGTGACACTAATACACTGGAATGGCACCAATTCAGACAGTGTGATGAAAGCTGGAGAACCCAAATGAAATCACAAATTGTGAGCTGTGCTATTACAGCATTAAATGCAAGGGCACTGTAATGCCCGCAATATAAAACCTATCCATTCATTTTCCAAACCTCGTTATCCTATTCAGGATTGTGAGGGGGCTGGGGGTCTATCCCAGGCAGCCTATGGCACAAAGTGTGGGGGGGTGCCCCCTGAATGGAGTGGCAATATAAAATATACTTTCAAAATCTTGTCTATTTTATCCGAACTCTAGGACTGGAGGCCAGCAGTTATCAAACCAATAATATGTTATGGGCACTAGGTGGCACTATTAAACCCAAAACTGGAGCACGGTATCCATATACCAAGGGTTGTTTGTCACCGTTTACTTTTCCTTGTCTTTATGTTGTTTTAGTCATACTATTTAAGTTTGTGCGATTTAAATAATGTTGATTTAAAGGAGTAGCCTGTTTAACATGGTATTTTTAAGCGTTTGCGTGAAGAATTCGCACATAGATTTGAACCGAAATATCTACCCTACGAAGTGATAGCCTCTTCTCGATCGTTAAGCATATATACCTGTAAATATATACATGTAGATTCACATTTGCAGTTTGTCAGCGTCTAGTTGAGTGATTTTTGAACTTTCGGGAACTGAAATTCGAAGGCGCGAACTGAAAGCGCTTCGTCGTTAGGAGCGTCCTAACTGTTAGCAGGATGTAGCCTATATGTTTGTTTCTTTGTTTTGTTTTTCTTCAGATTTACACAACGAACACACACTTGATTTGTTTCCTCAAAATGTAATAGACATCCTTTCACATTAAATCATAAAAAAATACCACTTACTACAACATCAAAATGCTCTTTTTATCTGTTTTAATAAATTAAACCAGAAACCTAACAGGATGAAGATTGAACAAGCAATATTTTCAAATCTTTACATGTGCGCTAGGTTACAGGTCAGGAAAAACAAGGATAGCGACGATAACAAGTTAACAACAATGTCAACATTAACATCAACATAGTATATATGAATAACCCAACAATAAGTTTGCCAGTATAACCATCTGTCTGACCAAGACAGCGTTCACGAGATACCTGGTTACAAAATCATCTATCCTTTGTATGTTAACTAATTTTATTTACTCCATGACAGGGATCATTACAATATTTAGCTTATCTGAAGGCAGAGCTAATACAGTTCAATATTCAAGACATTTCACAAAAAAAAAAAATCTTATTTCCATTATTTTAATATACTAATTTAAATGGACACAATGTTGATTCGTAATGACATTAAAAAAACATCCTTATTAGGTGCTTAGGCTGAGCAAAGGTGTTTGTAGAAGTTAACGGAACTGATGAAAGTTTTCATGTGTCCCCCATTCATACAAATCTGCAACAGAAAAGTTTACAACAAAAAATGCATATATTATTTGCAAGATACAACAAAATATTGAAAAGATGAGAACAATGGCCATCCATCATCCAAAATGTGCAATGATGTTGCATTTAAAATCTTTGTGGGTCCAGTAGTCTCATAAGCATACACGTACAATACTTATGTTCATGATAACTGAAATGCAAACTGGATATATGCTTGCTAATTATGATAAATTTAATTATGTGCTGAATGAGGCCCACTGAATATATTACAGCCTCAAGGTGGAATGACTTATTCAGGACAAATACAGTATATGGCCAAAAGTATGTGGACACCTGCACATGTAAGGCATTCTCATTCCAAAACCATGAGTAGGATGTTGGTCCTCCATTTTTCTGTTATAATAGCCTCTACTCTTCTGAGAAGACTTTCCATTAGATGTTGGAACACTGTTGGTGGGATTTGCTTCCATTCAGCCAAAATAGTCACATCTACCCTACACCACCACCAGGGGGTCACTCTTGCAGCCCCTCCAGACTGCATCATTACCTCTCTGACCACACCTGTCTCTGGTTACCCTGTTGCATACCTGTGCCCACTTGCCCCTTCATCCAGCCTTACTTAGTACCCACAGTCCTAACTCTTGGGGTTCAGTCATTGCACTGGTGTCTATGAGCTGCACACAGACACTCTCATCCTAGTATCTCTGCGAAGTCTGAACCTCCTTCCTTGAGTGGCTTACAGACCTCCTTGTTCTTATCCCCCCGGGGTGCCTAGCCTTATTTCTCTGCCCTGTTCCTCATGTCCTCATCCCTTCTATGTCCCGTCTCCTATGAAACCCAGTAAAATCTCCCTGATTCTCTTCCAGTACCTGTCTCTCATCCCAGGTTCCGCAGCCTGACCTGTTTGTAACAACAGGAGTGGTAGTGAGGCTAGGTGTTTTATGCTGGGTGATCAGATCTCTTTCTGTTTGTGTAGCCTCCTCCTTCACAACTGAATTTTGTTGATTCTAGATGTTTCTGTATCACCATCACTTCACTTGCAGCTGACCAAGGCGTGAGATTTAACAGACTGACTTCTTGTAAAGGTGCTATCCAATGATGGTGCCACATTGAGCGTGACCAACCTCTTTCAGCATGACACATTTCATTTGCTAACGCTAATGTTTGTTGCTGGAGATTGAATGGCTGTGTGCGTAATTACATCTCTTAGTCAGCAATAGGTGTGGCTTAATTAGCCAGTTCCACTAATTGATTTGAGTGTCCACAGACACTACCAGTCAAAAGTTTGTGTGGTGGTGTACTGTGGGTCATATAATGTATCCCACCACTTACCTGGCATCTCTTGACTCCTCTTGCCCATCAATCCTACAAAAGAATTGAGTTTCTGTCCTGGAACAAGAAATGTTTGAGCTTGAGAGGGTTTCTTTGACCCCAAAATATTCACAACTCTCAGGATGCCGGTGTTCACCACAACCAATAATGTAGTGTCTCCATTCCAGTTACCTCTTGGCTGCAAAGTGCATTAGAACCCAATAAATTCATGGCGAGTGTACCATGGAGGTCATTTTCTCTTACCTTCTTATCACAGGCCTTGCTTTCATGAAATGTGCTAATCTTCCACATAGACTTAGACCTCAGCTCAGTTTAGTACATTGGTGCTCAACCCAGTCCTCAGGCCTCCCCAGTCAATCCAAATTTTTATGTTCCACCACCTACAGTACATATCTGAGCATACCTTGATGGTAGTCTCCTCGATTACCAATCTTAGATGTGCGGGCAGTGGACTGGAACAAAAATGTGGCCTGGCTGGTGGTGCCTGAGGACTGAGTTGAGAACCACCGGCCCGGCCACATTGAGACGTTTTGATGGTTCTGTCTAATCAAGCTCTGAGGTGTTCTACTTGACCAATGTCTTTTCTCAGTCCCTAAAAACATCTTACTAAGTATTTACACAATTTTCAGTTTTTATTTTGTGTTCTTTTCCCAACAGTCTTTATCAACTGCTCTGTCTGGCTCTTGCGTGTACATTAGTATTGTATGCAGTTTGTTTTTGGTTATTTTCTGCAATTGCCTCTTTGTTATCCTTAAAGCACATTTGTTTAAAATTAAAATGTTCCATTTGAGGTTAATAAAAGAGGCTGTTTAGGGTTCAAATATTAAACTGTTTGTCATATTATTCCTTTCAGTATTTTAGTAAAAAATGAGGACTATCAATAAAATGTATCGATTTATTCATGGCTTTGTTGCCTATGAACTAATTTGCTATTTTTAAAATAGCAAACATTAAATATTTCAGGGATGACCACATTATATATTAGATGAATCCATGGATCAAGGGCATGTTGGTTCGTTGGATAGCATGTCACCTCACACCTCCGGGGTTGGGAGTTTGAAGCCCAGCTCTGTGTGAGTGGAGTTTGCATGTTCTCCCTGTGCTTTGCAGGTTTCCTCCAGGTACTCTGTTTTCATCTCACAGTTCAAAGACATATGTGGTAGGCTAATTGGCAAGGCTAAATTGTCCATGGTGTGTGAATGACTGTGCCCTGCCATGGGTTGATGAGCCCACCTTGTGCCCTAAGACTGCCTGGAATCAGCTCCAGGCAGTGACCCTAAACTTATATGCAATATGTCATAGAATTAGATGAAAATCATTAACACATTGTTCTAACAAACAAATATATTCCTGTATGTGGTTTACGTACCTTAAGAGTAAATATTAAAACGGTCAGGTTTAAATTAAACAACTTAGTCATTTCTGTTACAGTTAAGTCTCAACATTCACAACAAGTTCAATGTGTACATAATTTGCATTGAAGATTGGCTTTGCTGGAGTGTGTTTAAATTTTAAATGAAAGATTATTGTGTGTCCAGTTATTTTAAGGCTACAGCTGACATATTAGTGACTGTCGGCCCTTATTAGTTAGGCTATAACAATAGTGTTGTTCTACGTGGAAACCCTTCGGAACGTCGGTGTTGCCAGTTGACACTTTCATTTCCTATCCTGCAAGTTCCATGGTAATTTAACCAAAGCACAAGATATTGAAGTTGCATTTAGACTTCCTGAAGAGCCTCTTTTTGTATCAACACAAAAAGTGTGTGTGTGTGTATGTGTGTCCATGTGTGTGTGTCCAGCGTAGATGTTTTACCTTTCTTTGTCATACAAGAGATGAAGAGGAAGAAGAGCTATATAATCAATTAGCAGATTGGACCAAAAATATGTTCTTACTGGAAGATCGTCTCCCCATGAGACCCACAAACTGTTTAGGTCGAGGTTTTCTTGTCACTCTTCTCAGTATAGCGTTCAAAGCATCAGACGTCAGCCTTTCACCCTGTGAGATAAATGTAGGTTACTGTAAGACACACCACACCTGTTCACTGTGTGAACATGAACCATCATTAAACCATCATTAAAGCATCTATACCGATGACAGAGATTTTTACTGCAGTTATAATGTACGTGGCAACCTTTTTCAGTGATCAGTATTCAGTTAATTCCCTTGAGATCCGTAGCCTCTCCTGGGAGGTAAGAAGAAAATAAACCAAGGACAGGTAATGCAGTACCAGATATTGGCTCAATAGCCCATTTTCGTATTGCGGGAAGTAACCCACGCCAACATGCGCTCAGATCCTAAACCCTCAACCATGGAGTTAAGACAATACCTGCAAAAAAATCCCCGGCAATTTAAACGCGAATAAATTATAAAGTTAGTTACACCTGCAAAACGAAACATTTCTAATATGCGGAAACGTTTTATACGTGCACAAATTACAATCTATGTAGTGAAAATGTTTTAGTCTATTGACTGTCAAGCAATACGATGCGTTTGTCACAATTCAGACAAATACTGTACTGCGGCAATTTATCACCCGAAGAAACAAATGGCAAATGAATAGCGAGAATGTATACAGAATAAATACAGAGTATACTTTCTTTTCATCAACCAATAATCTGTAAAATTTTACAAGGTGATGCAACAAAACGTTTACGTTGCTGTCAATAGCTATATTACATTATTTATTTTCATAATTTTTATTTTATGGACCATAACCCATCCTTGAAAGAGGAACTGTCATATCGAGGAACTGTTTGCTTAACGTAAATTAACCAATTTTAAAGGAGACTAATGTGACTACGAAAAGAGAGCAACAAACATGTGATAAGATTTTAATCACTCGGATGTCATTTATGCTCCCCCAACAAAAAAGCTGACAAAGAAAAAATATTTTTTCTTAATCTTGGATGAAATTGAGTCCTGCGGAGAATCAAGCGACTGTGGCAATGAAATATAAGAACTACACTTCCCAATAAATAAATACATACCTGGTGACTGCCCATCAAGTAATTCTGATAGTCGCTGGGGTCGTCATCTTGGCAAAGAACTTCAGCCAGAATAAGAAAGAGGATCACAGCTGACACCAGTTTCATTTTGCACCCTATAGTTAGCGCAGATTTTAAGCCTAAATACAATGTCTATTCCAAGATTGCACGCCCGGACAGTGTGTGAAAGTTTGCCAGTTTAAGAAGGTTTAACATGTACAGTGATCACATAAATATATGTGTTCTATTCAAATTGAATGTTCTTGATGTGCTGAAAACGCGAGATATTTCGGAAAATCTCTTATAGTTTTTTGGAAATGTCAAGGTTACACGTAGAAGAAAAATATCCATTCCATAACCACACGAAATATTTGAAGAACATGAAACGTGGACGCCTGGCCGCCAAGCTCGGAATCAGAGAGTCAGGCGGCGTCTCCGGCAGCTCCCACTGCGAAGTCGTGGGCGCACGGCTATGCTGGACTTTTATAGTACTGGGAGGTGTGGAGCATTTAAATTTTCTTTTTAAAAGGTTATATTTCGAAGGTCGTTTGGAGATACCGTATGACGCATTTCCGTCCATTAATTGCTCCGATCAATTTCTAATGAAACGGCTCTCTGAAAACATGTTGGACTTTATAAAAAGCTAAACTACGTGACCGGGATTTCTGACATTATTCAGGCGTCAGGCGTTTCTGGAACGTAGCCCAAATATGTCGAATATACAAGTGGCAACAACACATGACATGTCGAGAAGTAAGATTCTGAGTGGGGTAAAGGAAACTAGAGTCTCTATGTTGATGCAAAACTTTAATAACAGACCCAGATTTGGCCATCAGAGGTTAAAGTGATTGAACATAAAGAAATGTATATATCATATTAGACAAACAGTACTCTTTTGATTCAACTTTATATATCTGTTGTGAAATCTTGTTCTATCATCTTCAGTCTTGAATCTTGAATCTGTAATCTTGTCAGTCTTGTTGATGATTGAATATTCACCAAATCATACGTTCATCCTTGCATCTTCCAACCATTTATCTTGGTCAAGATGGTATCTTAGGCAGCACACGGTACAAAGTAAGGGTGCACGCTAGACAGGATGCCACTCCCAAGTGATCTTTTTGCATTATTAATAAAACTGACAGTAAATGACTCTAATACATTCCAGGCTTATCCTTCCTACAAAACCAACCCAATCATTTATTTCAAAAACTGCAATTCCTGTTAGCTACAGTCTAATAAGTCAGAATTTAATTGGATTGTACCTGGAACATCAATTAAGGTGAAATACTTTTTTTTTTTAACAAAGAGATTAAGAGGAATGGTCTTCTGATTCCTGGTTTAGGATATTTAGATGTGGGGGTTTAATTAAGCTGATATTGCACCAGATATTCAGCAGGGAGAAATGAGAATTCACAATCTATACACTCAGACTGGATGGGACTGCTATGTACTGACTGACAGCAAACCCCACTTTGGTTGTCAGTGTGCCCTGTTCTTGATAATACCGTCTCATGTGTTCAGAGTAAAAACACCAAGCCAGGTTCCTTACTGCTAGCTATCTGGACTTAGATGAAGTTAAGGGTAATGTAGCTGAAAGCACAGAGCTGGAGATGCATACAATGTAACAATGATGTGTGCGACTGTGTTATCTAATCATATTGCTACAAGCAATTTCTATTGAATTATTGGAAAATGGAAAATTTGTCCTTCACTACAGACTCTTCCCACCTTAGGTTGTCCGTTTGAAATAGGGGGGCTGATGTGGAGGAAATAGTAACTTGGAGAGCTTTCACTGGCTGACATAACTTACATTAGGTAGCAGTAACCCAAATGCTTCATAAAAGAAACCCACGCAGAACAATGGAAAGAAAGCACATGTATTGGTAAAAATAAGGAATCTGAAGGCCAGGTAAAGATGCATCTTAGTCATTCTGCTAAATCCTTTCATTTTGTTGTTTGACTTATGATGAAGCCAAACATGTAAGTTTGTGGTCAAAATATCGAGTGTTATTTTTGACACGAATTTAACTTTACTCATCATCACAAAGACAGAATC
Source organism: Gymnarchus niloticus (assembly GCA_009936485.2). Taxonomy (NCBI): domain Eukaryota; kingdom Metazoa; phylum Chordata; class Actinopteri; order Osteoglossiformes; family Gymnarchidae; genus Gymnarchus; species Gymnarchus niloticus. The sequence continues at coordinate 14,020,921 of JAACJT020000110.1, read as the reverse complement.
CCTGTCAAGTATGATGCAGGCAATGTACTAGTGTGATGATACTTCAGCTCTTCAGGGATAGGGAAGCTTAGGAAGGCTGAATACATACACAAATTTGGACAATGCAGAGGAACATCACACTGAAGAAATCTGCATCCTGGGCAAGTCTGCCAAAATAAACTGACAGCCAGGAACAACGATTACAAACCTGTCATCCATATCAACGACTACCAAGAAGACTGTCGCCCAAACTGAGGCTGTCATTTGTGCTACATCTTTAGAGGCTGTCACCTTTAACTCTGAATTTTTAAAAAATCTGCAAATAGTTTCACAGAACCTGACAAGAGGGAAAGGATTTAGATTCTTTAACAAGGCGCTGTACATTTAAGATGTTACTATGATCCTAAAAGCTCAGTCAGTGAACCCAAGTCACTTTTGCGTCAACGAAACTAATGATCTGCGGCACGTTACCGCCTCTTGACACATTTTGGCAGCACTGAGCCGCCGTAGGAAACGCTGCCCATGCATTTATGTACAGTTAAGTGAGTAATAATGAAGTAAAAGCGAAAGAGGAAGCTTTAAATTTACAAAATATCTGTTCACAATATCTTGTCTGCATTCTGAAATAAGGCAGGATACCCATAAACACGAGCTTTTTCCCTGCTTTTTTTTGTAGGTAGACTTTAGATATTTAATTTCTAGCAAATCCAGGCTGGGTTTATTCTATTTGACATATGGCTTGGCTATATTCAGCATCACTGACGTTTTTATTTATAGCCAGACTTTTACCCCTTGAGGCAAGTTCAGTGGTAAGGAGAGTAAAGTTTAATTTGACAAATGATGCAGAGGAAGGCAGTGAATTTCACAGTTTTTTTAAAAGCTCGGAGCAGGGATTTAATTTGCGCTTTCACACTAATTATGGCAAAGATGCCAAATTAGGGTTCGAGCCTGGAGACGCAGCGCCCTCGTTTCAGATCAAAACACTCGACGGGGACTTCGTGTATCCGCCGCCGACGGGATTAAACTTCTCCTTAATCATCCATGGGTACACTAACAAATCCGCTTTCCTAGAATGCTTATGGACGGCGGAGTATTCCTTGATCGATCTAGTTGAGGATTTCCCTAATAACTCTCAAGCTCTCTTCGTGTCTTTTGATGACACTGCAGCCACAGATGCCCTGTGGATGAGAGAACAGATTCACCGAGTGGCGATCGCACAGAGGTACAGTAACTAGTCTTCCAGTATTTATAAAGTAAAGGTCATATTTACAAGTACGGACACCGAAATTTCATATTTCAGCTGCCAGTTTCTGAGCGCATCATCAGCAAAATATTTGAAGGGTCGGCTGAAACATGGACATCTCTAGCTACATAATCCTTGGCATTATAAATAATGCTTTTTTAGGGTCACATAGCTGTAAGAATTCTATATATGCATCCTTTTCCTACATTTATTGGTCTTTGGGGGAATTATTACTTAAAAAGTTTTCCAGTCTATGAAATGACCACCAACACATAACCTTTGTGTATTATAGGCATACTTAAGACTGTTTTTTTTTTGTTAATTTTAAATCATAGGCGCAAAGATGTACTGTCCAGGGTGCATTTCTCACCTTTACCTGTTCAAGAGCTGGGAAACTGGATTTCCAATGTGCTCTACTCTTGGGGTTGCTTAGGAATCAACTGTGGACTCACCCAGGCTGTTTTCACTTCTCCAGGTACTGTTTACTGACACAGTGTCAGTGCCCTTCACTGTGTTTTGTAACAACGTTTTAATTAGTAAAGTGATTTGAACCTAACAAACATTTTGCATATGCTCACAACTTGAAAGTTAGGCTGTGAAAACATTTATGTGAAACGTGTGAAAAGTAGATAAACGCTGACGGTTTAATGAGTAATTTTAGGTCTAATTTACACACGAGTGTTTTCAGTGCTCAGTCTGAGTTACTCTCGTGATTCTTTTTTGAAATTTGTGTTATCATCCTGCATTCATTTTATGACATGGATTATTTTTTTTTTCAAAAGCATAAAAGTATCATAAAGGAACCATTTAAGCTAAGTCCATATCACTGCATTTATGTACGTAAGGTCAATACATTTTATGACCGTATAGACAGATTTCATTGTTTGTAACCAAGATGCCTCAGGCCGGATATGTGGGTGCAGCTCAGGTTCAAGAGTTGCTAGCCTTTCTGATAGTGAATACCTGGTCTGGAAACTATTGCTTTGGTCTGAAAATGACTTTTTCATTATTACAGTTCGCCTTAGATAGGTGACAGTGTACTTAAACACATGTTATATTCCATTATTATTTTGATGCACATATCTGTGGTCATTTGCAGAAAAAAGCACAATAAATTTAAATATTCATAACTAAACCCACTTACCCTGCCTTTCTTTTTATGGACACGTAATGCTGTTGCTTTAGTGACTGATAAGAAATAACTGATAGATACTCCATTCCAGTGCATGACTTATTATAAAATTGTTTTGAATTATGCCTGATTTGAATTATGACAGAAGGTTAGTCAGTGCAAATGTAAACATATATATTTCCTTAGTAATAAAGGGATCCTTTTTTGATGCTGGTGGATAAATGTGAGAACACATTTTTTGGTGCAAAGTCTGATCAGTGGTCCGGTCTTTTAGCTGACCCTACTTAGATAGTAATGCTTAAGTAATGTGCTGCATAAAGTAAGGTTTGACCAAAATGGCAGCATTAAAACCAGAGGTGTTTTTGTTTTTGGTCGTCCTCATTCTGATCATATATGCAATACTTTGGTGTTATGCAGGGTGGTCGATACCATTGGTTGCCAAAAGGTTGGACGCAAGATATGACTGGCTGAGGGGATACTGGGACCAAAAATCCTTCAGCCTCGTTGATGCAGGAGATGGATGTCAACCCTCTGCTGCTGTTGCTGGTGCCGTTGCCTGGGTGTCTGAGGGAAATTGCTCATTTTTTACAAAGGTAAGGTAGTTGCATTTAGGGTACATCCATCCATCTGTCTGTCCGTCCATCCGTCCGTCTGTCCATCGATCGATCAATCGATCCATCCATCCATCGATCGATCCATCCATCCCCTAACTCCTTCTCCTGGACAGAGCTGCAGGGTAAATGGCATAAATAATGAAAGATATGGCATATTGACTTAAGAATTTTAACCAACTGTCGGGTATACTGGAATGTCTCTTGGTGGTAGTGGTAAGTCTACAGAAGTATGGAGGAATTTTGACAAGCAGAGAAAGTTGAAAGAGTTGTCCTCTCCCAGGAAGCACAGGACCCCCAGACACTGCAGGCAGTTTAGAGAACATCAAAGTCAACATATACAGAGGTCAATGGTGGGCATTCAAATCCCCAACCTTGGAGATGTGAGGCTGTTGAGCTAATGAATCAAAAGAACTGAAACCCGCATATCGGGGAACAATAGCAGCCTTCATGAAATGGCAGCTGTGGTGTAGTAATCTATAGAATTTGGAGAACTGAGAACTGTAGTCAGCAGCACCAAAGAACCATGCAGCAAAAGAAACAAGATTGTATCAGAGTTTAGCTGCAGTTAGGGGAAACCCGCCTGCTGGATTTGTGTAAAGTACCGGAGAGATTTCAATCTGCCAGAGCTTCCGTATATAGTGCTTTAGGGTTGGAGGGGTCTCCAAGGCATTGCTTGAAATAAGTTTTGCGGGATTGGGGGTGGGGTTTATTTTTATATATTGTATCCACCTTGTTCTGTTTGTCAGTCAGTGGCGTTTCATCCCCACTTGAGCATTTTTGACTTTTCTTTCATAGCTTTCATTGTGGGTGCCATTTATTAGAGCTGAACTTAGTTCAGTGAAAAACAGTGCGATAAAGTGCACATTATCGCAGTAATCTTACAAAAAAGCAATTCAAATGCACTCAAATTTGCAATATCTATTAGTTTGTTTTTGTTTCTATGTTGAAGGGGGGCATGGTGAGTAGCACTGGCTTAGTGTGTAGCTCTGTTGGCTCTCACCTCACTGGTTGGGGGTTTGAATCCCACCTCTGCCCTGTGGGTGTAAAGTTTGCATGTCCTTCCTATGTCTGGGTGGGTTTCTCTGCTTTCCTCTTGCAGTTCAAAGACATGCTTAGGCTAACTGGCATTTCTAAATTGTTCAGCTGTATAATTGTGTGTGTGTGTGTGTGTGTGCGCACGCATGCCCTGTGACACACCGGCATCTCATCCATGGAGTACCACAGCCTTGTGCTCAGTGCTTTTAAGAAAGACCTTCTGATAGATTAACTGGAAGATGTCTGTCATTGTCGAAAAAGACATTAAAGGGTGAACAATTTGATGGCTCGTTTTCAGGTGAAGAACATGGCTTCCACCAATGCCAGTGGTGTTCTGGTGTATGCTTCTCTGGGAAACCCCATTCAGGACATGAACTGTGTAGCGAGTGAGTGTTTCACACTGCTCAAGATCCCAGCCTCCATGGTCCATCTACAGCCAGATGTGGCCCTTGCTCTACGGTAAGTCGTTCGCTGTCGCATAAGGTTCATTTCTTTGGGTGACTACCGGCTCCTGGTACTTTAAGCATTAGTGCTTACCATGTGACTGATTTTATTTTACTTGCAACACTGGTTTGCAGGAAGACTCACATCACTCAGTCATCCATTAAGTGCATTAATATGACGCATGCTAATTTGAGCTGCAGTTAAACTGAAATTCCGTTCAAAGGTACAACAGTCACTCCCTGTAACCCACTATATACATTGTAACTCCATCAATGCTCCAAATTAAAGTAATTGGATGATATATTCTGATGTCCCTTTGGCTTGCAATGCTTATGTTCTGTCCCTTTGCTTAAATTTTCATTAAAATCCTGCCGTGGTAGTTATGTTTCTAATTTAAATAAATCTGAAAAAGAACAATAAATGTTAGATGAAATGCAGTATGAAATGTTTTTTAAAGGTATGAATGAACCCAACTAAGTACCGGGAATATTTATTATTTAACCATTAGTACAATGGGCTCTTATTATTTAAACCCCTTGTTTCTTTTCTTGTCCTTTAATAGATGCAATATCTAGATCATTATTTTGTAGCCAGTCGGTAAAAGGCTAATTAATTAGCAGGCTGATTGGAATCAGAGGCAGCCTAATGAGGGTTGGTCGGGTAACAGACTGGGAAATGATACATTAATCTGTCATACTCTTCTATCATACGAAACACTTCAGGCTCCAATCTGCATTTTACTTTTTTATGCTCCTAATTAGATGGCTTTGAACCCAAGTTGCTATGATTTGTATAATTAATGTAATCTGTAGTAGCCCTTTAAGGTGGTACCTGTTATCGGCTGTTGTGGGTGTGCTGTATGGGGGCTTCTGTGTCAGAATTCATGGGAAACAGGCCATTGTGTTAGTGCAGTGTGGAAAAAAAATGTGGGGAAGATTTCAGTTGGTGAATGCACTTATATTTATGAAAGCATATTGTTTTTCCGCTGTGATGCAGAACGACATTCTCACTAAATCTTTGTGTTTTCGTTCCACATTCAAAAAGTTGGTATGTTTGGAGCTTCCAGTTGGAACTGACGTCCAACCAAACTAAATACCCTGTGTCTCCTCATGTGCTGCGTGAGTCTTGTCAGACATCTTGTTGGATTTTGGACAGCAGAGACGCTCTGAGACAGCGCTCGTCCAAGTGTAATGGCCAAACTTGTGTCTGCAAACAACCTGCCTTTGTCTGTTGATGGAATGAACAGATTTCTGACTTAGAATGGGTAGAGAGCAAAAACAAATTCTATGTGTTGCGCCATCAGTTAAATCAAAGGTTACATGATTATTTGAACACTTGAATTTGCGCTGTGTGCTCTGTCTGTGGGCTCTTTGATGGTCCCTTTGGCTGCTAATCTTTTGCAGGAAAGGGCAGCCGGTGACCGTGTCATTCCAGAAAACACCTTCTCCTAACTTCTTCATTGGGATTGACCAGCAGGGCACACTGGAGGAGATGGGCTGGTTCCTCTACCCATCGTTTGAGTTCGTCAACTGGCAGGCCGAATGGTACGTGTAGCCACACGTTTGACGATGGTGCTTCTGTCTCCTGGGAGTACTGCCGGCACTGGGCGTCAGGGTGCAGATTCTAAAACCGATTGTCGCAAATATGTGAAGTTCATGGAAGGACCTGGAGATGCTTAAACTTGGTTTTACACCCACATTGCTGTAGATGGAAAGAATAAGGTCATGTTACCTGCGAGTTTTGCAGCTTCTGCTGATATTCTGCCGACAACTAGAAGAGGTTTGGCCAGATTCTGGGCATAAAAAGTGTTGAGAACTTCTGGTATAAACATAGTCCACATTTCCCATGGTATGGAGAAGTACAAAAATGTTTTTACAACACTGTTTGTAGTCCTAGGTTTTTAATGAAATTGCCGGGATGCACCTCTGTCCATAATCTGGATTCTTGTGATTTTTTTCCTCGTGTAAAAATAAAATAAATAAAATACACCCAGCCCTCAAAGCCTCCATGATCGGTCTGCTGGTCTTCCCACAGGTTCGGTTTCTCGGCACGTTTGCAGAAGCAGCTCAGTATGCCAGCGTACGTGGTCACGGTGTTGGAGCACGTCGTCATGCAGGGAGACAATGGAAGCATGGCCACCGTGGACCTGCCCTCAGGTGCTGCACAGCTCATTACTTCATGCGGTTCCTCTGAGGAGATTTACTTGGAAGTGCAGTGAGGCCCATTACGAGGATGCCCACGGCAGTGCTGAATGAACGTTTATGCTGTCAGATGGAAAAATCAACAGGTTGATTGTTAATATAAGTGTTTTTACCTTAAGCTGCGTGCCGTTTTTTTCGCACGTTAGTTGGTCCTGGGGAGACTATATACATGTGTCTGTCTTTCTGCAATGTGTAGGAATGATGAGTTTTAATGTGCTGGAGCTGGACGCGTCACTGTCCTGTCCGGACAAGTGGGATGTGACCTGCCCTCCCTGGGACCACACAGTGCAGCTGTACGTGTGCTGCGATCACTCTAGCTCGCTCTGCAACCTGGAGCTCGGCCGTTGGATCACCGCCTTCCACAGGTACGCTGCGGCCTTTGCCCATCTGCTCCCCCCCCCCCCCCCCCCCCCCCCCCCCCCCCCCCCCCCGGCCCCCCGCCCGGGCGGCGCTGGGTCGCGGCGC
>JAACJT020000110.1:14001828-14013708 GCA_009936485.2 Gymnarchus niloticus | reverse complement strand
GTCTTGATGTAGCACAGTACACTGTCTGTGAAGAGTTCCAGGTCAGGATGTTCAAAAATGTCCCAGTTAGTCCTGTCGAAGCAGTCCTGCAGCTGCAGAGCGGCATCCTCAGGCCAGGTTGTGATGGACCGCGTGAAAGTTGGAGCAGCAACAACAATAAAACGATTAAAGTCAATCAATGCAAACACACAGGTAAGTTGTTCGATCAAATAAAGCAATTAAAAGCTCAGGTATTGGCACAATCATTTAATTTTCAGTAATAAGCAGAGTAACAACAAAGCAATGATTAAAAAAAAAATCAGTCTATCCCAAACATTCAAAAACATTACGCAAGTAAACGTTAAAGAATCATTGCGTTCTCAATATTATAAAACCATTAAACACTGTAGCTAATGAAACATTACTAGCAAGTTGCTTAGATAACAAATATGTTTACCCATCCATCTCCTATAAATGCTTATCCTGTACTTGGTTACAGTGAGCTGGGGGCTATGACAGGTCCAAGGCACCATGCCAGTCCATTGATGGGCATTTGGAGACACCTGTTTACCATGCCAACTATTCAACATTTTTATACTTAATGTAAAATACATAATGTAACAACAGAACAAAAATGTGCAGCATTTTTTCACCTTCCATTTTCATAACCACTACCGGCTGACTTTACTGTCCACCTCAACTCCCCGGAGACGGCTGTTTCAGCCTTGACTCTTGGTTCTAAAAAATAAAATTCCCAGAAGTCTCTTCTGTAACAGGATTAGTGTGAACACTCAAGGCTCATAATCATATTTGGAAGCTTGCTTCTTGGATAAACTATGTCCTTCTGCCCTTCCAGATAAGTTTCAGGTAAGACGTGGAACTGAGGGGAAGTATTCATTCATTGACCAGTGGTTGGTAAGGTGTTTGAAAGCCACGTCCTCACAGCTACAGAGTCTGTTTTGTTACTCGTGTCCAAAAATATCCTGCAAAGTCCTCTGGTCTTAGACATAAAAATGTACCTTGCCAGATGTGAATGTTCACTAGCAAAGAATGAAATTGATTTATAGCCTGTGCCATTTTTTTCAGCTGATATTGTCTGACATCAGTATAATCCGGTTAGTAACTAGGCTGCTTCCTGACGTACAGCGAAACCTGGACTTCATGGCAACAGGTAAACTGGTTATACACAGATAGCTGCAAGCATGTTGTCCTTGACCACGGTTGGAACAATCATAATTCATTATAAGTATCTTTTGTGAATCTTATTGCATGCTCAAGTATTACTTAATCATAGAACAACAGATTTTTACACCATAACACGTTTTGTCTATTATTTCTGCAATAATTTTGTGGCAAATGCTGATGCCTCAGATTTCTATGATCTGGAATTCAATCCTGCATATGTGTTGAGCCTGCGTATTCTGTCCACATTGTGTGGTTTGCAATTAAAAGGCATGCAGTTAGGCTAACCACTATCTCTGTATTATCTGTAACGTGTGTGTGTGTGTGTGTGGCCCACAATGGACTGGTATCCCATTCAACGTGCACCCCAGCTGCCCCCTGGGATAGGCTCAAGGCTCCCCCACTATCCTGATCAGGATAAATGGTTGTAAGCTGGATAGATGGATAGATTAGTTTGTCTGCTAAGAAGCAGCCTTGCAATGTGCTGCCACCATGTGGCAAAATAATAGAATTGGTTAACCGACCTACGTGCAGCTTGCAGTTAAATGAGTACCTAGCGCAACATAAACATCACCTATCACAAAAATGTGAGACATCTAATTAATAACCAAATTGTCAATACATTTTAAAGTTCAAACGGAATTATGCAAATAAAGTAGCAAAAGTACAGTAGAATATTATTTTAGATATGTGGGAGTCTTTACAAACAACATGACGTTTATCTATGTATAACCTATATTTGTATTATTACTAGTCATGTATGGTCCAATATTGTTCTAAAGACTTTTTTTACCCTTAAATATGCGTATATGTGTATACACAATCCCAGTCAACTGTTTGGACATACATAATTACCAATGATGTTTCTTTATTTTTACGCATTTCTACATTTCAGAATAATGCAAACACCAATACTATATGAAATACAACATATGAAAATGTACAGTGACTAGGAAGTGTTAAACACATCAGTACTTTACAATTCTTCAAGGCTGACACCGCTTGTCACCCTGCTGACCTTCCTCAGGCAGCTTCATGAAGTCACTCCACCGAGGATGGTTTTCAACAGGAGTCCCCTCCCATGCTGCTTTAATTTTTAATGAATGACTGAATGAACTGTTATGAAGTTTACTGAGTGATGATTGCTGGGCACAAAGTCAAACCATCCATGATTTTTTATAGCCTATACAACAAATACGATGTGTCTATTTGACATTATAAGAACATAAAATACTCAAATTGTCCTGGTGATGTACCATTAAAAGAAAAACAGTTTTCTAGATGAAAATGACAGAGTATGCCTTGCACCTCCAGGGTTAGAGGTTTGAATCCTGCCTCTGCTCTGTGTGTGTGGAGGGTGCATGTTCTCCCTGTGCTTTGCAGGGTTTCTCCTGCAGCCCGAAGATATATCGTTTAGGCTAATTGACATCTCTAGTTTGCACGTAGTGCGTGACTGTGTGAATTTGTGTGAGAACGTGCCCTGTGATGATGTGGCTTCCCATCCAGGATGTAACCCCACCTTGTGCCCTAAGCTGTCTGGAATAGGATCCAGGCCCCCCCACAACCCTGCCAAGGGTAAGTGATTTGGAAAATGGATGAATGGATGGATGATGTCAGTCTTCAGTTCAATTTTTTTTTCTGTCATTGAGTTTGCAAAATCTATTGTTATGCTTGCAATCTCATATCTCAAGACCAAACAGATTTGAAGTGATGGAGCAGTTTGGACTGAAGTGTCTGTGGCAAGAATCAAAAAGTAGGACAAGGAATCCAGTGGGAGGTTTTCAGTTATTTAAAAAAGGCCATTGAAAGGTCTTCAGAAATTGCATGCATGAAAAATCACTAGCTAAATGACTACAGTATAAAAAAACACCTGCAACACTATCAATGAATTTAGAACAGCTGTAAATGTCATGTTACACTTATAAATAGCTAAGTGGCATAGCAGATATATGTCCTTGTACCAATTTCTACACTCTTACAAAAATTATATTTAAAAAGCATAAAACTACATGGATGAAAATGGATACACGGATAGATTTATCATACATTATTTTTTTACACAAGCTTTTCTTCAGCTCTCTTTGGTGTCAAAGTACTGTTTATTCCCTATGCAGTCTACAAAACAGAACCGTGTACATAAATTTGCTTGAGTACGTTAGGGTTACATACTGTCTACATGCACCAGGGTCAAACATCTGATCTTGCTGACTTGCAACAGAAGGGTGAGTGCTGTTTTGCTTCACTTGGCAAAGAGGTCTTGACACCTGTCAGACTACTGAAAGGATCTCCATTCCCAGTCACCTTTTTTGGGTGAACTGGTGTGTCTAAATTGCCCTTAGACTGTGGCATGTGATGGACTAGCATCTCATCTAGTGTGTTCTTTGCCCTGTGCTTCCTGGTACATGTTTTAACATAATGCTAGCTACGTAATTGATGAAATTGAATGGAAACTATAGCATGAATTTTACTACTCCAATCACATTGCCAATTTGCTTACCTATATGTCCTGATGATGTATTGCAGTACAGAAATAATAATGTACTTCCATGTTTCATATCACTCAATCAGTAAAGGAGTGTGTTGAGCCTGGAATTTATCCATGCATGGGTGTCACTACACCCCTTTTACTGGGGCACATGGCCAAGTAGGTACTGTGTCCCCTTGTAAAATCTTACATTCAGCTTTCAACAACATATGGGTAATGGAGGGTGGGGGGCCTGTGCCCCAGTAGAACTTTATGTCTAGCAATGCCCCTGTATCCATGAAAGCAGGGGATACATTGTAGGAGTCACTCTGAATGAGATGCTCATCCATTACCAGTTTTTTTCAATTATATTATTACTTGTCAGTTTATTCAGAAATTTCATAGACAATAACACTTGTTATAACATTTTATTTATTTATTTAGTCATTCAGCGCCCTTTGACCCCCGTATTATCCTTTATCAGTTTATTCAGCAGTTAACGGGTAACACAGAGACACAACTCACTAGCTAATAAACATGAGCATGAAAATACATTCGTGAGGGCTTAAATAACTGGTCCGGTTCATTTTAAACGATACACAAAGTCCCCCTTGAGAACAGGGGGCGCTATTTTATATACTGCTCCTTAAAATAAGAGTGACATTTTCCGGGGAATTATTTTAGTGTTGCACAGCGTAGGTGACATATCAACAAAAACCAGTGAGCATGCTATAAAGGTAGTGTTTCTTCGAAAATGGCTTTACTTGAGGAGGACTCAGTTTTTATATGGTTATAGGAAGCTAATTTGTAACTTGGAAAATGTGATGTTGATGTTCGCTACTAAAAGTTACCGAAAAACATTCGTTTTATTGACCTTTATAAAATGCACATATAAATGTACATAGGTAACAATTACTGAGCATGGTGTTTATATCCATATCGTTGCAAATTTAATATCATTATATTGTTGTTATTCTTTAAATTCTATAGTAATTTAGGCAGTTGTACTCGGTAGCTGACTAGGAGGGCAAAGCATATATTGTTTTCGATATGGTTATTAGATTTAAATGAGTATCACTTAGTATTTCAGTTTCCGAGTGGCTGTAAGTCAGTTTTGCTAACATTAGGTATTAAGATATTACCAAAAATCTTACTTTGTCATGTATTTGCCACATAGTTCGGTTCGTGTGCTCTGCGTACACGGCCTCATTATGTGTCAGTAACAGCTACGCGACTCTGAGATGCCTTTTGGCGTCGTGTAAATTTTAACCTTAAGACGTGCACTTCACGTATATTCAGTTCAATTCAAATGAAAACTTACCCTCAAATTCTGAAACTATGTACGCATTTTAATGTACAGCTAAGTACTATTCAAATTCTTATTGCATTGATGTTTTTACGAGGTAAAACATCTAACATATTTCCTCACACTGATCTGTTATAGTAGATGCTATATATAAGTGATTGCTTTTTCCTTTCTTGTCAGTTGCACATATGTTGCCTGCATGAAGTTTTCTTCTGGAATTGAAGTTTTCCCACAGAATGAGTGGCCCAAAGCCAGATATCCTGTGGTCCCCGCACCACGTGGACCGTTATGTGATCTGTGACTCAGAACTCAGCCTGTACCGCATCGAGTCCTTGCGGAGCGCTGAGGCCAAAGCCGGCGCAATCCCGCTGTCGGAGGAAACGGCAGCCACGCTGCTGGCTATCAACTCGGACACGCCGTACATGAAGTGCGTGGCCTGGTATCCCAAACATGAGCCAGAGTGCCTCCTAGCCGTGGGCCAGGCGAACGGCCGCGTGGTCCTTACCAGTTTGGGACAGAGTCACAACTCCAAGTGCAAGGAGCTGATGGGGAAGGAGTTTGTCCCCAAACATGCGAGGCAATGCAACACGCTTGCCTGGAACCCCGTGGACAGCAATTGGCTGGCTGCCGGCCTGGATAAGCATCGGGCTGACTTTTCTGTTTTAGTATGGGACATCAGCAGCAAGTACACCCTCGAGGCCTTGGTGCCTGCAGAGAAGATCCGCCTGACGGCCGGGGACACGGACTCGGGCATGGTGGTGACCAAGCCCCTGTATGAGTTGGGCCAGAATGACGCCTGCCTGTCCCTCTGCTGGCTCCCACGTGACCAGAAGCTACTGCTGGCTGGCATGCACCGCAACCTGGCCATCTTCGACCTGCGTAACACCAGCCAGAAGATGTTTGTCAACACGAAAGCTATCCAGGGTGTGACAGTGGACCCATATTTCCATGACCGCGTGGCCTCCTTCTTCGAGGGCCAGGTGGCTATCTGGGACCTGCGGAAATTCGAGAAGCCCGTGCTCACGCTGAGTGAGCAGCCCAAGCCACTGACCAAGGTGGCTTGGTGCCCAACCCGCACAGGCCTGCTGGCCACGCTGACCCGGGACAGCAACGTAGTTCGCCTGTACGACATGCAGCACACTCCCACACCCATCGGCGATGAGACAGAGCCCACTATCATCGAGCGCTGCGTGCAGCCCTGTGAGAGCGTCATCGGCAGCTTCGCCTGGCACCCCTCTGCTCAGAATCGCATGGTGGTGGTCTCGCCCAACCGCGCCATGACCGACTTCACGGTGTTCGAGCGCATCTCGTTGGCCTTTAGCTCCACCACCTCACTGGTGTGGGCGTGCGGTCGCCACCTATACGAGTGCTCAGAGGAGAGCGGCCCGGGAGCCGCGCCCGAGCGAGACATTGCCACGAAGATGAGGGAGCGTGCCCAGTCCCGCTACGGCCACGACACCGTGCAGGTGTGGAGGAACCATGTGCTGGCTGGTGGGGGTGACCCTCAGCTCAAATCCCTCTGGTATACTCTCTATTATATCCTTCACTGCAGCCACACTCCTTCAGGGTTGCAGGTTCGAATCCTGCCTCCCCATCTCTTTGTGTGGATTTTGCATGCTGTCCCCCTGTTTGAGTGGATTTCCTGAGGGTTCTCTGGTTTCTTTGCATGTTACTTGAATCAGTGTTTCTAAATTGCCCATAGTGTGTGTGTATGTGTGTATCCTGGGATGGAATGACATTTTAATATGATAATAACTGTTTGTGCCTTTTGGGGAGTCGAATACCACAGCTAATGTCCCCTCTGTAGTTATGTTTGCGTTTGCGTCCTTTGTTTTGCTTCCTGTCCTCCGTGCTTGGCGTAACGTGGTTCCTCCTCAGTTTGATGTTCCTATGTAAGCATCACTTATGAAGCAGTATACTGAAGACCAGGAGCAGAAGCAACAGGGGAACAAGCAGCCGCTGGTCTATTCAGGCATCAAGAACATTGTCAAGTCCAGTTCCGGTGAGTCACCGTCACCAGCATTTCCCTGGAACTGGACCTCATTTTTCCCCAACAAAGGACTTTATAAGTTTATCAGTAGTGACGAATCATTAACTTTTCATATATCTTTATTTAATTTTTTAATTATTTTTTGCCCCATGAGAAGTGAATATAAATGTGTCAATGTGTCAACGCCCCTCCCTCATTCAATGGGCTAGGATAGCATTATGCATAGGCGCTAAGATGACAGCGGATCTCGATTCTGCCTGCAGATCTCCGAGCTGACAACAGATGTCGCTGTAGAGCGCCATAGATGTGAGGCTATAATGGAACACTTGTTTACTTTTATTGCTAAAATATAATAAAAAGGTTGTCTGTCAAAAAATATGATAAATTCTGATCAGTATGAAATTTCAGATTTTGCCTATTGTTATGAGTGTGACCTTAGGTACGATAAAGCAATCCAGTTCCTGGTTTTTTCCGGTGTTGTTTTATAAGACAGCTCAGAAGGGAGCACCACAGACTCATACATCCAGTCTGAATCCTACTTCCGTACTGAGTGGAGGGAGTTTACATGGTCTTCCTGTGTTTGGCTCTGTCAGCTTCCCATTGTCTTTCTGTGCATGAGTTGCTGTGCCCTGTGATGGCCTGGTGGTTTGTGGCGGGAAATGATCCTGTACTCCTGTCTGGAAAGTTGCAAGATTGAATCCCATGGTGGGGATTTTCTGTTTGTTCTCCTTAAGGCTGGCCATATGCCTAATAAGACCTCTAAACTCAAAGTCAAAACACCACCGAATACATTGTCATGGGCAATTGCATACTTAAAAAAAAAAAAAAAAAAAAAAAGATTTAAAAAGACGCTGTGTAGTTCATGCTACCAACGCAAGGAGGTGGACAATGATTTTGTGTGATTTTAGGTATTTTGCTCAAAGTTTTGTGGTGATTTCTTGCCATGAATTTTTATTTTAAACCTTTATTCAACCAGGTTAGTCCCACTGAGATTTAATCTGCCTTTTATGATAGAGATCTTGCCAAGGCAGTCAGTGATTAAAAAAAAATTTCAGAAACAAAAAAAAAACACTTAAAACAAATTACCGGTCTTTAAAGCCTCACCGTGATCTGATGTTTAGATGGGGATATCCACAAATGAGCTTAGCTAGCTGTCTCTCGTATTTGTTTATTCCAGTTGTGCAACTGACTGCGTAACAGATATCAAGCCAAAGAAGTGATGTACACAAGTTCTGAATGTCTGTCTCCCCAAGACGTGGTGTACACCACATTAATTTTTTTAACTGCTGTGCACTACATGTTGGGTAAACACTGTCTTCAGTAGTCTATGGCCAGCTTTACACCCCACTTGCTCCAGGGGCACTGGATGCAGGTTGACACCATCCCAAGAAGAACCCTGTGATGTATTTGCCTTGCTGTGTCACTTTTGGCAGAAGAATCTTTTAAGTGCAGTCCTCTGCCTTTTACTTGTGCATTCTGGGATAGGCTCCCACCTCAGCATGACCCAGGTATAGGAGCTGCATGGACTGGATATTATTTACTTAATATCGCATCCTGGTTCTGGTATGACCTGCTTTTCCAAGGAGCCCAGAATGCTGGTTCCACTCCGTGTTTTGACAGAGTACTTCGGATACAAATAGGCATAGCCGCACTCAGAGTCATGTTGGATCTTTAGCCAGAGTTGAGTGCCACGTGACTTCGCCACCCGCAGGCACGACGGAGAGCCGACGCTGCTGGTGCGGCTCAGAGCGGCCAGCGGAGGTTCTGCGGTACCACAGCGAGGAGCGCAGCCTGGCTCTGCAGCTGTGCGGCTGGATCCGGCGTGGGCCCGACATCGACGTGGAGCCCTTCCTCAAGTCCCTGGAGCAGGAGGGCGAGTGGGAGCGGGCTGCCGCCGTGGCGCTCTTCAACCTGGACATCCGCCGTGCCATCCAGATCCTCCACAAGGGGGCGTCCTTCGATAAAGGTACGGCTCCCTTGTCCGGTCACCCGTGTCCGCTTTTTCATGAGCATGTACTTTCGCTGGATTGATGCTTATCCAAAGAATTTTGAAATTTTACCAACCAGCATTTGGTATTTTAATGGAGCCGTTAGGTATTTATTAATGTCATGAGTCCAACATACTGTACAAGACCCTTGTGGGATTTGACCTGGCGCCCTTTAGGTGAGTCGTGCTCGGTCCTAATCACCAATTGCTGCGCTATACAAAATGCTGTTTTTAATTGCCATCAGTTGCTCTTCCACCTGTGCCGGATCTCCTACATGGCATTGTGGGTTCTAAGGTGCCCCCAGCAGGTCCACAGGACTGTAACAGCGACGCAGAGCTCTGCTGCTGGCCTCCTCGGTGCGAGATGAACAGCATAGGCTTGAGATCCACGTAAGGTCTTGGCCGCTGGCGAGCTGCTTGATCGCACCCCTTTTGAGCGTCGCTGTTGCTCTCTGCTCTCCCATGGTTACCCTCCCCCGGCGTTGCCTGGCAGTAAATGATGTGCGTGGTGATTATGCAGAAGGTGTGTAAACAGAGCTGCCTGCCCGCCGGCATTAATACGCCACACACCAAGGGTCGGGCTCATATGACACTGCCACTGAGAGGCTGTAGGTGCTCGCCGGGGACGTCCTAGATGTCACGTGTGTCAGCCTTCGCGAACCCACTTATTTTAATATCGTTATCTTGGTCCTTATTTGGAAGGCTCAACCAGTGTGTCAATATTAATTTTGAGATTTAACTTTGCAGTGTAGAGATGTGGAGAAAAGCTGAGATGATATAAGATTTCAAATGATCTTCGATCTGAAGTGGTGGCCTATGAGAATATCGCAGCTCTTTGAGGAAATGAGTACGGTACGGCGACCCGGCTGCTGGATGCCATGCGGTGGCGCCCCATTGACCCTGCCTCCCACCCCCCGACAGGGGACCTGAACCTGAACGTTGTTGCCATGGCGCTGTCGGGGTACACGGACGAGAAGAGCTCCCTCTGGAGGGAGATGTGTAGCTCCCTCCGGCTCCAGCTGAGCAACCCCTACCTGTGCGTGATGTTCGCCTTTCTCACCAGCGAGCCTGGCGCCTATGATGGCGTCCTGGTATGTCACCTTTAACGTCACCCGTGTCCTGGGGGCAACAGTCGTCACTCGCTTCGCGTTTGCTAGATGTCAGTGTGGGACTTTAAATCATTATTTATTATTCAAACAAACTATTGTGTAACCAGCTGCTTACATAATAAGATGGATGAGAGAGAATCATGGAGCTTGTTACTGCCCTGTCATTATTGAAACTGTTGTATAACTGCTCTTTATATGTCATAAGTGGAACTTTAAAATGCAGTCTTGTCGTATTTCTGAGATGTGATTCTTCTTTATTTTCTAATGTGATCTAACATTGTGATGCCCGCTTCATCTGAGATGTCCTAATCTGAGTTCCGTATCTCGAGGTCCCTTGTGAATGTCAGACTCTCCAGTCATATTAGATTATGTGGGGGGTTTAACGCCCCCCGAACAGAGAACTCAACTCCCTTCCTTCCTCATTCTTCCTCACAGTACGAGAACCGCGTGGCAGTCCGCGATCGGGTGGCCTTCGCCTGCATGTTCCTCAGTGACTCCCAGGTGAGCACCTTCCTCTCCCTCGAGGACCCCTGCCTGGTGAGGCCCTTCGGCGGGAGGCTCAGAGGACAAGCCTGGGGCAGCCTGCCGTCAGGGGGGGGCGGGTGTGTGGAAGTTCAGGCAGATTTGTAGAATGAACAAGATTTATGGCAGTGTGATTTATTCGACTTATTGCCACAAAGAACCTCCACACGACTGCTTTGACGTTCATTATGAGTGTCAGTGTCTCTTTTGTGTCACATAGAAATGTGTGAATGCATACAAGTGTTCTCTGAATGGCTCCAGTCTCCAGGTGTATTTCATACTGTGACTTTGGACATTTTTAAGCTGTATATGTTGTACTAAATAGCATCTTGAATGTTCACTACATAAGCATCAGACAAAAGCTTAAATATGATGGATTTGACCCGCAGGTCAGGATGTAATTTACACACGTCAGTGAATGAGTGAATGAGGCAGCAATTCCTGACTTGGTACCGGTATCTGCTGTGTATTTAATCGTCACACAAATGTGCATATTTTTAGTATACCGTAATTTTTTTATTTTTTTTTTTTAACCACGGTTTCCAGTAACTGAATGTTCCTGATTTGTCTGTTTGACTCCTCAGTTGCCACGCTACATTGATAAACTGACCAATGAAATGAAGGAGGTGGGTAACCTGGAGGGTATTTTGCTGACGGGGCTCACAAAAGATGGAGTGGATTTGATGGAGAGCTACGTGGACCGAACAGGAGATGTTCAGACTGCGAGTTTCTGCATGTTGAAGGTTTGGAGCTTTGGCTGGATCATGCTGCTTTCTGATTGGCTGACATGTTACTTTTTGGGTTAGCCAATAAGACTAGACTTTCACATTTAAAAGCACATGGAAGAATGGAGACTACCTGCTTCCATAACCAAGTGTTGTTCCTCAGTTCATTTTGTTTCTCAGTTATTTTGTTTGGATGGCAGGTTTCATTTTTACCCGGGCCACCTCCGGGGATTCCTGACAAGGATGTTAGAGACTCTCTCTGACGCTGGTCTTCCCTGCCAGGGGTCCCCAGGGGAGGTGTTAAAGGACCCCCGCGTCCAGTGCTGGATAGAGAACTACCGCAACCTGCTGGATGCCTGGAGGTTCTGGCACAAGAGGGCTGAATTTGACATCCACCGGAGCAAGCTGGACCCCAGCTCAAAGCCGCTGGCACAGGTGTGCAGAAATGCCTCATTGATTTTTTTCAAACCCCACTGTAGCATGGTGCAGTAACATTAGTGATGTTTCAAGGATTAATATTCAATTTTATTTATCTAGCACTTTTAACAAGAAGCACTGTCACAAAGCGCTTTACATAGTCCTGGGCCCACAGTCCCCAGAGAGTAAGCCAAAGGCG
>JAACJT020000110.1:13981228-14001728 GCA_009936485.2 Gymnarchus niloticus | reverse complement strand
AGACTCAAAGGGGAAGCCCATCCTCCTCAGGCCAGCACCGGGCAGGACAAATTAATGAATACAAATCAGAACAATAGATACGAAAGAGCAAGTCCTGTATCAGTCAGGGGGACAACGGGGTCTTGGAGGTTGCAGTCCAGTGATCAGAGCAGGCTCGGTGGCTCGGAAGGCAGCAAGCTGGTCAGACAGGAAATGCTGTTGTATTTCAGTGTGTGTGCCTAACGTTCACTTGGAGTCTCTGTTGTTTTCAGCTTTTTTAATAGAACATGGATGGATGGACTTAATTATATCTGCTTATCCCACTGAGAGTCACAGGGGGCCTGGAGCCTATCCCAGGCATCATAGGGTGGATACCCTGGACAAGACAGCTATTGGGGCTGTGTTTTTTAATAATCCAAGAAAAGTATACATTTTTGTAGTGAAACAGCATAACACTTCTAACAATAATAATGCTGGTTAGTTTGTGCGGTCGTCATGTATTGTCTAATGTTGTTTAATGAGCACGTTTTCAGTGACACAAGGACTTGTGCTGTAATTGGCTCCGCCCCCCCAAACAGGTGTTTGTCAGCTGTAACTTCTGCGGGAAGTCCATCTCCTACAGCTGCTCCTCGCTGCCCCACCAAGGCCGTGGCTTCAGCCAGTATGGCGTCAGCGGCTCACCCACCAAGTCCAAGGTGACCAGCTGCCCCGGCTGCCGCAAGCCGCTGCCTCGCTGCGCCCTCTGCCTGATGAACATGGGCACGCCGGTGTCCAGCTGCCCAGGTAGGACAGGGAGGGTCGGCTGCTGAGCGTACTCAAGCCGGTGAAGCCGAAATCTGGAGGAATGGCTGTTATGTATGACCGAGGGTGCCGAGATGCTTAATGTAATAACAGAGCAGATGCGTTATTATTTATTAGGCACTGGGAAATCGGATGAAAAGGTGGACCTCAGCAAGGACAAGAAGCTAGCCCAGTTTAATAACTGGTTCACCTGGTGTCACAACTGTCGCCATGGGGGACATGCGGGTCACATGCTGAGTTGGTTCAGGTGAGCCATGAGTTGTGGTCCATTCATTTCTGTATCGGCATGTCCATATGGAGCAGATTGCAGTGAAACTGCAGGCTTCTGTAGCAGTGGCTGCTTTGCTGACAAATGTCATTCCACCTCACCTTCCAGGGATCACACCGAGTGTCCAGTGTCAGCTTGTTCTTGTAAGTGCATGCAGCTGGACACCACCGGGAACTTGGTTCCATCAGACAGCAGCTAGGGGGCACCCTCCCAGAGGGCAGTTCACAACACTCAGCCCATGTTGTTAGGCCCAGCTGTGGACAAGCTGCGAGGCCATGACAGAAGGCTGGCCCCGTCCCGTGGGCTCTGTCAGACTCTGACCCATTAAATGTCCAGGTGGTCATCGAGGATGGGTTTTGTTTTTTGTTTTACTGGAAGGAAACTCCTGAACCTGCCACTTTTTCCTGAGTTATAGATGCAGGTGCAATAGCTGTGCACTCTTTCAGACTGTTGAAGACAATTTGAAGGACATCCTTAGCACAGAAATTGAAATTAGGCAGAAATGTGTGAGTGTTGGCCTGCAGACAGACTTAAGGCTGACTGAAGAGTATTTAACTGGCTGATACTTAGCAGCTAAGCTGCTTGGAGTGACATGCTGCTGGGAGTTTGCAAACGGAAGAGAGAGGATGGAGAGTGTGAAGTACTGACACAGTTTCCATGGCTACCTCCGAAATAAATGCCATTTCTTAATATTTTGCTTTATGTCATGCAGTCTACTGTGTTGTCGGGGAATTAGCTCCACTTTCACCAAAGTGGAAAGCATTCTAGAAATGACCGAGCACCGCACTGTAAGTGGTACACTACTCCATGACTGGGGGTTTTAAATATCAGGGCTTGACTACACCTGACTCTTCACGTCAGGCTATTACAGAACGCTGCTCCAAATCCCTAATTTAGCCAGACGCCAGTCCTTTCCCAACCGATTTTTACATCATTTAACAGGTATCTTTTGGCATTTTTGTTAATGAGTGGGTGATGAAAAGTCACCAACTCCTGCTGTTCAGTACTGACGCACACCGGCAACCTCACTAGGATTATTGTGAGATTAATCACATGGGTCATCCCATTATGCAGATCATGAAAACACATCTGTGCCCATTAAGTATGGTCGTGGATTTATATCTGGAATCATATATATCTGTAATTATTTACTACTACTCAATGGTCACTTCTCCAAATCTAAGTGATGTTTTATATATGTATAGATGGGTATTGACGTGTCATTTATGTAACATATTCTAAACATATATTTAAAATGTCTGTCTTACGCTGATAGGTCAGTGTTGTGACAATATAGGTATGGGCAGATACTGAAAATGGATGTTAAATTATAGTGGGAAATCCATAGAAAGATAAAACTGTTGTAGAAAAATATCCAGCGGTGTTTTTTTTTTTTTTTAAATGCATGTATTGGAATGATGTTGCAATAAAAATCAAGAGAATCTCAATTTGTGACACCATATCAAAGCCAGTGATGTAGGCGTTAATCAAGAGTTTAATAGAGTTTTTTGATGTTACTGTGCTTAATGCACCAAAGCTTTCAGAAAAGTAAAGTTGGAACGGTTGTTCGTAATAATTACTCCATCAGACTATTACAGGTTAAAATCTAAGCTGTTATATCGTGGGCAGGAAACTCCTCCAGAAAGCTTCATATTTTGCTTTGTCTTCTGTGATTATAGCATTTAGAGGAAGAGACACAGATGGTCAGATAGGGTATGTTTCTTTTGGCTGGTGCTAACAGGCCAGAGGGGACAGCGCTGTGGGGTTGGCCCAGCTCCTTCGGGGTGAGGAGTAGCTCCCAAAAACAGTTCCATGACCTGTGGGCTTGAACGCACGCTGTAGCCCCCGCCGCTTACATCCTCCGACCATACCACACTTTATTTTTATTTTGGCCAGAGAGGTCCTGTGAAAACCCTTTGCATTAACGCGGTCAGCTGACCTGCCGCTCTAAGGTCAATGTTGGCCGTCCAGCTAGTGGTATTCCTCTCAGGGCCATTCCTTCTGGCGTGGGAACGCTAGAGAGATGGGAGTCTGTTTTGAGAGTCTCCATGACGCTCAGTGGAGGGTGTCGAGACTAGATTTGAGTTGTTTGTGAATGGCTAGTTCTTTTTGAAAGGATGTTCAAAGTGAACAAAATCATGCCTATTACTGCATTGATTCGTTCACAGAGTGAGTCATCGTTCAGTTTGAACTACGCCATATCATTAACGAGCTTCTTGATCTTATCCACCAAGGTAATGAAGTATAAAAGTCTGAAAGAGTCAGTCATGCATATTCGTACAGTAAACTCCTAATTCACACTAACCCCAAAAATTGCTGAGTATTCTGCTCACAATTAAATTGCCACAAGCATAAAAATTTCCTATTAATAGCAAAAGAATTCTTCAAGACATCTGGAATCTCGTCATTATAACTGCGACCACCGGATGATATTTAACCAACATATTTTGCGGTTTCATTTCTGAAAATGGGACAGCCTTTTACCCATTCGTTTCATTGCTAAGCTACTCAAGCAAAAACAATACAGCTGAGACTACACTTGAGTCGATATTTCACCAATCATTGTTTATTGTTGATATGTATATTAGGTTTCTATCATATTATTCACATTATAAGCTATCCTTCAGTTCACAGTCTGAAAGCGAAAGGGTTAACTCCTGAAATGCAGCAATAACGTTGTGGAGATGTTCAGTCTACTGGTTTTCAGAGATTTGGGTTAACGCAATCTGCAAGATCAAAATAATTTGCATGACATAATAAATCGTAAACACTTTTAATGCTACATTATTAATCGCAAATGGGACCCCCGGAACAAAACATATTCAAGGGGTAAATGTCGCGAAGTGAACAATGAATGAATGTCCCAGCAAACGATTCTGAACGAATCAGTAGTACAGACTGGAAAGAGTCAATTCAATGAAAACAATCATGATTCCCAAATCTCTACTGAGCAATGCAGTCTCTCTCTCCCTCACACACACACACACACACACACATTACCAGAGATTCATATGAGTCACTATAAAGCGGCAAGTCTCTTGCACCTTGCCCTCAACTGTAATCACGTGTAAAATATTATTAGATACCCTATTAGTTACATAGCAACTGCAGTTCCACTTCATAACGTTTCGGAATCACGTGACGTACCTAAGGGTCCGAAAGTGAAACTTTCTATGAAGCGTCAATTTACCGTCAACACGAAGAGCGACGGCCAGGAAGTCAGCTGCTGGGTCAACCCAGTGCTTGCCATGCAGTTGCATCTACAGATGCATCGGTGGGAACGAGAACATTCTGAATTAAGAAGAATTTACTTTGCATCTTTTAGGGGTCGCGTATTTCAAACATTCCAATTGCTATGGCTGGTTAGAACATCTTGAAATTGGATTCGCGTACATATTTCAAGAACCCTTGCTGGGTAGTTCTTTTCCATGCTCTCATTCACCTTATACCTACATTAACATTCAGGATGCATCAGGGGCCGCATCGCTAATCAAGCAATGGAAAATGTGAAAATATATAACATTAATGTTGTGCGTAAAAGTAACATTACATGAAAGTCATGGACTCACCTAGTTTCTGTCCCAATGGTACATTCCATATACGTTTGAAAAAGCATTAATGAGTAAACCACCGACCTATTTTAACTCTTATTAAACTGCTTTTTCTATTACTTTAGGGACACGCAAACAAAAAAAAAAAAATGCATTCTTTGATTTTTACATTTTTCTTCTACACAGATTTTAAAATGGTCCACGTTCATCAGAGCACAGTCAGGTTTCATTCAAGGGCTCGGCTAATCTTAATTAATCATAAGATCAGCTGAAAACAAAGAGCAGCAAACACATTAGGCCCCCAGCAGCAGGGGGGGTGGGCTACAGACAGGGCAAATTTACAGCCTGGGCAGAGCGATGTGGTCACAGAGTCCCTGAATGCAGCAGCTGCTCTGCTCAGCCCTCAGACAGACCCTCCAAGTTGTTCTTTTTAATAAAAAAAAAAGCCAGACAGAAAGAGAGAAAGAAGAAAAAATTCAGATGCTCTAGCACTTTTGATTGTGTCCAGGCAAGCGGGCTTTTGTGTTCTCCCTAAGGGTTAGGGCCAGCCTTGTATTGACAGTGAGCACGCACATCAGCATCTGACGAACACGTGGAGAGCGATGAGGAGAAGTGAAATTTTACCAAAATAACATAGTTCATGACTATTCAGGTCTGAAGTCGTGTACGCTGGCCAAGCTTATGGAAAACAAATACTGTTGCCTTGAATTGAGTGATCAAAACTGTTAAATGTCTTCAAATAATAATATTACATTTAGAGAACAGCTATTAAGTGCTTTAAACTTTGGTTATATTGAAGGAGAGTTTACAACTGTTTAAAACTGCAGAACTGTTAAAAACCTCCACATCCTTTGTTAATTGTAGATACATGTATATCTGACTAACCAAATGCATTACTCAGAAACAAACATCTACCTACAGTAGGTAAATTAATTTAGGTTAAATCAGGTACATTCTGGTTTCTATCGTTTTTTAGGTTTTGTTCTTGTTGCACAAACTGCATCGGGAAGCAGACAGTGAGATTATCAATGCATATGGTCCTGCTGTAATTGTTTATAGTCAGAATAATCACATTATGATGTGCATATGGCACAGGGAAATTAATGTAGAAAAACCAGGGGAGGTTTTATTTTTTCCCCAGCCATGACTGCACTGTGATACTCATTTCCTCATGAGCGTCACTGCAGCTTAATCCATCTTATCAGTGAAGCAGTTCTTAATTGTGGATAATCCACATTATTAACCAATTAGTCTAAGAAAGGAAAAGAAACTGAAGCCTTTATTATGAACTTCGTGATGGACTGTTACTGACTGTTACTGCTAAAAAGGAGACAGCTCTCATTTCTATACATACATATGTATAATATAAGCATTTGTGCCTTGTGCTTTTTTCTGAAATGATTGTTTTTAATGTTCTGTTAGGCATCACAGCATAAATTTTTCCTATTGAAAATTGTAGCACTGCTGTTTTGTTAAAGAGATGATTTCTTGAAAACTGCAATGGACTGAAAGACACATATATACTGGAATAATGAGCAAATATAGTAGATTTTCTTGATATTTTTTAAAAAGTGTAACAACTGGCGCTTTTAAATGGTAAGGAAGATATTAAAGTCTAACGTAAATTGTTCACGATAATTACGTAGCTTTTGCTCTTTCTACTTTGCAGATGTTATTAAATTTTAAATGTTCTTTGTGGCTATGGCATTGTCCCAAATGGCTGCTGCTGTACACGAACCATCAGAAGGTGTGTTCACAGGAATGGCTGCCCAGGCGTCTCAGGTCTGGGTCTCTGAAACTAAAATGCAGAAGCTGAACACAGACAAGGGTGCTGCACTGCATAAAATACTGTAGGCATAATTTATGACCTTTACTTTTGTAGAAACCCGAGCTCAGTCCCCTTTAAAACATCCATCCATCCACCCACCCACCCATCCATCCAACCAACAGTTTATCTAGTACAGGGTCACATGAATAATATGCACATAGTTGCTTATATTGAGTTGCTTTCTAATTGTCTGATTCTGTGGTTACATCTTCCATGCTGCTTTAAAGAGGAACTGATTAAATACAAAGTATACGAGTACCAATTAGAAAGTATGAACTGTAAAGGTATTTAAGAAAATCTAAAAATCAAACACTACTTTTTTTTGGTTGGCCGCAATATCTGCCATTAAAATCATTCATCCATCCACCTTCAAACTGCTGATTATGGTTGCATTGTGGGTGGGGCCTGGAGCCTATTCCAGGCAGCACAGGACACAAGACTACACCCTGGACTGTGCCAGTGCCATAAAAATTCATTTCTTAAAAATAAGCATAGACACAGGATTGCTGTTCAAACATGAAAAAAAAAACAAAAAAACAATACTAATAGATTTGTCTTTTTGAATCAGACACAGTTACTTGAGTGTGGTATTTAAAATCATTATTCATTGATTATAAGAGGAGGCCTTGTCTTTTTAACACCAGTATTCAGATCATTCCAGCTGAAGTACAGCCTCTACATGAATAAATGGGAACATGCAATGCGAAATACTCAAATGAGTAATTGAGTGCTGCATTGATGAGTAAAATCACACTACTTATCACCAGACTCAGT
The DNA here is from genome assembly GCA_009936485.2 of Gymnarchus niloticus. Classification (NCBI taxonomy): domain Eukaryota; kingdom Metazoa; phylum Chordata; class Actinopteri; order Osteoglossiformes; family Gymnarchidae; genus Gymnarchus; species Gymnarchus niloticus. Next base: position 13,994,527 of record JAACJT020000110.1, on the reverse strand, counting down.
TTAAATCCTGGTAAGTGGATCACTGTGAGAATAAGCAATATGCTCCTAACTGTAATAATAGTATAATAATATACCTGAGAAAACAGAGAAATGGATTCACATAATGTAAGAGCTGACATGTACATGGACACTTCGAGATTGCATTTATATGTTTGCTGAGAATACATTAGTCTGGAACTGGGCTATGTACCAATTTGCACAGTATATTCAGACCATCTTTTAACTACGAATTTGTTAAAAGTGGGTATGACCTCACACCTTCAGCATTCGGGCTTGAATCCTGCTTCTGCTTTGTGCATTAAATATGCACATTCATCTCTTAACACTAATCCATAAAAATATGAAAATGTATTTACTTTCCGTAAAGTGCTTACAACTTTGTTTCAAGGAAAAGCCAGGATTCAGTAACAATTCTTGACATTTTGAGAATTTTTATCAAATTAAAAAGCACAAAACATATTTGGCGACTTATGTGCTGTATGATCAATGTTTTAACTGACAGAGATATTTGGCAGACTTTATTCAGAGAAGTTCACCTTTTACCAAGTCATCCCCTCATATCTGTGAATTATGATATATTCTTTAAAAAGTACATTTTTTGGCATATCCCCATCTCACTCAGCTGCTACTTTTCAAGGCTATTGTAGCTGTTTGAACTGAAATAAGAGTATCTATCACATCCAGCAGTCAGGATGCGGGGATGAACTTAAATACAGAATGACACCTCTGCAAGACCCATCGCATTTTGTATTGACTGCAGAAGTGATGACAGTTTGTTAGTGTTTATAGGCCCATATATTGCCAGCCTCTCTATGGCTATATTTGGATAGCTTATCCAGTTATATAGTCAAGGTTTTCCTGCGGCAATTCAGCTTTAGGTTTCTTGGGGGCAAACTGCTGTTTTTTTTCCCAATGATTTAGGCCATGATGCCTGTTGTGCTAGACTTCAGTTTTGCAGTCTATGGACAGTGTAAATATTTCAAGACAGCTCTCTTGCCTTTTAGCTACAGTTCTGCCAACTAGGTGTGACAATAAAACTTTGGCCTCTACCTGGTCAAAGTTTCGGGGGTAGAATTTCCATTCTCTGTCATGTAACACAGAGCCATCCATCCTCCAAACCATTTCATCCTATGCAGGGTTGCCTGGAGCCTATCCCAGGTAGCCCAGGGCAGGGGACACCCCGGACAGGGTGCCAACCAATCATAGGGCACAGTCACACACTACAGGCAATTTTAGAATCACCAATCAGCCTAGATCAATGGTTCTCAACCCAGTCCTCTGGGACCACAGCCAGTCCACATTTTTGTTACGTTTCACCACCTACATACCTGAACTTACTTGTCATTTGTTGATAGTGTCCTTGATTACCTGGCTTAGATGCGCAGCTGGTGGACTAGAACAAAAATGTGGACTGGCTATGATCTTTGAGGACTGGGTTAAGAATCGCTGGCCTAAATTGTAAAACTGTAAAAAAAAAAGTTTATCTGTAAGACTTATTGCTTACAGATAAACTTAATGGCAATCCAATATCAGGGCCAAGACAACAAGTTGCACACTAAGGAACATTTTGATTACAACATGAATCTTTATTCATTTAAAGAACAGCAATGCCAAGCCTTAACTGTCTCACCTATTTGATCCTTATCATTCCTTTAATGCAGCTTTGATGAAATTTGTCATTGAAGGTCAAATCCATTCTAGGCTATGCAGCAGGTTTTAATCTGAAGTTTATTAATTCAAGTCCAAGATGATAGATAGATAGATAGATAGATAGATAGATAGATAGATAGATAGATAGATAGATAGATAGATAGATAGATCTACCTAATATGCAAAAATATTCATATCCAAACTATTTACAGAAGTAGTCAAATAAAGTACACAAGTCTAAAATGGTAAGGTAGTGCAGGTACAACGATTTCAAGAGCTCACTGGGCTTCATCTGAGCAAGGTGGTTAACCAGAAATACCCCAGAAAATTATCCACCAGTAAATAAAAAACCCTGTGTTAAAACTCATCAACTAAACCTTAACCTACCCATAAAAAGCACGTGCACATATTAGTCTTGAAAATTTGTGTAGGAATAAAGTTAAGAAAAAACAATATATGTTAGCTGAAATGAAGAACTTCCAAGGTCGGTTGGCTTTAGTGTGAAAAAAACAAATAGGCTTATTACAAAGACCATTAGGAATCAATTACTTGCTATCATTAAAACTTCATAGAAGTACCTATCTTGATACTGAAAAATAAAATCAGAATGTGGACTAATCAGCTTGGCCAGCCGGTGACCCTTCTTCATACCATATGTACATTCTGGTTCTTAAATTTTCTCGTTTATTTTATCCTATTTTTATAACTATCTCCTTTCTGAATACCCTTGCTACAGAGCTAGCAAAATTTCCCACGACCAATACATTTATTCATTCCATCCATCCATCTATCCTTCCATCCATAAACATTTATTAAATAGTTTAGTGCAAAGGCTTTGGTTTCATAGGGATGGTAGGAACATGTCCCAAACAACTTCCAGGTAATATGCATAAATGATAATATATGTTAATTTTTAACCAGGGGATAAATATAATTTATCATACCAATCAACTTATAATCGGTATAACTGCCGTCTACTCACGCACAGTGCGTTAAGCTCAGTTTACAGTGTGTCCTGTCCATTAAATTCTAAAGCCAATAAATGTTTAACAAACGCACACGCCCCACTTTGCAAAAACCTCAATGGGCTTATTGGTCGGCAGAATGTGTCGGTCCAATGGTTGCTGACGCTCTGTTTGCCAGCGACCAATCAGATGATAGTAAGCCAGGATCGTAGCCCACCCCTTCGCGTCACCGAAGTGGTTGTACCGATGCAGCTGTCATTTGAAGAAAGCTTGGGAAAAAGCTGATTGCTCTAGAAAAACCACTACATATTTGCCTTTTTTTTCCCCCGCTCCCAGTTTATTATTTTAGCACAATTACATTTAAAAAAGTGACTGTTAAACATGAAAGGATTTTATTAATATGAGATATATTAATGCCACCAGATATTCTCACTGCATAGTTAGGTAGCTAAGCGTGCAGAGAAAACGAGCTGAAGTACTCGTAAAACTTGGCAGTATCACCAAAGGAAGTTTAATGTTCATCTGGAGCGCTCCTTAACTCTCTTTAAGAAACGGGACCCGGCTTTCTTTCTTTATTTCTTTTCTTTTTCCCTCAAAAGTATCGCCGCACCATGTCCGCACCGCCGACGAGCTCCTCTCACCAGCAGCAGAACCAGCAGCCGCGAGTTCGGCGCAGCAACGCGGCTTCCCCGAACCCCGCCGGCGGCGGCGGCGCCACCACCACCCGCCTTCAGCCCATCCGCGCCACGGTGCCCTACCAGCTACTGCGCGCGAGCCAGCGCAGCCCCGCGAGCCGCGGCTCGAGCCCCCCCAGCCCGGGGGGCGGCGGCTCGGCGGAGAGCAGACTGGCCACCAGACAGAGACTGTCCCCGGACAGCAGGGACTCGCCGGAGCCCGTCTGCAGAGGTACGGTGCCTCCTCTAAACACAGTGTGCAATCTCACGTCTGCAGTGGAAATGTACAGCTGCCGTGCATTAAAAAAAATAAATAAATTAAAAAAAATCGGTGTGACTCAAATGCGCAACAGTTTTGATTATTCTGAAATGATGATGTGCAAAACTGTACCCCTCCTTTAGTTCTTCCTAAGCTGGAAGACGCTTGGGGCCTCGGCTGCGGCTCCCAGACCAGCTGTGGATTGCTCGCTTGGGGACAGAACCTGTTTGTTTTCCTCTTTATTCTTTTTCTTTTCAAGTAGATCTGGTCGATCGGCGGTGCTCGTACGTATCGGGGATCAGTTCGTCATGGTGTTGCTAGCAGGCACCGATCAGAAATATCTGAAAGTTATAAAACTTAAGTATGGGCAGTAGAGACTCGCTTATTTAAAGCCGACGCTGCACCCTTGCGGGTACCCTTAGTGCATGGTATCCAGGAAGTGAAAATGGAACAATGAGCCCCTGGAAGGCTGTATGCCCAACTAATGGCCTAGTCGCAGCACCTGAGATCTTTAAGCTCATTTGCAAAACATATTCTGCTTTGGATCTTTACAGTCAGGTATTGTCAGGGTGAGTTGCCTTGCCTTTGAGGCCCAAAAAAAAAAAAAAAACAACAACGAGGTTTGCATATTAACAGAAGTAGCAGTGAACTGAGAGGTTTGACATTTGAGCTCTTTGTAAGCACAAGCCTGGAGATCCCTTGAAAAGCAGCAGTGAGCACTGTTCAGGCATACCTGAATGCTGAGCACCTATTAATGCAGGTGATTTTCCCATGTAGCATTGAGTGCACTGTTGTAGAACTTAAAGGAACTGTAATATCCCGCAGCCTCCTTTGTCCAGGAGGTCTAGACGAGCTTAGCACAGATCACCCTGGCTGCTTATCAGCCACAATCTGGCGGAAGTGTGGAGGGTCTCATTACACAATTTTTAAAGTGGTATGTGGGCCGCAAAAAGGCGATGCACTTCCACAATTCTGATGCCGAGACCGCAACAATGTGATGAACTTGGCCAGTCAGTTGCTGCTTGTTTTAGGGCTGCCGTGCTGAAGATGAAGACTTTGAGAGAATTTGGTTGTTTTTTTTTTTACAAGTGTGAGCTTTGGTGTATTGCTTGCATTTTCCCTGTCAGGAGCATCTCTTGAGTTGCTGAGCATAATGGCGACCACCCATACCTTTTTTCAAAATGGTAATTGTGTTACATTGTGGTTTCTGTGAGGTCTTCTGCCTCTAAAAGCTATAACCTCCAACCTACTGCAGGCAGCACAAGCGGTGATGGAAAACTTTATCAGCGATTTTGGCTGAAGTCATGCTTAAAAGAAGTGACGTTTGAGTTGACGAATTTGTGCTGCAGTGCAACACAATGGAAACACAACAGAAAAAAAAAAATGTAGAAACTCGTGATTGCATACCTGTATGTTGACTACAACGCATGCATTTTCTGTTTATATTTTGTAACACATTTGAGGTGAATAAGATGAATTGTAAACATGAAAATCATGAAAATTAGTGATTGCAAACCAAACACATGTAGCTTTGACAGATGTCCAAACTGCCATAATGATTGAATACTCAAATCATTTTGCATCATGATAGTACTGATTTTCTTGGCTTGAGAAAAATTTAACATGAAAACTGCAGGTCTTTATCTCAGAGTTATTCAAACATGTAGAAATAGTCAATTTAAGACAACCTCTATAACTGTGAATCTTGAAAGAATCTCCAGGTCGATGAAGACGAGCTTGAAGTCGAGGGACAGAGGTGACATTGCAAAGTGTGGCCTTTAGGTTCTGGAGCGATAACATCAGTCATTTGCCATTGGGAAATTTCAGTAAGTGAGCTCTCCATATTCGGAGTCTGATCATTTATGCTCAAGTTACAGATTCTTTGGTAATCGGGGTATAAATAGATGCAAAGAAGGAAGAAAAATACTGAAATGTCCCAGATGGACAGTCTGATTCACTGGTGACGGAAAGAAAAAAGGGCAAATTTAAAGTTTAGGATTTATACCAAAAATGAAAGTTTAAATAAAAAACTACAAAAAATGCAAGTGAGCCGTGTAAAGCAGGTTTGACTCCTGTTTTATGTAATGTGCATTTACTTACTCATTGGATTGTAAAAATTGACCTTAATCCCTATTCTGACCTGTAATTGTCCCCCCCAGGAGTCTGCTTGGGTTTGCAGGGGGATTATGACAGATTAGAACCACTAATTATAACAGAACATTCAGAGAATGCAGGCAGGGCTGTCTTTTTGTTTGACCAATCCAGTTGTTGCTTAATAGCTAGTTGCTACTCTCAATTCTATTTTCGTTAAGCAGCAACAGACCAACACTTTGACTTGTATGCTTTTACAGTTTTTTTTTCTTTTTTTTTTTTTCTTTGGTCCAAAGCTTGCATGTTGTTTTTTGCTATCTTTTTAAACTGCTACTGCTGAACCAGTTTACAGTCAGTCGTTATTGGCCATGACATCTCCGTTGATAGTTGTGATGGTAATTCAATATAGCTTTTAGTGCACTGACATTTTTGCATGTCAGACTTCTGCTTGTATATTAAGAAAATACTTTCCAGGAAATCTGAGACATTTACCAAGACAAGTCATGTGAACTGAGGTACTGTGAATCAAATATTTTGTTATGGCAAAAACAAGGATTTAAAAAAAGTACACTTAGAATGTATTACTGTCTAGAGATGAGTAATTATTGGAGAATGCCCAGGAAAAATAAATTGGGGAGTTATAATATTCTTCCTGTCATTCCTTTGTCATAAATTATAATGTAAATTTAGCACATGTCTTGGCCATATGAAAATCAATCTTTGTAGCCATTGAAAATGAATATTTTGACTTTGCCTTCTTTTATGGGGTTTTCAGGTGTAAATAGCATGTATGGAAATTTTAATTTAGCTTTTGTTACAAACATTTTATAACTAGTATTGCAGTTAGGTTTGGATATAGCCAGTAAAGGACCTTAAATTTAGCTGTGTTGTAAGATCTCAGTTGTACTTTTGGATGTTTTCTGATACCTGATAAATGTGCAAAAAAAAAAAAAACTCAAGTTTGAGTAAATAAAAAGTGTGTCAATCTGGTTAAGCATGAGCTGAAAACTGGCGATGTTTAGATGGGTTTTTACCAAACTCTCAGCAGTTCTCTTTCTCACCAGTGATGGTGAGAAAGGTGGACATGGTCAAATATTTGTATTTTAACATTTGCCTAGCTAAACACACAATGCAGGCTGTTTTTACAAGCATCTGTTGTCTGAAACAGTCTCTTACAAGCCTTGTATTGTGCCTGGATGAACTTGTTTCATCATGTTCTGTAGCCCATAGCGGTAGCTTATGGTTTTTTTGTTTTTTTTTGTTTAAGCCCTGCCTTACATTTACAGGTACATTAAGTATTAAAAATGGTGAACATTAGAGAAGTCTTTTCTATACTCTGCATGATCACAAGACACTTCCCGATGAGAGATCTTTCCTACTTTTTTTTTTTTTTTTTAATCCCACTTAACTCGTCTGTCCCAACATTCCAGGATAGTGGCATTAATTTATTCTCATGGTCCCAGAATTTGCTGTACCACTGGTAAAACTCTGGGGCTTTTGGTGATCATTTTTGCCAACGATTTTTGTGGAAAAGTAGGACGCTGTTTTTTTTTTTCTTTCCTATTTTGTTGAGCGGAACACCGTAGAGTCAGTTTTGGTTTGCAGCTGGTGATAAATTATTGCAAGCCAGCTCCCTATATGTGGCCATGAAAAAGCAGGAACAGGCTGTTCATTCAGTGTACGCACTGAAGCTGTTATACAGTGTAATCCAGCTTCACCTGGGGTCCAGAGTTGGGGGTATCTTTCAGGGGTTTTGTTCTCTCTACCACACAGCTGAACATCAGAAGCTGTTGGCTATTTGCATTTGAAACAATCCTCTTGAACACAAAGCGGTCTGGTTGAGCGCTCATGGCAATCTGCAAATGAATGCGGCCCTCTGAGATTAATTCAGAGGTGTACACTGTACACCCAGGCTGTGAATGCAGCCCTGGCGAGCTGGGATGGCGTGTTTCGCCCATTCTTCCCGGGACCACAAAGTGCACGTGGTCGTAAATTGCGTTCGGATCTGCCCTATTTGTTGTAACGTTAATGCTGTATATTATGAGCTGTTTATTACTGTAGTTATTAACGAGGAATGGAGGAAAGTAAAAGTCCCTGAGCATCAGTTTCATTGTAGTTGCACTTGTTATTTCTTGCAGTGTGAGTTTTATGTGCTGCGTGACAGTCCACAGCTGAGCATGAGATGTTTTTGAAATGTTTGTTTGTGGCTGATCACTTGTAGAGCTTGGCTTCCTATTGATACGTGTGACTTGATAGCATGAAGGAGGTCCTGTGACATTACGCAGTGACATCGACAGTGTCTTCAGATCTGATATTCCTATGCCTAGGAATTTACTGTATTTCTCAACATAAAACATGCATGCTTCCAAAAAATGAATGGTTAAGTTGGGATGAAAAGTGCCTTGGAAAAGCCGAGGGAAACCCCCCCCCCCCCCCAGCACTTCAATGAGAGCATGAATTATCAGCTGTCGTTTTTGTAAACGGACCAGCTACCTGCGGGGCTGGAGGGCGCGGCCTCGAGAGCACCGAGTCGACCTTCTTTTAAAGAAGCAGGATGTGGACCCCACTGCACGTGTGCCACGCTAACCTAACGTGTCACCCGGTGTCAGCGGATCCACTTCCTGTGGACTTTGAGAAGAACTGCAGGTGTGCTCGAGTCAGACGTTACATCTGGCAAAATGAGAAACCGGTTTTTTTAAAAAAAAAAAAAAAAAAAAAAAGCATATTAGAAATGAAAAGAAAGATCGGGGTCCCGGCGGCATGCTCGGTGCTAAAATTGCTTGGCGCCCACTGCGGTTGTGTCATTGAGCTCTTCAGAAGGCTGCTTTTGGCATCAGTGTCCGTGGCACTTACCAACTGGCTCGTTCCATCTGCCTAGCAGGGGAATAATAAAGGGGAGCACGCTGCCCCAGCACCGGTGCTGCCCTCGCAGCCTGTCGGCAATCTGCGCGTTTTGGCTGATCCGTTTAACCCTGGCGGTGACGCGTGAAGACTACCTCTTGTATACTGGGGAGGGCATAAGCATACTGCTGGGAATATTCAGGTGAAGGCTTTTCCATGAATTGGGCTTTAGTTTTCAGATTTCTGCCACGTTCATATGTTGCAGATACTGGAGCTTTCATTTTTTTGTAGTATTTGAAGAAATTAAGTATGTGTTTCACTTATTTAAATGTCTTTTTTTTGTTCAAGATGTTATGAGTGGTTTTAAATTTTAACAGGTTATTGTAACTTGACCTTGAGCAATTGAATCAAGCTATTGGTTGAAAACCTCGCTTACTGACACTGATTTATTGGTTATAGAATCTTACATGTGAAGCATTTTTTGATTTAATAAGGCAAGAGCTGGAGTTGCAGCTTCAGTTAATGAAACACCTGGTTAGACTTAAGCTGCATATGGTGAAAGGTGTTTGGGTGGCCAGACTTTCATGCGAGTCATTTTTGCAAGGAAGAATAACATGACGGTGAATATGAGAATGAGTTCTGTGGAGGTTGTGAGGGTGTGGAGGTGCCCTTTCGAGATGTCGGTATGTGTGACACATGCCTGGGATGATGGCTTTGAAAGGGATCCTACACATGGTCCTGCGTGAAGTTGCCAGTGATTAGCAGTTCCTCACACTCACAGAATTCCTGCTCTGTTTGCTCATCTTTACTCTCAGGTCATCGGTCGCAGTGTGGACTGTTGGAGTGCTGCATGAACTTGTTTTTGCGATCTGGAAATATTCTGCCGGAATTTTACTGTTCTGCTCGAGATAGTGGCGCTTGGCGCGATGGACGGAAGCTGACATGGCAGGTTCCACAGCCAAAAACCTTGCAGATGCCATTGTCCTTTGACGAGCCAGAGTGTCTCTCTGGACAATCGGGGTTGAAAACTGTCGTCCTGGGAGAAACGTGTCCCAGCGCAAATGAAAATGTTTGTTGCATTTTGCGACAGCTCCTGCTGTTTCGACCTCCTAATTGTATGGTTCTGGTTCACTCGTGCCACAAACCTGTACCAGCAGGAAGGGAGTACCTGTATGCATGTCAGAATCAGGTCCTTAGAGTTGGGCAGTTGCCGTATTTCCATTTGGAGAGAACAGGTTGAAAGATGATTCATCTGGATATAGCATCACTAGACAGGAAGTAGCATTATCAGAAAATGCAGGCAGTTGGTGCATGGCGACTTGACTAATCTTTAAAGTTCCCATTCTTATGCACGTAACCAGCATTGAACCGGGTACTGGGTTTACACAGCATTTTCAGTGCAGAGTAACGCTCATAATGAAGATGTCTGTTGCTTCCCCAGCGGGACAGTTCCTCGTAGCACATCAGTAATTTCTGTGGGCTTTGTCGTTGACGTGGCAGCCAAACACCCTCCAGTAATGACCTCTGCTGAGGTCTTCTGGTAGAGCCTGTCTGGCTAACAAAACTGGACCGGAGCCACAGCCAGATAAATTAGCCCGCTGAGATGGGTTGGAGATTTGCATATCCTGTCCTTTGCGGGGGCTTGGTGCCTTTGTATCCTTGTATTTTACGGTGATGTTTGTCTTGTTATTCTCCCTTAGAATGCATGTCTTCTCAAGCGTGCCTGTGTTTTTTTTTTTTTTTTTTTTTGTTGTGATACATGCAAATATACAACAAAAATATACATCATTCTTGCAGTATAAAGGAACTTTTAAATATTAACGTGTACCGTTAACCCATGTGGGCCGCCAGTAACACCAAATGCTCTGACACTAGAGTTTCTCATCCTTTTCTTCCCTCTGCATCTAAATGTCATTCCAAAACAACGAGCAGAACAACAATTACTTAGCACTGTTAACTTTACATGCATTTCTCTCGCATGGAGTACCTTGCTAGGTATTTTATCTGCGTGCCCCACACATTTAACAATATATTGTGACCGAATAGTAAATAATTAAAATTATGGTTAAATAATTTCATCTGTGTCATGGCGTGATGGAACGTTGGCTTAGGACAAAACCCTTATGTAGCAGGTAACGGAGACAAAACTCGAGCCTAACTATTGCGTAACTACTAACTAGTAGTCAGCGAGAAGCCAATAAATCGGAACATTCCTGGCTCCTCAGTCTTCCCTCTCTAGCACGTGTATGCTTCCGTGCGGGGCTGATGCTTTCAGTTTTGCATTTCTCAAACCGGCCATCCTTTGTCAGAGCGAACTTAAACTGATTGGAAATGTAGGTCTGTAATGTGACTGCGAGTCGAACGGCTCTTTCCTGTGTTGTCCTCACGTCCGCCCGGTTTTGTGGCCAGGTCGGTAGTGTGGAGTGCGCCCTCGGCTCTGCTTGGTGATGTAAGACTCACGGGAGTCAATTTCGAGGTTCTGCACGGCACGGCACCGGGGCGGCTGCACTCCATCTTTATCACAAAGCACATTTCTTTTTTAAAGCGATAAGATGCCAGATAATTCCTGTTAAAAACAATCACATTTGATTATCTGCTCTATTTATAAAAGGCAGTGTCAGTTCTTCGGTAATTAATCTTGCTGAGGTTCCCGTTCTCCATAGTGCAGATGTTGGTGTTTAACCTAAAAGCTGTCATTGAGCAGTTGGATATCTAACGTATGTATATAATATCTGGCTGGCTGATTTAGTCACTTCTGTTCCATCCCTCTGCTGGCTGTTTTTCCTTGACAGCTATTTTTAAATACCTGATTTAGGTTTAACCCTTTGTTCACTGTTCCAGGGATTTCGTCTGCTGTATGCTTTGTAATGTTTCTAGGTAAGAAAGCCTACCAAATTAATATATGTATTTTTTTTTGGTATTCTTGTCATCCACAAACTGTTAACTGAAGTTTCGAACTCAGTGAGGGGCGAGTTTCCTGATGACACCTACACATTTAAGGGCAGCTGGTTAAACTGGTTCTGTTTAGTGGTATTAAGTCTTCATGTTCTCTTCTTACCGTTTCACTTGTCCTCTGTTTGAACGACAAGCTTCTGCTACTGTGACGGTCCAAAAACCTTCTAAACATACAGTAGTTTTAGGCTGTCTGAGTAGCTTTCATAAGGTTTTCAGTTTGGTCTTTCTTAGCCATGGTTGACACCCATCGATGCGTAAACTTTATACCAGCCTGTCCCTGGAGGTATCTCTTTAGGCCCCGTCCCCTGACGCTCTTCTGATCCTCCTCTGCCTCGCAGCCGAGCGGCCGAAGCCTCAGCAGGCGTGGGGCGCCGGCTCCATCCGGCGGACCTCGTCCCTCGACACCATCACAGGGCCCTACCTGACCGGCCAGTGGCCCCGTGAGCCGCACACACACTACCGGCCGTCCTGCATGAAAGACAAGGCCACACAGGTAGGACCGACCCCCCCCTCCCCCATTCTTCTCCTGCCTCACCCACATCTTCCTGTGCATCTGGCTTGCATGTTACTTTAGCCGTAGCCCTCTCAGGACGAGTGGCTTGAAGATGATTTTAAAACCATACAGTAATATGGAATGTTTTAACTTTGAAGAACACTGCCTGTCTTCTGTTTTCTGAGTTTTAAGACTCCGGGGGACGGCTGCATGTGTGTTAAACTTGCCTTATAAAATGCCTCATTTTCAGGTTATGACACTGAAGATGTGTCAGCTCTGGATGGAAAAATCGTTACACGACATTAGGTTGCATGTACATCATGATGATGTCATGGTGTTTCACCAGCTTGGCCGATTCAAAAGGGTTTCCTGCTGACTCTCCTGAGGACCCGTGCCGTTTTTGCAGTCAGATCTGAGGCTAAAGGTGAAAGACGCGCACACGGGACGTCGCATGCTTTTGTGTTGCTCTCTCTGCTTTTGAAATTGCAGAAGAGTACAGAAGAGGACAGGTACAGCAGTGCATGGAATGATGATCTTGGAGGTGATTATAAAGTCACCGCCATACGTGCATAACCACGGTCCGAATAGCTAGCCGAGCGTGCATGCACACACGTGAGCGTGTTGTGAGGTGGAGCACCCAGGCCGTGGCAGTCCCGCCTACGGCAGGGGACCGCGCGGTGTCTCCACTTGCCACCTGTCTTTTGTCCGCCGCCTTTGCGCAAGGCACAGCCGGCAGCCTGAAGCCCATAGATATGCTAATGTGTGGAGCACCTGGTCCTCGCCGGATGTGAATAGGATCTCGCTTGATGTGTGCCTCTGATCGGAGAGGCGCCGCCGAATCGGGGTGGCCTCCAGCCGCTGAGGGGTGAAGGAACTCGGCTCGGCAGATCCTGTTAATGATTGGCTGTGCTGTAGGCCTCTGAGGGCACGGAGAGGGGAGGGGCCGCCTGGGCTGCCTTTGCCAAACAGGCTTCTATTATCGGAGTGGCTGATCGCCGCAGTCAACAACAGGTGTCGGTGTCACCCGGAGCGCTTGGGTTTAGGGAGAAAGCAGGGTACGGGCTGGCCCTCCCTCACCTGCATGCAGAGACAGCACTGTGAATAGGTGTGTGTGTGTGTGTGCCTGCCTGCCTGCCTGCCTGCCTGGCTGCTTTTTGTTGTTAAACAAATACAGCTTTTCCTGTCCTGTCTTATAGTTCTCAAAGGGAAAAACCATCCAACAGACCTGTAGCTTATCTTGGTACCATAGAGCTCAGAGCTGCATGGGGGGGGGGGGGGGGGGGCCGCCCCGTGGTGCTTCCGGGGGTTCCCCTGTCAGCGGGATTACAACGCCGGGGGGCAGGGGGGGGGGTGGGTTGTTCAGGTTGCTCC
>JAACJT020000110.1:13845145-13972057 GCA_009936485.2 Gymnarchus niloticus | reverse complement strand
CTCTCTGACACAGGGACTGCACTTAATTTCGTTGTACTCGTTACAATGACAATAAAGATATTCTGATTCTGAGGATGGCAAAATATGTTAGGGTGCCGAGAGGCTTGCTGGTTTCCCCGAAGACCATGTTGCCAGTAGCCCTAAGTCTGAACCCTTCCCTTCCTCTTCCAGTCGGTTTTCACTAAACGAGCATGCCCAGGCTTGCATCTACTTATTACACCCCGTGTTGACCGAAGAATCCAAACAAAGCCAGTGGCTACGTGCCTCTAGTTTATCGCGAGCGAGGGTGGCCATGCCGGCGTGATAACAGATGTACCAGTTCTCTGTGCTGTTTCTGCTGGTGCGTGTTTGTCATCCCTCCAGAGGCCTCAAGCCGACCAAATGGCATAATGAGCCAAAATGGGGGGAATGCCTATGTGCAGTATAGAGGAAGACATGAGTGTAGGCCATACTGAGAAGAGCCGAGGGATCACGGGCTGGTAGGAGCACATCGTTACAGGAAGTAAACAGCGGAGTTATGCCATTGTGTTATCCTCATCCATGGCTGTGATTACAGGATCACATGGCATGCACCTGCCAATCATGATGGATGACAACATACTTTGGCCAATAGTTTTTATTGTATGGTTTCTGCTCGGTCATAAGGGTGCTTGATTGTTGCTTGATTATAATTGTTGCCATGACGAACTTAAATAAATATGTCACCTTGACCGTAGGAAGGGAACTTTACAAGAGTGTGCAGGTTTGTAGAGTTTCTGACGGTGAGTGTAAATCACAAGGAGTTACTCTGAGATTCGGTCTGGATGCTGGATGACGATGATGCGTTTCTTTGTCGTTACGCCCCGCCCCCTAACCCCAGATTGCAAAGCTGAGGCAGCAGTTGCAGCGGGGCAAGCAAGCCGGTAGACTGGGCAGGGAGAAGGAACGGCTTTCACCCCAGAACGGTGTGCTGCACGGCGCTGGTGGCATGGCCCAGGTAAGTGCGGCGAGGCTGCCCCTGTTTGGGTCTTATGACTGGTCGGCTGCCACTTTGGTAATCATCCCATTCATGGGCTGCTCGCCTATTTCTGTAACACACGTGTGTAAGCACAGACATTAAAGATTAAGCATTCTGATATTAGCACGTTAGCCCCAACTGCTAACAGCTGCCCTTAATTGCGGTCTGGCTGGTTGCCTTTGAGACCGGGAAGACAGGAAGGACAGCGGAGGCCTGTGAGAGAGCAAGGCATGCCTGTACATGCCCTGCTACCCTCCCCGGGGGCTCAGCAGGTGTCCTGGTGTAGTACACATTCTGCCTTGTGGTGCAAAGTAGCTCCTGTGGGAGAGGAACGGGCATCAGTGGCGGGGGGGTCTCTGGAACAAGAAAAGAGCGTTAAATATGGAGAATATTATAAATACAGCACATGTTCCTCCTGTGGTCTTGTTTGCCCCGTCTGACAGAATATGCAGCTTCATCTTATCGCAGATCCCAGCTTGTGGTGGTGTTTGCTTCAACATCCGGTGGCCCTAACTGAAGGAACGTGTCCGTGGGTTGATCAGAGCTCCTTTCTGTCCCCAGGCAGTGTCGAAGTCCATCCTTTTGCCGCCGGTGACAAAGTCATCCATCATCCGGGTTCCCAACAGCATGGAAGGCATAAACCACGAGCTGGAGAGGGTCTTCATCAATGACACGGGGGATAAGGAGGAGCTGAAGGTGTCTGCACGCACGCACACACACACACACACACACACACACACACAGTGCCGCTACAACACAGTTATGCCCCAAAACAAATGCTGCACCTGTGTCCCAGTTATACCTGAAACTTGAGAATGATTGGCGTAATTAAAACAATGATTGTTATATTACCATGACTTTGCTTCATTTAAAGATTCCGTTAACTGTTTTACCCTGAAAATAAGCTTTTTGTTTTTTTTTTTTTTTTGTTTTTTTTTGGGGGGGGATTTTAGGTTGACTTGATTGTTTTTTGTAGTCTTACCACCTATAAACAGACTGTTAAAATAGTCTTCTCGTTTTCAGTCTCTTTCCATTAACCGCCCAGCATCCCACACCCTTCCCCCAGGCCCTGGAGGTTCCGGACGGACGGCGTGCGCCCTGTCCTCCACAGCAGCGCAGCAGCAGTACACGGAGCATCGACACCCAGACCCCCTCCAGCCCCTCACCCTGCCCGTCGCCGCCCTGCCACTCAAGCTTTCGGGATGGGAGCCCCTGCTCGGCCGAGGACCCGCTGTATGAGCGCGACAAAGGTGATGACCTCGTCCCCTTCCTATCTCCACCCTCAGAGGAGCGCTATCTAGTCATAGTTACAGAAACACTCCTGCCAGGTTCTAAAAAAGGATCTGATGATAGTGGTACACGTGTCACCCAAGCTATGCCCCAAGCACAGCTCATTCAGTTTAACAGTTTGGCGCTGTGCACAATTAAAACAGTTTCACCTGAAAAAAACATAGTAAACCCATGAACATGAAGGTGGAGAGTCAGATGTGATACGGCCGACTCATGACCAGACTGACTATAAGATGGCATCCAGCTGTAGAGTTTGTTTCTCTCTGAAATGCCCCTTGACAGACAGTGGGAGTGCCTCCCCTGTGCCCAAGTTCGCTTCTTCTCCCAAACCAAACAACAGCTACATGTTCAAGAGGGAACCTCCAGAGGGGTGTGAAAGGATCAAGGTGTTTGAGGAAATGACGTAAGTACCTCCGCCTGGGCAGTGAGGGATGTTTCAGTTTTGGCGTTTTATTTTTTCTTTTCATCATGCGACTGTAAGTCCTCTTCATTTCACCCATTGAAGTAACCCTCAGTAGATGAGTCCTCGTAGCTCTGTCCTTAGCTTCTAATTCTCCTCTTTACGTGAATCCTTGGTACTGTGGGGCTTGGAGCCTAATATTTAGGAATTCAAGAACAACTTCGTATTGAGAAAAAAAAATTCACAAATTTAAATGAGTCACTTACAAATACATTAGCTGAACATTTCAGAGAACATGGTAGCAGTGAACAAGTTAACTAAAGGCAGCCATTTCAGAGAACCTTTTACAGTGAACCAATAAAAAATGTACACCAGCTAGAAACGCTGTCTTGCATCAATAGTGAACAATGGGTACGATGAGAAGAGAAAGCTCACTGTTGACTGAACAATCCATGTGTCAACGAAAGCCAGAAAAGGGTTAAGTGAATGCTCCTTAACTCTTTAGAGTAGCCGTTATGTTCTAGCTATATCTATGAGGTTGGATCTGACTGCTCTATGTGGGTGGTAGTAATGCTGACCTGGATTTAGAGTGTAGTAGACTCCATTAAGCCATCAGTACTCTACATATCAAGCTTATGTATCAACTGGCCGGCCATCCATCCACCTTCTAACCACTTATCCTGGGCCACATCATGGATGGGCCCTGGAGTACCCTGGCTGGGGAACGCCTATGTATCAGCTCGCGTGTCGCCGAACCGACTGGCCCGAGTCATTTGTGCGGTTCTGTTGTATGTCAAAGGAGTTTGTGGAAGTTACTGGTGTTAACACCAGTGACATATTCCTGTTTGGTGTGTTTCCTTATACACACCCTCTCACTGGATCCTTATAGTCCTGTACAAGGTAGATTTTCCCAGTAGTCTCCCCTCTTCATACACTCACTGAATCATGGCACTGGCTCCTCCTGACCATGATGAGAAAGCTATCTTTGTCGTTATTTCTGCCTTTTCTGTTTAGGGGGGAAAATAAGTTTTTGCTCTGTGTTAAATAGTTGTCTTAAATGTTTCAGCGAACGTCACTGTTTTTAGTTAATATGTTCACTGTTGATGTTGTTTACAGTTGGTGTTCTCTGAAATGTGGTTTCATTTAATTTCATTTTCTCTGGGCCACCATGGAAGTAAACATTAAAATGCACGTCACATACTTATCAAAATGTTTTTTGTGGCAGTTTAAATCTACACTGAGCATCGATACCATTAAATAACTCTGAAACTTTGACCTGCTACCACTGATTGGTTCACTGTGTAGACCTAGGTACCGGTCTTTGAATTTTAAATACTGGAGGTCATTTGTGTAGAGCCAACAAATTGGGCTGCGTTTAATGTAATCTTCAGAGGTCTGTCTTTGTCCTGTCATTTCACGTGCTTTTTGTTTGTAAGCTAATTAGATGGCTGCTCATTTTCAGTTTGCGTTAAGGAGTGACACACGTAGTGGAGTGAGCAGAGGAGACCATTATGATATATTATCCTGTGTTTGTCTGAACATTTCCCCTCTGTCGTCTTCACACCAGGTCTCGCCAGTCAGGCTCCATTCCTCTCTTCTCATGCCCTGACAAAAACAAAGTGAACTTCACTCCGACTGGCTCTGCCTTTTGTCCCGTCAGACTCCCAGGCACCTCTCCAGCCTCAAACCCCGGGCGTGGGCTAGGCCCGAACCATGATGCCGGCACCGGCTATGCCTTGCCGTGTTCCATGACCATTGAGGTGCTCCCTCCGTCTCTAACTCAGGTCTCTGCCGGCACCAGAACAGATGAGTCCCCCGAGGCCGCTGCGATGCCCCCTGCACGCCTCCAGGGGGGGGCAGTCGACCCTCACTCCTGGCCCCAGAGCTTTATCATTATTTAGACATTAGCAGAGCTGGTATCTGCATCTTACCCACTCATAGCTGACAGCAGTTCTCACCCCTTTTTGAGGAGCCCTGTTCTCTGACCCCCACTTTTTGCATGTTGTAGCTACAATCTTTTAGAACAAAAATGCTAGCAGATTCTAGCTGATTCTTCAATGGTCTGGCGAAGATGGGGTTGGTCTTATTTTTGCTCTGTAATAAGTGGATGCTTGCAGCAATGAAAATGCAATTGACGCTTCTGGGAGAACGGCGTTAAAACAAGTTGTACAACAGGCTGGCTTTGGTGGGGGGGGGGCATGCACCTATAACTCGAATGTTTCATTGCATACTCTGATATCCTGTATCGTTTCAATATTCACAGTATGAATAAGCTCTGTATCAAAACCGAAAAATCTGTATGGCTGTGTCATCTTCAACAAAGAGAAACATTTTTTTAGGAGTATGTTTACAGTTAATTTAGGTTATGTTCTTAACTTTCTATAATGCAAAAAAAAAACAGACATGGCCTCAAGGTGGCGCAGTAGCCGCTTCAGGTATTTCGCTTTTGTCTAAACTCAGGTAATCTGGAATGTATCCATGCATGGATTGATCCCAATCTGCAACTTTTGTTTTGGAGCAGAGAAAAACAAAAATTGACAACAAGCGTCACTGTATTGCCTTTCCATTTTGGACATCCAACCTTTTTCCCTCCTGACGATCTGTCTTGTTGGAGTCCGTGCTTTCTGCGCCGGGAATCCCCTCCTGGAACCTGCAGGAATCCCGTCAACCAGCAGCACTGATACACTGTCTCGATGTCCCATGGGCCACGGACGGAAAATCCCTCGCGAAGATCGCGGACTGTGCACCTCTGACTGTGGAAGTGTTGCCAGTAAGGCTTTCCACGCATTCCTGGGAATGTTCTTAGCCCAGACTGAGAGAGATGGCACCGTTACCTCCGCTGCTGATGGCACTTGTGAAATGGACAGTAAATGTAACCGTCACAGACACGTTTGAATGGGGCCAGAGGCGTCCCTTTGATTCTAATTGCTGGAAGACGGCACTGCGTTTGGTTCGCCTGATTCTAAAAGTTACTTTCTCATAGGAATGGCACCCATCTTTACCTCCTTCTGAGGTAAAAACCTAGTCATGGCCTTACAATGGATAAAGTTGATGCAGTCTTTAGTCCGACTTTATTTTTCATATATATCGCCACTATTTAAAAATAACCTTTTATTGTTTGAAAATTGAGAAATTTAAATATTTTCATGAAAAAAGTATGGAAGAAGTCCACATTTTGGGCTTTTAATAATAAAAAAATATAAACTGAAGCTTTTAAAAACGTGAGCCAAACACGTTGCTGAAGGGGACAATAAAATTGCTGCAAAGGGAAAAGTAACTGCATACTATTAGCACAGCTTCTGTGTAGAAACACAGCCAGTGAAGAGGCTTGGATGTGAGAGTCAGAGATGATCCCGTGAAGGACTGTAAATGCAATGTCGGAAACTGAGTAAAACAAATGGCACAATTCTGGCACAATTCTGTCGCTATCCAGTCAGCCAAGGTTAGAACCCACTAGTGTCCCTCAGCCTAGTGTTTGCAGAGTTGAATGTAGCAAGATATGGCAATGTTTAAAAAAAAAAAAAAAAAAAGAGCTCAACTAGTTTGTAAAATATTGACATAAGTTATTTTTATTATTCATTTTTGTATATTCATTTGAAAAGCATAGTAAAGCACTTTTCTCCATAGTTTCTCATTAATGTCCAGGCACCACATTCAGGGTGTTTTACCTGTTGCCACACACAAATGTATTCAACTTTTGTTTTGTATGTTAATATAGAGCTTTTGTCTTCAATTAAAGTTTCAACAAAGCAAGGAATAGTTTTCCCTGTTTTCTTTGTTGTAGTCAGCTTGCAGTCGCAGTGTTTATGAAGTTTTTGAAATTTGAAAACGCACTATAACTAGAATCATATTGATTATTAAATCTGCTATAACCAGAATGATTACCAAGTTCTTCAAAGCAGCATGCTCATTTGTACCATGACAGACATAGAACAATAATAAAAATTCAAGTCACACTTGATTTGGAATATTCGCCTTGGTTTTTTTTTTTTTGTTTAACAAATTGTAATTTAGGTGACTTGTTAACTATTAAAAGAGAGAAGAATGAAAGCCAGTAGAGGGTAACATTTTTGTAAGTGGGAAAAATAAATCAACAGCTGTGGCTAAATTACAGTAACTACTGCGTAAAATGCATCAAGCGTGTACCAGCTCAAACGGGGTCAGAAATGTCGCGTCGGACGTCCGAGCTACGCTGAGTCCTGCAGCACAGAACAGTAAACACTGGACACAGATACAGTGCAGCGGTAAAACGTTAGCCTTGTTCCTTCTGTTGTCACACTTTTTGTATGATAAGGACAACCTGAGCAAACAAGTTTTGAAATGAGCAAAGTTGTCCTCATGTTTTCCTTGTATTACATTTATTACATTATGAAGATATTAAATTAATATGCAAAAATAGAGGAAAATAGGCTGAATTCTTCTTCACGGCACTATACGTTATTCAGTTGTTTTTAGTTGTCCAAGATGTGCCCTGAGAATTGCAAAGCTGTAATGCAGGACTGGCTGTCAAGTGCCATCTTCTCGTAGTTAAACACATTTACCAGTGGATAATATTGATTTATGAGGTTACAATTTGTCTTTTATGGGCTGCAGTTTAATAATACACCATTGCATTGACCTTTCTATTCTTGGGGTCTCAACTGGATTCAGATTGGAGCACAGGGTGTTTTACCTTTGCCATTTCACAGTGCTCTCACTTAGACTGTACTCAAGCATGCGACAGACTCGTCATAGCATTCAGAAGGACGAAACAAACTATAAGGTTAAAAGATCGATTTCTGAAATATGTCACTCGATTCTCAAAGGCAGGACAATCGTGATTCTTGCTTGAATTGCTTTTTTCCTGTCATTTTTATCGCTGCCAGTTTGATGTTCAATGGTCATTGTAATAACTAACAGGAAGGGGGAAAAAAATCAGTGATATCAAGCACCTACAAAAGGAATCCAATTGCTACTACTGGACTGAATACAGTTAAAAAGTTTAAAAGCTGCTATAGCTATAGTAAAGAGGAAGAATTACAACCACGTTCACAGAAATTACTTGTTAAATGTCATTCTCCTATGAATCTCCTCTGCCTAACAGAGCTGACAGGCACGTCAGCATGGGTCTAGACCTTTTTTATTAATACTGGGATGATACTCCTCGATCTTTAAAACAACTGGTTACTTTATGTAGAAGAGCAACACCTTCCACGTTATGTAGTGGTGCTTTTCGAATCAATGCGTACGAACTCTGAGATGATAAATGGCACACATGCTTGTAAAATACAGTAAAACAGATCATGACTTTGGATGATTAAAGGCAATTTTGTATTAGGAAAGCTTATTAACATCCTTTGGCTAGCCAACATTTTTTCTGGCAGTAATAACATTTATGCATATGTGGAATTTGTTACTGATGCTCTGAGTTGGTGTACAAACTTGTCTAAATCCATTATGCTGCCGTGTGTTAACGTGAATGAGCCACATGACTCATGCATTCAGAAGCTCGTGTTCTTTGTCAGTTTTCCCAACTGCATCCGGGTTAGAGAGAGGGTCCAGATCAGCGAATAGACTGAACCACGCAGAACGATCTTTTGAAGTCTCCAAGGTTCCTGCATCATTCAGAACGGACGCAATTAGCCAAGACTTTGGACAAACATTAAAGCAAATCAATGGCTTCAACAGTTGACCTGCTAAAGGTATGTTAATACAGGAAGTAGAAAAGTATGAATATGACGTCACTCCCTGACCCTGTGACCGGCCCTGAAATTCAGCGTTTTCTGGTGCCTGCCAACCACAGCTGCCTCGTACACTCGACAAGAAATTAGCTTTAGCATCACAGCAGACATGCAGCATGGTGCTGTCTAACAGGCACTGCAATCACATTAGATCTTCACGGACATGGCTTCAGAGCATTTACACGAGAACTGTTATCTGAGTAATACCAATTATAATCTTGTTAGTGTGATGTACTTTTAAGGTTATCCACAGCTTTACCTGTCCCCGTTGCCCTGGTGACGTTAGGACTGCCTTCAGGTGACCATTCAGTTGGTGCGGCAGTGGACTGAGAAACATTCAGGGACCATTCTGCAATTGAAGCCAATACACAGACTGATCTATCATGCAATTTGTTTTACTAGCATTAACGGAACTGGGAAGATGGAAAAACAATACATATCACAATGTAAAGCCTTGTACACTGTAGCTAAACAAGATAAACTGGATTAATGATGTCTCTGAGATTTCAAAAACATGCTTCGTCTACTAAGTACTAACAGCTGTTAAAAGACATCTAGATAAGACCAGGTTATAGAAAACGGCTCATTTAAATGTAACCGAGAGCCAAGTTTAAACCAGCAATTACAGAGGTCTGTCCAACAAGTGCCAAGAAAGGGTGGCCATATGTAAGAGAATTCAAACACAACTGTCCTGTTTATCATCAGCAAGAGGGACTGTCATTTCCAACTTGGTGCACTAACTCTGTGTGGCAAACACATTTCCTGTGTCCTCAAAATTTCTCCATTCCTTCAAAACTCGACTCATATTTTCCCCCTCAGGAACATACATTTGACTGAAATGGTTACTGGTGGAAAAACCTTGTTCTTTGGGATGATGAACAGACCCAGAGGACAGGGGGATATGAGGGTAAAACAGGACTTTTACTGGCAGTCTCGGGATAAGTGAGGGAGGTGAACTGAGCAACTGAAAAACCAACCCATTAAGCTTAAACCACCTAAACTTGTTAAGCACTGCATCCTGTCACTCTCCCCTAATTATACACAGCAAACTTGCCTGATACTCTTAAAACAATTTGATTGGGTAGAGGTGAGTAAAGGGGCTTGCCGATTGATGTGGTTCCCCTATATCTCTGGTACTTTTATTGTCTTGATGAAATATAAATTCTTGAAATACTAATATTATAGTATGACATACTACCTTGTGAAAACATTACCATTAAAAACTTTTCACCATACCATAAAGTGTCCGCTTTTACAACCACAAAAAAACATCAGTTATGAACAATTCAGAATGGCCAGCTACGCTGGTTACAAAACGAATGCCATGAATAAGCAGAAAAACTGTGATTTTGAACAGATGAAATAGAATGCATCTGATATTATGGTGTGCTAAAATCATACCGGTGAATGACGATTGGAGGTTATTCATGTTCTGGTCCAGGAGCTGGGAGGGGAGGAAACAAGATGATTCCTCCTTGGGCGGAGCTCTGCCCAAGTCCACTTTACTGGCTCCGCCTACAGGCTCCTCCTCCCCGAACACTTCCTGCCACTCTTTAGGGAAGTCACCCTCGTCCAAAGTGGAGCTGTTGAGTATCTCATTCAGGAGTGCCATTTCATCCTTTTGGCCACCCTCTTGCTCCAAGTAGTCTGAAAGCAGGTCATTTGCTCCTAGCACAAACAATGGACCACGTCCCTTAAAGGTATGGAGTATGGACTTGTGCTTAACTTGGTGTACATAAGCGTGTAGCAGAAATAACTGGACAACAACTGTATGGGACTCAATACCTTAAATAGTGTGCCTGTATTAAGAATACTGTAATATTATTATTACAATAATGCATGAATGTTTTCTAGTATTGACAATACTTTCAGCCAATCAAATATTCATTCATATACAGTACAAGCAAACATATATGAAAAATGTATTGAAGGAATAACATTTGAGTTTCTAAGACAACCACATTTCACATTCTGAGGGCTGATGTTAATTAAATGAAATATCTAGCAATCTTCAGAGACGGACAGCTTGACGTCTTTCAGTTTCTAGAGGGCTTTACACGATTAACTCAATTCCTGTACCCCATGCTTGAATTATCCTCATGATTGCAGCCCTGAATGACAATTAGATGGACTGCATTCTTTAATTAGGCAGCAATTAATGGGAACAACGCAACATCAAAAAATGAGGCTCAATTCAATCCGGTTGCCATGACGCAGCCTTACAGGCACGAAAGCCAGTGATTCAGATTTAACAATGAAACAGTAACGTAAAACACCCGGCAATTCTGACGACAGATGGTGGGTTTACGGGCGAGAGAGGCTGACGCGGCGCTGCACGTCAAACTGATCCGTAAATCTCTTTCTATGTTGAATAAGATGCAAAAACAGGAAGCGGCAACTCATAACGGCATTAACAAAACCTGTCAGTCTGCAGGCAAATGCCACTTGACAGCTTCTGATGTGGTCCTCTGCTCTATACAGCTTTCCTGTTATTCATTTATCGCTGATTTTGCAACTACAGTCTTATACTGGAGGGTACCAAGTATTGAAATTCAGCTCAGAGAATCTTCCTGTACCTGCATTCTTCTCACTTAAGCTCACATCCTCAAAGAAATTCTGCTTCAAACTGTCCTCAGCAGCAGCTTTGCCTGAATTTGAGAAAGACATTTTATACTGGTGAGTTCTTCACCCATGAAAACTAACCAAAGCGACAAACCAAAACCACAGCATCTCATGCTGTCAAGGTATAGCAAGGCGAGTGATATCCATGCACGGAAAAATGCTTAGAATGGTAATGGAAACATATGCAGCACAATATACAATACCTGCTTGATTTAACCCCTTATTGTGATTATCGTCATCTATTGAAACCAGTCTGTTGAAGAAAACAAACGCAGACAAGCACATATTAGTCCATCAATTTGGTGAGGAAAAACCGAGCGAAAATTTAACGTCAAATTTTAAAGACAAAACGTTTAATGATAAAATGTCGCTGTATACTTGTCATAGACACATAAATTCTAGGTGACATGCTCAGTGACAGATAAGGCACACGCTGCATCAGTGTTTATATGTGTAAGAAAGTATACTTTGAATATGTCTTTCAGTGGGTGGATTCCAATTGAACTGGATCTTTATTAAGAATCACTTGGCTGGATAACCTGTTATTACAGGGCAAATCTACTGAAGCAAGCAGACAGGTGTTTGAACTTACTCGTCATTCGTGTCTGATGGCTTTGCCTCACCTCCCTGCTGGTCCCTCATCTTCTTCTTTCTTTTTTTCTTGGCTTCCTGATCTACGAGTTTGTTCATGGGGTCTTGTAACGTCTGAAACAATAGCAACGAAGCAGCGATTTTATGAATTATTCATACTTGCCATTCTGTCTTTCTGCTCCCATTTCCAGCTGTCTCTGATTGTAATCTTGATATTCTGAATTAAAAGGATTTCTGGCGTATGAGGACACTAAACAACAAAAACAACTGCCAGACTTTAAAGGAATGGACTTTTAGAAAAACTAACCACATTTTCGCCCACTGCAATATACTTCATGCCATGCCATGACACTCAAACAGCAGCACAAGTATTATTTATGAAAAAAGTACAACAGCAGGCATACTACCAGAACAGAACTGCTTGTCCAAACACCTCCTCCAACACTCTTTCAGTAATAAGTAAGACATGCTTGACCTGCAATACTACGTAATAGCATGTGTGTGAATTTTTACGTCCAAAGGGCCAGTTTTAGAAGATGAGATAAAAATGATTGGGAATATACAAATTCTGAGTATAATCAGAAAAGAAAGGCTAAAATAAAATAAAAAGACATTCCCAAATGGACAGGAAGTTTAGCTTGATCAATCCTGCTCCTTGTAGGTGCCATTTCAGAGAACGTCTCAATACAGGGATGTTTTATGAGCGGAACGAAGAACTGAATAGTTTATGAGTGTAATAGATGTAAAAGGATATTAAGGAAGCTTGAACACCAGGGGGGATCTGCAGGCATTTGCAGCCATAATCATAACAGATCTCAGAGATGACCTGAACAGCTGAGTGAGGAAAAAAGATAAGTGGTCCTTAAATTGAGCTCTGGGGAACCCCCAAGACTGTTCCAGCAGACCTGGTAAGAGTAATGAAGATCTAAAGACTAAAGGACTAAGGCACCGGATAAATAGAATATATCCATTTATTCCACTCATCCTGGTCTGTGTGTGTCTGGGGGGGCAAGAAACAGTGCAATGAATAAAAAAGAACCAAAATGATACATTTTGTGATGAAAAATACATAATTTCTGAGCAGACCGACTGAAGGAGAAATTTTGCTGCTGCTGTGGGGAAGGTTAAAACATGATACTGTTCCCATGTCATGACCGTATTCAGGTCAGTTGTGTCTGTCAGTTTAGCAGGCGCTTCCTCAGAACAGATAAACTCATTTCCTCATTTGATTTTGAAACTGAATAGATCTAAACCCATGAAATGAGAAACCCGATGCAAGTTCACACTGGACACGAATAATTAGCAAGGATAATTACCAAATTTGGATAAGTCCAAAACTCAGATACTTTACTCAAACTACAGTGAAAAGCTGACTGGAGGTGTAGCAGGAACATATCCCAGGTGTGTAACAGAGCTCAAATTCTGCTCTTACGGTGTCCTGCTACAACAGCCAAGGAAATTTCAAAACCGCTTTACCTTGAGAGTCGTAAACTCGTACGGCTGGTAGCCCTTGAAGCTCTCATGAATAGCTGCCATAGTGTGAGACGTCTTCTCCCAGAAATGCAGGAGAGTGGTCTAGAGTCAGAGTATAGGTATAAGGTATACCATAAATCACTTCATATATGAAAAAGACTGTAAGTCTGACAAGTCCAAATTACAATTACTGAGTGTCATGTACTGTACCTGGTAAGTTGTAAGGACATGGGAGAGAAGATTACACCGACTCGCACCCAGTAAATCCACTTTCTGGCAGACGTCGTTCTTCAGTTTGTCAAAGCCTGTTTTTGTCAGACGTACTTGTGCTTGTACCTGAAGTATTAACCCAGTATGTTTTTTTTTATAACAAAACATCAACAACATAGCAAACAAAGAAAAAGTAGGCTTCCCGCCTAACTGTCAGAACCTACAGTTACTGATTACTTAATTGCTCTAAGCTTTATAGAAGTCTACTTTAAGTACTGATTAACCTAAATGGAGCACTGTGTCGCTTTAAGTTTTGCACAGAGTCCGCTGACGTTACAATCTTCACCTAGGATTTGTCACCACCTACTGGTGAAATTCTTTCCTATAAGTTTGGTCTAAAATTCACTTTATACAGGAAACTGACCTTTCTTTTCTATTAACCCAAAGAGTTGAAATTAAATAACTAAAGGCCCAGTGACCTGATTTTAAACTACTAGTATTTTTTTATATATAAATCAACATCATCATCTTCTTCTCTCCGTTCCTCCTGGTGAGGATGATGTCAGCAGCTTGCTGAGCAGGTCTCTAGCTCATTCTGGGGATCCTCAAAGGTCTTCCCATGCCAGGAGATATAATCCCACCAAGGTGTTCTTGGTCTTCCCCGGGGCCTCGGCCCAGTGAAGCGTGCCTGGAACGACTCCCTTGGAAGTCGTCCAGGTGGCGTCCGTAAGACACCCAAAGCACCTCAGTTAACTCAGATAATCCGAAGGAGCGACAGCTCTATTTTGAGGCCCCTCCAGATCTCTGAACTTCTCACCCTGTCACGCAGGGTGAGTCCAACACCCCTGTGGAGAAACCTCATTTCGACCATTATACACTGTGTTTTATAAAAAAAGACACTAAACCCCTTTTATTTTTGCAATAACTTTGTTGATCATAACCTGATTCTGATCACAGTGGAAAGCCTGTGTGAAAGGCGACACTTTAAACACTTGCTCTAACACCATGACTTGTTTAGTCAGTTTATTTACTGGACTGTTATCTAATTTTGATGCTTATCCTTGTGAATGTTAGTCAGAGTCGTTGCTTGTGCTACGAGGTACAGTAGGGGTACATAAAACATATGGCGGAAAATAAAACACACCTGTTACTACAATTTTCCTAATGTGGCTTTCTGCCAGAAGTAGTCAAAATCGGCTCAGAATAAACAATGCTATTGCAACTATAAAAGGGGCTTAATTTTTTGTAAACATTGTATATACAAACCAAAAAAATGCCAGTAACCTAATAGTTAAATGATCCCTTTCTACTGAATAAACAAAATCATACTCCATGAGATCTAAGAAATAATCAATGACATTAGGTTATAGACTTTTAATTGGTTTTAACTGAACACCTGGATGAGGGCCCTGTGCTTCCATACCTTGCGGAATTTCTCCATCTGCTTGTACGTGTCTGGGTCCAGCTCCTGGGACACATCCTTCATCCAGAGCAGGGCTCCTCGATACTCGGTCCTGGCCTGTTCCATCCGGTTCACCGTGAGCCAGGTGTCTGATATGGCCCGGTACCGGAAGGTCTCTACCTCCTGGTAGAGACGGCATAGGGGGTTGCGCAGGGCCAGTCTAGGGAAGGGGGTGGAAAAATAAACAGTCAGTGGTGTTTCACCTGAAATTTATACTGGAACCGGATTAGCCTTGAGAGAGATCTGCTAAGCATGTGAATAATATTGGCTACCAAAATGGTTGTAAAATCCTTTGACTGATGCATATAAACTTACACATCACATTTAATATGAAACCTTAAACGAGCACCAACCTATGTTCAATTAACAATGACCGAGCTATTAGTGTCGGCAATTACAGGCAGTTACACTTATGAACCTATAGAAAAACTATACAAACTTTCAGCATAATGGCGCTTAACAGGCGACTCCAGTGGGAGGGTCATGCATTATTCACACATTTTAAAACATTCGTGACAGTTCTGTATGCTGTGTCGCTGAATGGCTAAAAAAAATGGTAACGTGGTGCATTTCCAGAGCTCTTCAGCACAGCATTAACTGACAACTTTAAAAAAATACAGGACTCTGACATCTAAAATCTCAAATTAAAGTTCAAGAGCAAGTAATATCCAAATGACAACATGGTAAAATGTTTAAGGATTGCAGTGAACGGTTCCAAAAAGTAGCAAGACGCCTTCTTAGCACTGTCTTATCCGTGGCTCTCCCTCAGGACCTAGTGGGCGAACCTTTGCTGTGAGGAAAAGCAGAGGGCCTTCCCTGAGGCCTGCATGATCTTCCCGGCACGGGTTCTGTCCTGGCACCCCTGAGATCGGAGAAAGCGGCCCAATTCATTTTCTTCCTGGGACAAAACTGGACAGGGCATGGAGGGGAAAGAGTGGCGAGTTACAGGTATGAAAAACCAAAGAAAATGAAGGGCCAAGGTAAAAGAAACAGGGTAAAACCTTTAAAGTGAATGAGGGTTTAATTGTGCATCTCATGCAGATTCTTCTTATGCTTTAAGGTTTAAAAAGCTCTTTTTATGTCAACAAGCTGTTGGAGAGAAGACATTCTAAGGACCTTCAAGGATTTTTTCACAATTTTAATTTGTAAAGCTGCCTCCTGTGGATGAGTGGAAGACGTAACACTCACAGCAGATCCTTCTCTGGTATTGCTCGATGACCTTGAGGAGTTCCATGCATGTTCTTTGGATCGAGTGGAACACCTGGCCCGGAAACACCAGAGCATCCCACAGATGTAAAAACTGACACACATCTGTTGGACCTGATTGCTTCTTTAAGCGCCTTCTGACAAGGATGAGGAGCTCATTTTATGACTTAGAAAGAGCTTTGTCTCAACGACCTGTAGACAGTAACAGCGAAATTCAAACCCAGCTTCCTGGTGGCACAGTTACATCAGTGGGTAGCACTGTTATCTCACACCTTCTCGCACCTTGGGGGTTCAGATCGCAAACTGCCAGTTGTGTGCATGTGGAGTTTGTTCTCCCCATGTGTCATGTAGGTTTCCTCCCACAGCTGAAGGATATGCAGGTATGCTTACTGGCTTCATGAAAATTGCCCATAGTTTGTAAGTACATGCATGTATGTGTCTTGTGATGGACTGGCATCCCATCCAGTGTGTCCTTGTGTTGCTGGGAGGGGTTTCAGGACCCTACAAAATCCTCACCAGGATAAGCAGTCGAAAGATGGGTGGATGGCTGGATGTTGAAATGTTGGCCAACAAAATTAAAATGATACACTGCAGACACAATACAGATTCTTACGTATATCTGTGAGCGCCGGCACAGGTCATTCAGGACTTAATAGAAGACACAGCATTATGTGCTCTGATTACAAATGCCAAATGTGTAAAAGAGAAAACTAGAAGCTCAGAAATGATTATACGTTGTAACACCTGATTACAGGCAGCATAGGAGACACACGTCAAACTCCCACCTCAAGTTTCGCATCGAGGTCAGCGTCCGAGGCGACAACGTGTTCGTCCTCTTTCTTTCCTGTCACTTTGATGAGGGTCTGCTTGGTTTTCCAGTACTTCTGCTGAAACTTGTTCACCACCGAGGAGTCCTGGCTTTGGACGTGGCGGTCATAGTACTCGCGGGAATGGCCACTGCAAAGACGCGGGAAACTGAACATCGTTACACCTCATCGCTGCTTCGGTGACTTCGGTCGTGCAGCAGAATAAATTCATTTTCAATGCGGAGGAGGCACGCTTACTGGTTCCATCCCTCCATGTTTTCAAAAGACCCGGAAGACAAGAGGATTCTGTCAATAAGGAAGAAAGAAAATCAACACAGGATCAAATCCACCTGTCAAATGTTTTCAGTCTGTTGAAATTCTCAACAAAGGTGGAGATGCACTAAAAGTCTGCTGCAATGAAATCATAATCTGATCTAATTCATGTAACAGAACTGGTATAAATAAAACACAAATTAGTTTGGCAGTCGTTCAACATAAAAATCCATAAACATGAAGCTAAATATGAATAATTTACATAACGGAAGCACAACATCTTATTAGAATTTGCTGCGTTCCGTGAAGTACACAGGCAAACCAAACGCAATGTTGTTTCCCAGAATGCTCTTCTGGTGTTCTTTCGCGGTAGATGTAAACGAACAGACAGGGTGTGCAAGAACAGCTGTCTACGTGGGCAGAAATCCCAAGGACAACGCAGACTGCAGGAAATCCAGAGAAGACTCATTACTGTGATACAATCTGCCAGGGCGATGTGGATCACCAGGGCGATGTGGATCACCTGTCAAAACTGCCCCATGAGCTGCGGTACTACTTGTAAAAGTCTGGTCGCTTTTGTTACATACACTAAGACAAAAAAGTGACAGCAACAACGATAATAATAAGCCTAATGTACTAATACATTTCATATCTACATATTTTAATGACCAATGATTAAGTACTTATCCGGCCTAATTATTTTTCATAAATTTTCCATCACGAAAAAAATGTGTGTGCCTGATTAAGTATAGAATCTCCCCCACTCCAATGTATTCTTTAAAGAAAGCCTTCTAATAATTGATTCCCAATACAAACCTTTACAAATACTGTTCTACAATTATTAGAACAACGGCTATAAATCATTAAATTATCATAACATATCAATTATATCGAAGTTTTCAAAGTGCATGCCTGTCAGTGGTATGTACAATTTTGAAAATATTTACCAAACACATTTTAATTTCTATTACATGTTGATTCTAGTTGACAGTCCTGTAACATTCCTGTTATATCTAACATTAGTGTGCATACTCACCACGCCTTCTCTAAACAAATATCATGCACCGTGCTCACACTATGTGTATTTAACTTTGAAATATTATCCTTCACGTTAACATATTGAATACTGAACCATCTGTTAAAACGGCACCATCTATTCCATTCTTTAGATGTCAAAGTAGTAATAAAATCATACCATAGTCTGAATAGTCATCTAATAGGATTCCAGACTTTCTAATTTAATTTATAATAACAATGATAAGACGGTAAACCTTGTCTTAAAGTCCATACGTCTTAAGCCTTAAATGACCACAATGCTAAAGTTACACGAGCCTGCTCACAAAAATTCTATTTAAATATAATTGTAGACATTCAGCCTGTTGATCAATTGAAAAGGAAACATGGCATTATTTACAAAGCTCTCATATGAGCGTAATGGAGCCCCCCGACAGTGAATGACTTGGTTAGTGAAGTACAGTATTGAAATACAGTAACGTTTTATTACAGTAACATTCCTGATCTTGGAATGAGACCAAGTCTGCTCCAGCTGCCAGTAAAGCTATGACAGGCTATTTATATTCCAGCCCAATTGAAGCCTGAGAAAAAGAACATATCTTAAAAGAAACACTTAAAAAAAAAATCGAAATATTTAAAAATATGTACTGTAAATCTCAATAGATGTAATTAATAAGCACGCGGATTCCAGATTGCCAACACACACGGGGCGCTCGGACGTGTCATAAACGGAAATGTGACAGCTGAAGATAGAATTTGCGCGTAGAAAAGACAGAAACAGACAGGAGCACACACGCACAACCTGTATAGGCCAGCCGGCATCCAGAGGCAGCCCTCCTACAGGCATCTTCTCAGCGCCGTGTCTCCTCTCCATCGCAGCTAAGCATGGTGAATCGTGTTCTCCTGCACATTCGCCATGTCTTTCGTTTACGCCGTCTACATCGGCCGGCTTTGCCCATTCAGACACGTCAAAATAAACAGGACCTGCCCTCCGACATGTACCGTACAGGGCGTGCACACCGTTAAAAACACACACACACACACACACACACACGTACGTACGTACTTACCGAGCGACGTTTACATCACCGTATGCTGCGTTATTGATATTTTTAAATCAGCGCCTGCCTCTCACCATTACGCTGATATGTTCAGTAACGCTAGCCGTCAAGGTACAGTAACGTTACAGCAGTGCCCTGGGAACCGGCTGACGTCATGCGTGCACGTCTGTGGGGTGGGTGCACAGTGCACCTGGGGTGAGCAAACACTGCAAGTACGGCCTGCCTTCTGCTCGGAAAATGATAGAAAATTACCCAGCTGAATTACATATGCGGTTTATGGACAAAAAGTGTAACCAATGAGCTATTTTACATTAATTTTCTTTAATGCTGTGGTGCATGCATGCACCCATCTTCCAGCCGCCTTTTGCAGGCAGCACAGGGAGGGCACAAGTTAGTTGAACAGTCTGAATAGTCTGTTACCTGAACAGAAAGGCATAACATTACACACACACACACACACACACACACACACACACACACACACACACACACACACACACACACACACACAATATAGGCAAATCTAACATTGTGGGGACCTTCCATTTATTTCTATGGGCTTAACCCTAAAACTAATTAAGACAACCCTAACTCTGACCCAGCCCTAAGCTTAACCATAAGTAACCCAGCAAAATACAAGACTTCTAGCTCTTTTGGTTTTTTGCTTGTGTTCACAGATTTTTATAAAATTGAGTTTTGATTTGTGGGGACTCGAAAAATGTCCCCACAAGTCAAAAATGTCAGTTTTTATTACCTTGTGGGGACAAAATGTAATGTAAATGCAGCCACACGCACACAGCTCAGCAACTGTTATAAAGAGCTCATTGGATGTTTTTTTATTTTTCTGCAGCATGCTGTGTAAACTCTAGAGACTGTACTGCTTGAAAATCCCAGATCAGCAATTTCTGAAATACTCAAACTGTACACCCTGTCTGGCACCAGCAATCCATGTCACAGTCAAAGTCAATAGTCATAATCACATTTTTCCCTCATTCTGATGTTTGATCTGACCATTAACTGAAGCGCTTGACCTGTATTTGCATGCTAGATTTGTGCATGAATGAGCAGGTGTACAGGTGACCCTAACAGAGTGGCCTGTATGTGTATGCCGGTAATTTTTCTGGATAAATAAGTAGGTCAACATTATAGTTTTTTTGAACATCAGAACTACCCAGATCCATGACAGAAATAATATGCTTGCTGTGTTGTGAGAAACGTTTTGAGTAAAGTAAGGCTATCATACTTCTGCCTGCATACCGCGGGTGCAGTAAAGCTGTCTCACTGGCAGGCATATCCTTGGTTTCTGATCTCATGCAATGTGACTCATACTACTGCAGTATGTAGGCCTATATATTGTCCTATTTATACATACACTTCCTGTATCCTTCCCTTACTTTCCGGCACAGCACTGTTGAAGCAATGTCCAAATGCATAAGCTTATACTACAAGCCGACTGATGGAAATTTGCTTTTGACATGCATGTCTAAATGTGGATTTTCATTTTGGCTATTCATCAGAAAGGTCTTCTTGATATTAAGGGAGTGGATAGTATAAGTTTCACCATCTAACATGGGAAATATATAAAATATTATTTATTAACATTTAGTCTTCTTGGAATTATACTCTGATGAAACTCACAAATATTTTCTATTAATTATCCTCTGATGGACAATAATTTGTTGTTGAGGAAAAACAATTAATTTAACATGCATATTGAATTTGCTTGAAAGCAAAGAGGCATACAATTATGACACAAAAATCTGGGTATATTTTGATATTTTCTCTCTGTAGCATTTATTTTATGAAGGACTTGATTTATATAACATTTACCAAAGAATTAAAACCTAAAACACAAACTAGAATGTAAAAATGTTGTCTAAAATTTCCAGCCATATCCATCCGTATTCCGTAGCTGCTTATCCCAGAACTGGGTCATGGTGATCTGGGAGTCTATGGCCTCTCTGATGAACAGATTAGTCAGAGGCAGGTTCCAGGTGCAGATATGGCAGGACTTATTAAGAAGAACAAGCCAAATGTAGCCAAATCACAATCCAAAAGGATTAAATCCAAAACACCGTCTGGAAGGGCAAAAAGCCAGTAGAGGTAACAACAGCCAGCAAACAGGTTCAAAATCACAGAAAGCAGTGAGAAGTCAGAAGGAGCCGGGTCATACAGGGATGTGTACAGGAAATGGAGAAACACTCAGTATGGTAGACACACTCACTACCTCACAGGATAGCTGGGCTTAAATAGCAGATCTGATGTGAAAATGTATTTAGAATTTGAGGGAGGCGGAGCAAGAGTAGATTGGTTGTGGTTGGCTGGTTGAGGGCGTTACAGGCACGAGGTAGGGGATGCCCCTAAATGAATGTCACTCCATCACAGGGCAGGCATGCATATGCATGTGTGCGTGCACACACACACACACACACACACACACACACACATGTTTAGCCTAACCCTAATCCTAACTATGCAACTCTAACCCTGACCCAGCCCTAACAGTAACCACAAGTAACCCAAGAAAATACAAGACTTTTGGCTCTTTTAGTTTTTTGATTGCATTCACAGATGTTTATAAAATTGACTTTTGACTTTTCCCTTGTGGGGACACAACAAATGCCCCCCACAAGGTAAGAATGTCAAGTTTTTCTTACCTTCTGGGGACATTTTGTCCCCACAATGTAATATAACATGGTACACACACACACACACGCACGCACACGCACGCACACGCACGCACACACGCACGCACACACGCACGCACACACACAATGGGTGATTTTATAAACACTTCCAGGCTTAAGCCACTTGTTTTTGGACCATGGGAGTAACCCCGTTATTTATATTTTTTGTTTGTTTGTTTGTTTGTTTGTTTGTTTATTGTCAGCCCAATAGTTTCAGCTTTTGAGTGGAACCTGATGGAAAAAACTCTTGCATACATGTCCTGATCGCAATAATGACTGTGCACTTCAGGGTCAGTGACAGCCTGCGTCAAACGAAGTAGTAAGTGTATATTTGATTATAAGAAAACCCTATTTAACATTAGAATGTATGCAAATGAAGCATTCAGTCATCAATAACAAGAATTCATTTTGTTCTCCAAAAAGTAACTTATGTCTTGTTAGATGGTTAGAAGAACACAGCTTCAGTCCCCAAACATTTCCTGAAGGGAATCCCAGCCATTCCATATACTTGGTAAAGTTCTCCAGAAGCTCATTTAATTAATCACTAAACTTCATGAGGCATTGATTAGCCAAAGAAGGTGATAATTGATCAAAGTGCCAGTTTTGCAATGCGCTATACCCGAGTTTGCTAAATCAGGCCTTGTAGTCCTGCATTTTAAAATTTAATATTGCTATGCAGAAATGCTGAGGGGGGCTTGGTGTACCATGACTAGCACTGCTGCCTGACAAGTCCAGAGCCAGGGGTGTAAACCCTGCCCTCACTTTGTGTGTGAAGAGTCTGCATTTTCTCTCTGTAGTTCTTCATTTTCCTCAAGGCCCTCCAATTTCCGCTTGGAGTTGTCTAAAGACATGCAGCGTGGTGAATTGGCATCTCTGAATTGCCCCTAGTGTGTGATTGTGTGCGCCCTATGATGGACTGGAATCACATCCAAGGTGTCCCTTGCCTCGTGCCCTATGCTGACTGTGACAGATTCCAGTGCCCCCGTGACCCTGTACTGGATAAGTGGTTGGAAGATGGATGGATGGGGAAAAAAATACTGCGCAGATCGATTTTAACCAACAGATGGCACTGTAACATCAGGCAACGTAGCTAGAGCGTCATCCCGTCCGTAATTTTGAGTCTAATAGGAGGCCATGATTCTTTTGTAAAGGGGAAAAACGCATTACAGCTACTAACAATTTGGCTTAATTTCAATTCAGGTTGAATGAATTTGTGCCAACCCTAAAACAAAAAAATGGCAACCGTAGCAAAAGTAAAAAGATAACTTTTTATTAAGTTTCATTACTTTAACATCCGTACTGAAAATACCCTTTTCATGCTCTTTACGCCGTAGAAAAAGTGCTTCTTCAAACACTATTTTCAGGTAATCACCACTATTATATAGCTTTTTAGAACTCGTCTTAAGTTTATTTAATTGCCGTTATACAATATTTTAAGCTCCAGTTGTCAGAAGCTTTATGTTATGAAACTCTTAAAATGGCTCGAAAATAACTTTATATTGTGGCAGGTGACTCGCGTGCCACGGGTTGCCCTTGCAGATTGCCGAATGTAAACCTCTGTAAATAGCGTCTAAATAACGATAAATAGGTGTTGCTAATAGCATCGTATCGTGTTATGTCATATCATCGTGTGCTGTGACGTGCTGTACCATGCTGTACCATGGGTACAAGTTACCATGACACTGTGATTGAGGTACAGGGGAAAGGTGCTGGTTAGTATCGGTGTGGAAATGCAACAATCCACTTGGGTTGATTTTTTTGTACTTTTAGAGATAACGGACGAGAGAGGGCCTGTTGTTTTATTCTGCCATTGTACTGACATTTGATTTTATTGTGAACTTGCGTGTGTTTTGATGGATTTTAATTGTTGTATTTGAATACATTCATTGATTAATTAATAAATAATAATAAAAAAACTTGTGTTGACCGCAGATCTCATAACATAACCCAACATCAGTGTTACACCAGCAGATTTTTAAAGTTATCTTTAGTTTTGATTTTCTTATCCTAGAAATTTATTTGACCACTTTTCCAAATTCAAATGAATTGGTAATTTTCTGTGTACTTACGTCATCCTTCTTCTTAAAGGTTCTTCAGTCGTAGCACACCATTGATTTTTACCTGCTAAACTTATAGCCACCCATTCATTATCCGAACTGCTTTCTCAGGGGAGGGGAATCGAGATACTTCGTTAATGTTGTGAAATGTACTGCATGTAACTTCTGGAAGCGCAAATGTCACCAATTTGTGGGAAACCTGGACAGTTTCTACAGCGCTGGCCTCCCAGTGAGTGTGAATGTGCATCTGAAAGGCTTTGTGAGGTGAAGGAATGCTTTACACTCAGCGTGTCATGGTGCCCTCTCCGTCGGGTGATGTATAATTCATTCTCCTTTGAAACAAACGCCTACAAAATAACAATATGACAAAATAATAAATTGCCTATTGTTTTACTGCTTTCCCATCCATGATAGATAATTAATTTATGGTAATTAAGCGTTATCAGATGCGATCCAGACATTACCATGACATTATTTTTGCAGAGAGGAGAATACTGTGAGCCTGAGTGCCATTTAAAACCAAGACACTAGGCTGTTTGTAGCATGTAACAGAAGCCCAAACCCCATAACAAATGGTCAGGGTCAGTTTTGCATGATCCCCTTGACAGGAATGCCAGGGGAAGACGTCATCGTTAGCTCGTGCCTAAGCCTGAATTTTTTTTTTCTGTATTTTTGGATGCAAATCTGAGACAGTCCTATGTATAAAATGCAATTAAGCCTTATCAAAAATCAAAAACTCTGTGTTTATTCTTTAAGACCAGATTTTATCAAGAATCATTGTTGAAAAGACCAGGAATGTTTTGAAATGTACACTTTTATACAATATTCATATAATATTATTATATTTCAGCACTATCATCACAAGTTATTGCAGGGAAAATCTGTGTGCTTAAGGTTCAGATTAATTCTCTTACCTTTGCTCATTTCATCTAAAACAGTAAGCAGTAATATATCATCTTCTTTGTGACAGGCTGTGAGGCCAATAGCGAGTTTCTATTAGGAGCCAAACATATGATCTGATCTGGTGGACTTCCAACCTCATAATTCATGGTTTTGAGATTGTTCTTTGAATGTCACAGTTTACGCTTCTCTCCCAAGAACTACTGTAGTTTGCTGTATGTTTGTGAGATATTTGGCCAACAGGGAACATCCCTAAAGCCTGCTCTCTGTGTTAAAGGAGTCGTGACACAGTAATTTTATCGTAAGCCTTAGGGCGATGATTCCTGTTGGCTGCTTAAATCTTTGCATAAAACAGTTTGCACAGCAGAATTTGATCGTTTTAGGAGCACCATACTCCAAAACACAGGCTGCTTGATTTATGCCATTTCTCTTTCCAGCAGAGTTCCAGATCCAGGCCTGTGATGGAATCCTTAGTGGTCCTATTTGAGGTTTGAGGAGAAGGGAACAGGGACATGACAGGTATTGGATCATTATGTGGAGGCAGGTACAGCTGTCATCTAACCACTTATCCTGAGGAGGGCCATATGAGGGTCTGGAGCCAATGGCAGGCAGCAAAAGGAACACAAATGGGACGCCTGTATTGGGGCAGTCAAAGAGCAGGTGCTCCATGACAGTATGAAGAAATAATCTTTATTTGAAGAGAACAGTTTTCTCTTTTAAAAGAGATTTTCCCAGAGCTCAGAACTTTTAAGGATGTCTGACAATGACTCTGCCGTAGACAAGCATACACCGGCCAGTTTTTTGTTTTTTATTATTTTTCGCATTTCAAGACAAACAGTGTTTTGGCGATTGTGTACAGCACATGCACCAATGTCATGGGGAGGACAGTAGACTTGCTCCAAAGGGTAGGAACTATTTGTGTCCTTCCTAAGTTAGTGTCTCGAAAGCAAATCGCATATGGGGCTTTAATCTCAGGAATTATGTAGTCAGTTGACTTGTGAATATCATTCTTGTACTGGTGACACAAGCAATGGCAGACTTCAAATTGTGACCATCTGACAGAGGTCCTCATCTGACACATAGCAACCTCGAATCAAAAGACATGATAATTACACAATAGGTTTGCAATCAGAAATGGATGTCTTGCTCAGGTCATCAATTTCTCACATCCCAATAAGGCCTATTTACATGGAAATGGGCTTGAAGGGAAATTTTACTGTGGACTCCTGTAGGGGTGGGAATGAAGAGAATGTATATGAACACCCAGAAAAGCAGACCTGCTTTGGTGTGTCAAAAAACAAAACTGCTCCACTCTCCTTTTGAAGATGGATTTAAGCCTCACCCCACAAATCCATACTGGAGGAGGCTGGAAAAGGGACTTCATTTAGGTCTAATGAAACAGCAGGGAGGACCACGGCCTACCATTTTGGCTTCAGCAGTAGTGAAGCACACAGCAACACTAAACATACATCTTTAGTTATATTTCAGGAACCCAAATAAAATGCCGTACCCAGAATCATACATGAACAGGTGTAATGAATGAATTTTCTTCTCAAGCCCCCAAGCCCCCATCAGGACATTCCCCTGAGTCTAAGGCACGTCACCAGTGCCCTCATAATTTTACGGAAATGGAACAGACATGAATCCGGAGTGGAGAAAGTGTCTTAAAGCTGCTGGGGGCAAACATTCACAAATACTCCCGAGTCAGGAGCTTGAGTGTGCGGTCAGAGTGTAATAACCCGTTTAGGTAAAGTTTAATTCTGGCCAAGCATGTAATGCTGCACTGTGCGGAGCAACTCAGCATGCCAGTTTCATGTATTTAATGTTTAAGTTGTTCTTTAGAGAACACTATTATCAGTATGTTCTGTGGAATGTCCACTTCTGTTGAAAGAGATGATGACAGCTGAAAGGACGAGTGACGATATGTATCAGTGCATGAGAATTCAAGCTTAAGATATGTGCATTCCTATCATGACGTTTTCCCTCTGGCATCTCGAGCTAACCTGCATCGTGTCACTGCGGCTGCTCCTGGATTTGTCTTGACCTGTGATGTGCGACAGTAGCCGCCCTTCGATTGGTGCGCCGTCTGTCTGGCCCCCGTGGGGAGACCTGTCACATCTTCACTAATTGGCTGATGAATCGGAGCATCTCTGTGCTTTACGGCCAATGTAAGGAGTGCTTTAGCTGTGGGAATAACCTACTCGTAAAC
Source organism: Gymnarchus niloticus (assembly GCA_009936485.2). Classification (NCBI taxonomy): domain Eukaryota; kingdom Metazoa; phylum Chordata; class Actinopteri; order Osteoglossiformes; family Gymnarchidae; genus Gymnarchus; species Gymnarchus niloticus. Next base: position 13,945,079 of record JAACJT020000110.1, on the reverse strand, counting down.
GAGGCCCCTCAGTGACAGGGCAATTTGGGGGAACTGTGCGGCTGTAATTACCTTCACTTCCAAGAGTGTGGAGAATCTTTGAATATACGTTTTGGAATATTCCTCCAAACATCAAGCCTTCTGTTTAACTGAAGGTTTATATATCTAGGGTCTTTGTTGTTTTACCATAGACTGTATTAGTCCTGTTTTTTTGTTCTGTGTGTATCCTTCTTTGGTCTTAGCTGTCATTTTATTATAATATTTGCTGTAGATTTTACTCCCTGTATTTTTTATGGTTTATGCCACAGTGAACCCTTAATATTTCTGCATTTTTGCTACTTTTCCCTTCCTAACTTCTGTTGTTGAATCCTTTATACTGTTAATGATAACACGACCTACAGTAATAGTTCCTCTGCCTTGTGCTCTATGCTGACAAGGGGATGAAAGTGTAACAACAACAACAGCAATAATAATAATAATACTTTTGTCTTATATTTTTACTGATATATAATCACATGTGATAAAATTACTTTTTTATTACTTCAGCTGAACTGATTGCGAATGACAGTGTAATTCAATCTTTTTGGTTATCAGGTTAAACTGTTTATATAATCTATAATTTAAAGGACCAATGGTACAGCACATGTAAACATGTCAGTCAGTTTAAATGCTCTTTCTGGGTGCTATGTAAGTTACCAGTAGGCCACAGTTCCAGTTAAAGTCTCCTACGAACAGTAATGGCATTGAAGGATAGAGCAAATCTACCAAGGGAGAGAGAAGGTAATTAATCTGGATATCATAGATAATGGCTATGTTACAGCTTCATTGGCCTGTCAGGTACCCGTCAGATGCTCGTGGGCTACTGTGACAGTCGTCTGGCTCTTCCAATCAGCGGAGCTCAGAGGCGCGACAGCCATTCATTCGCTACACAAACAGAGGGCAGGGCTGTGACTGCATGTTCTGATGTCTGTCTGGGAAGGAAGGAAGTGAACAGGGAAATTTTGACTTTAATGAGTTGCGGAGGGGGTAGGTGTTAGACTGCAGTCATCCGTATACTGTGGATTAGTTCTACCTGTATCTCCTGGTATTTCACCTCCAGTAACCTGAGGGAGAAGGATGTTGGCTCTCATGTCACGAAAACGGGCTATGTGCTTGGTTGTCCCCCCTCCCCTATAAAAATGATAGCATTATTTAGATTTTTTTTTTCCCTACCACAACAGTTATCTAAGCTTGGTAATAATAGTAACCTGACATCTGATGTGAATTTGGAAAGTGTTCGATAGCTGACAAAGTGTAAAGTTGCAACAGCACAAAAATGACCTGGTACTCAACTGTTAAAGAACATTTCTGTCAAGCTTCTGCGGTTCAGCCTATAACAGCAAGTGAAGTCGACTCAGACAGCAAGACGTCTGTTAGGGGATTGTGAAAAAGGACAGCAGACTCTGTCTCAGCCGCTGTAAATATCACTGGGAAAGCCCAGAAGCTACCACTTCACCGCCTCTCTCCCCAGTGGGGGGGGGGACTGTATACGTGATGCTAGTGTGGCACAACATACCGCCACAGTGGTTGCCCCCTCCCAGACTGCATGCTACAAAGGGCCATATTCCGGGGGAGCGCCAATCCCCCTCTCTTCAGGTACCAATCAGCCGGCATATTTTTAGCAACGGCAAGCGCAGCAGAGTTTGCCGTGGCAGATGGTCTTTGAGCAGGAGCCGAGTGCAATTTACAGTAAACAAATTTTTTATCCTTGGCAGGTCATGGGGAGAGTTAAAACGCTTGGCGATTTGATGAGGGGTGTTCATGAAAATGCTGACAGGAGGTAGCAATGATGGCGAAAAATCTCACATCCTCTGCTGTGAGTGAGCGTTCGAGAAATGCTGCAAAATAATGTGCCGAGAGAAAGAAAGATATCAATTATCAGCTCTGTGTACCGAGTGCAAGTGTGCGGTCAATGAGATCTAATCTTGGTCGAATCTAGAACCTCCTCTTAATTGTGTTGCCCATGTGTATTAAACTTATTATGCAAAAAGTGTGCTTATTATAAGGGCTTGCACAGCGATCTCCATTGTATTTTCATGCGGTTCCCTGAGTTCTCCTAGCAGAATGCATACAAAATTCTGTTTGTTGAATGAAGCAGTAGTGAATTGGACCAAGCAGCTTTGCCTGCACTTGCATTTTTACCAGACGGGACGCGACACATTTCTCCCACCAGGAGCCTTTTAGAGGCAGAACGACCACCCTGCAGCCAGGCAGATAAGTAACTGCCTGAGCGTGCACTGCTGCTCGATCTAGTACTGATTCGGACTCCTGCGGCGTGCAGGTCTGTCGAGCGAATGCTCCCCACGCCCCCGTGACCTTTCCTGCTGCTATAAAGGAGTCAACCTGTCCTTGACTGCGGCTCTCCGGCTACTGTAAATGTCTCTAGTTGATTGTACTTGACCCCAGATTCTCCTAATTAATTCTTTTCGCTCCCATTCTCTCAATTTTCACGGTGCCCCGTGCTGGCCTCAGATGCACCACGGTTTGGCCCCGAGATTCTACATCACTGCTGCAGTGTATTAACAAGCCCATCTGCTAGTACATCCTATTGCCTGAGGTTAAATGTTACCGTTGGGATTGACGTTGTTAGCTCTTCAGCAGTATATGGAGAAACAAAACATGGGGCGGGTTTATGCAAATACTTAAAGGGGAGTGTCAGGAGGCAAACCAGCACTCCAGTTACTAATCTTTTCGAGACATACAAAGGTTTATTTTTCTGTTGTTCTTGGTATTTACCACTGGCTATTATTTGAATATGATTATCTTTGTTACAATCAAAAGATGACAACTGGTATGAGACATTTTTTACTATGTAACATTGCAAATATGTACACATTCATCCATCCATCCATCCATAACTACTTATCCAGCAAAAGCTTATGTAAGTAAGAGTAAATATTGTGCCCCTCTAAATTATAGTTCACACGCTTGTGTGAGTATTGGCCATGTGTGGAAAACACTCCATTGTCATAAGCAGCCAACTGTTCTAAGTTCATTTCATATATGAGTTTACCTAAAGCCTGGTTGTCTGGAATGTAAATACTGAACACGATTAAAAAACCATGAATAGTTTATAATTCAATCATGAGATCAGCATAGCATTGCAGTCATCTGTAATCAAGCCACAAAGAATGCAAAATTAAACAACTGCTTAATTTGAAATATGACGATAATTAACTTGTTTCCCTTGTAGGAGCCATTGATTCTACTAGAGTTGCATTCTATGAGGAGTGGAATTAATGCTTAAGGAACTATGCAAATTGAAATGAATTGAGTTTGTTATAAAGCTTTGAAAATGATTCCAGTGTAATACAGCAAGCTGAAATGGGCAATAAGTGCTTCTCAAAAATAAATTTAAAAAATCTTATTAATATTTCAGGAAATTGAAATAGCAAGACAATCATAAGAAAAAACAAACAAATAAATCCACAGTTGCTTCATCCATCCATCCATCCATCCATCCATCCATCCATCCATCCATCCATCCATCTTTTAACTGTTAAAATATACATTATATGGACAAGTATTGGGACACCAGTTAAGGGGGTGGGGGGTGGGGGGGGGGTCCACATACTTTTGGACTTGGGTAATTAAGCCATACTTATTGCTGAGACAGGTGAATAATTAAACACACAGCCATGCAATCTCCAGCAACAAACACTGGTGGCAGAGTGGGTAATACTGAAGAGATTAGTGTCTTTTAATGTGGCACCATCATAAGATGCCACCTTCCCAACAAATCAGTATCAAACTTTTGCCTTGGTTAACTGCAAGTGAAGTGACTGTGATGTGGAAACTTCTATAAACAACAAGAGCTCAGTTGTGATGTCATAGGCCACACAAACAGAAAGGGACCCGATGACCCAGCATCAATACCCAACCTCACTGTTGCTGTTATGGCTAAATGGCAGCAGATCCCACCAAGGATATTCAAACATCCAGTGTAAAGCCTTTCCTAAAGATTGGAGGCAAAGGAGGACCAACTTCTTATTTATACCCTTGGTTTTGGAATGAGATGTTGCACAGGCAGGTGTCCCCTATACTTTTGTCCACATAGTGTAATTTCAGCTGGCATGTTTCAGAGCCCATCTCAGGTTTCCACCCTGTTTATGGCAGCCCTACACAAAATCATACACTACAGGCAATGTAGAAATGCCAGATAGTTCTGATTACATGTGTTTGGGCTATGGGATGGAACTAGAGTACCGGAAGAACATCTGTGTTAAATGATGAGAACATGTAAACTCCAAGTGCACAGAGTGAAGGTGCCAATTCAGTTCATTCATCAAATTGTTCAATTAATGTACCAAAAAGGCATGTGAGATTCGGGAAAAATTATTATAAGAAAAATCCAGTTAATGTGGCTCAAGTGCTTTTGTTAATTGTCAGGTAGTTCATGTAAACCGGTGACTGAACAACACACCGCGCTCCACTTAAAATATAACATCCCTAACATGACACTTTCTGTACAAAAAAAATGCAAAATGAATAACTACTATAGTAACTAAACAGCAGATAATATTATTGCAAAACCGAGTTGTACTTCTACAGGGAACAGGTTTTTACATGAAAACGCATTTCGCCCTGTCTGGTCACGCTGGTTTATTATCCATTTATTATCCGTTCATAAATGGGATTTAATTATAGTCATGCAGTGGAGACATTGCCGCAGGTCTACAGCCATCCAGACTGAACCTACTTTACTCTTCTGATGGATTCTGACAATGAACAACAGGAGGAATGACTTTAAGTAGCAAACCATTCCGCTATTACAAGTCTGATGACATCTGTGGCCGACACGTAGCCTGACCACAGGGCCCCAGTTCCCTGATGCTTGTCAGGGTTCTTCCAAAATTTGCAATGGAATCAGCTGTTTTGGAGCATTATATTTAAAAAGGTTACCTGTTCTGGCTTTCAAACCACCAAGTCGACACATACTTTGGAATGATTAGAAGACCACAGTTGATGGGATAATGTTTACACACGCTATTCATGAAGTTCAATCTAAGTTCAACTACACATGTTTTTTGTGGGAGTTTTTAAAGGTTAAGTTTAACACTTAGTACTACATGTACAGTACTGTGCAAAAGTCTTGAGCCACACTTCATCTCATTTCTTTATATTTTGCTAGGAAAATGAGACAATAGGTACACTGATTTATTGTAACATCATCTGATCGTCTGTAATCATCTGCACCTGTTTCTTCACTGGTTCATGCCTTAAGTTAGATGGCTTTGTTATGCCTGAATGATTCATACGTAGGTCACTGTGTGGCTTAACAAAGAAAAAACATTCCTGGGAATCTGGTCAGGTACAGAGACTGGACTGAAAAGGAGAGCCAGAAACTTTGAAAGTCCTTCAGGAAGCCTGGAGAACTTTTCCTCAAGACTACATTAAAAAATACAAGTCTGGCTCTTTGGAAGAAAAATATGAAGAGATGAGGGGTGGCTGAAGACTTTTGCACAGGACTGTAGATTACTACATTGTTGTATGATATTGTCCTAAATATATGTGTGAACGCCCTTCAAATTCCTGTAAACATTTGATAGAAGACATGCATAGTAAAGTCTTGTTTTCTTTACCTATTATTTGTGTACATGGTAATTTGTGCCATGGCTGCCAGGAGGGCTGAATGTTTCTCTCCTGCTGCAGATGCAATCTGAGTGATGAAATTGTATGTGGATGGTTCTGTTTTCCCAGCATGCTTAGCCACATGTGTCCAGATGTACTCCAGTTACTCTGTCCAGCAGATGTGCTCAGAGAAGGATGATGCTCAAGCTGCTGGAGTTGACTGGATGGAGTTGTGGGTTAATCTAATATTCATCACCTCCACTATGCCGCATATAGCCTATGAGTGCATGTTGTTGTACCATGTATTTGACATACATTTAAAAAGTCTGTTACATAATCCGACAGCAAAAGTCAGCTGTGACGGCCTTAATTAACAGGGAATGTAATAAAAATTACTGCCTTCCGGGGCCATTCAGTCATCATTGAAACATTTAAATGACTTGTATTTTGTCCTTGAAAGACATAGGAGTAATACAAAGGTTATTTCTTAGCTCTGTAGGGTTTATTCAACCAACACTTTCTGGGGGTTCGAGAACTCTGTGCAGGGTAAAACTTTACAGAGACTTTGATAGATACACTCAATATCACACGCACGTGTTACATTTGATAGGTCTTCGTCTGGCAGAGCTTTGCGTATATGTAATAATGTCCCAATGTTATATAAAGGAAATTACACAAACATATGTGCTGTGTATACCTAGCAAGATTTACTGTAGCTGACAGCCACAACAAGGCCAATGGCACAAACTGGTTTTGAATGAAAAATTAGGGTTATGAGTAGCTGTCACTGGCCGTATCGTCACAGCTGCGATGACACGAACAGCTACTTTTCAAGGTGAATGCTTCACAGCAGGTATGTGGACTACTGTTGAGTTGTGAGGTTTAGTCCACATTTTAAGGTATTACTTTCTATCAGTTCTCTACTTCCAGTATTTCAGTTACCCACAGGCCATTTCATTAGCATTTCTTCAGAAAATTTGCCTTATTTTGGAATGACTTTAGGAAAAAAAGTTCATTGCCTGGATTAGCAGAGTCCTTCAAAAATCAGAAGTTTGATGACGTGCTGTCAGCCTTGCCATTAGTCATGTGTCTTAGTGCATAAGAACCTGACTTTGGTGTCTTCAGCCTGGGAGGCAATGAATCAGACGGACGTTATTGCTTTGACTGGAGACCTTCACTGTTAAATTATACAGTCGAAATCAAACACTTAAGGTCTTTAAAAATCACTCCCTTGTCTGACGGCAGTATTAATATGCCAGGTTTTAGTACATGCGGAATTCCATTTAATAAACCCAATGACGGCATATGTCATTGTCAGGATTTGAGAGGCAAAAATTACAGGCAAAAATCAGCAGATACCAGTAGTAAAAATATTTAGATCCTTGATGCTTTGCATCTGCAGACTCGTGATAAATTGGTACAAATGTAAAAGGACTGATATTTTATTCTGTTCTGTCACATAGTTTTATATATGAGATCTTTTTTCTATGAACCTATCAGTTATTTGCACCGCCAAATGTTTTCTGTATTTTATTCAGTAATATTAATGTAAAATTTATTTTAAGATTTATAGCGTGGAGTTCGTTCTTTTTCAAATTCCAGAATGAAATGATCTTTCTACTGGTCATTTATTTTTTTCTCCTGAGACGGGTAGACCTCTCAGTTTATAGAACCCATTAAGGCAGTCTACAGCCGGGGTTGTCCACAGCATCTGTATCTGGGGGGTGGAAGGTTGGATGCAGGCTATAGAATCCCAGTGGATTTTATTAAGCGGGTCTTCCATTTAAAGCGATAGCTTACCTTACAGTATATTTTATGAAAATATGAGTCTCAGTACTTTCCCCGCCTCATTGAGAAGTTCGAGAATGTACACACGCTACACTGCCAAGAAAAATAAATATCTATGAAGCTTTTTAAAGAGTTTAGAGTTTTTAATCACACTAATACAATTCCTCTTTCATAAAATGCAAAGCACTGTACAGCAACTGAGATCGCTTTTGTATTGATTATGTTTCATGCTGTTGTATATGTAAGTGCGTGAAATCTAAGCAGCAAATCCAAATGCACAATATATACTCAGGATACATTTCCTGGGTGTTGCGGTATATAGAACCTGGATGTGACACAGACAGTGAAAGCTGCTTTTATGCAGCCATAAACTGGCAGACTCCTAAATAGCTACAGTAGTCTTCCTGGTGGCTATCTACCAGAAACATAGCATTTGGCCAGGCCGAGATGCGTGGGCTCTAGAGGAGGTAGTTGGCACACCCAAAGGCAAGGTTGAGGACGAGTGTGGCCATGGCACCTCTACCAGCTGCCTGCTTTCCAAAAATTCAAAGCGTCTTAGGATTGTAGACTTTTCCGCCCAGACTGATGGACTGACATATGCGCTTGGTGAAATATTCCACGGCAGCTGTCAAGAGAAACATTCCCTCATGGGGGATCCATCACTCTTCATGGGAGAAGGGCGTCATTATGGTGACACACCTTCTTCCATCCTCTTACCCCCACAAATCCCCCGAGACTCGGAAAATATCCGCTCACTCCACCTCCTGGCAGTCGAAACGGCCGTATGGTAATGAAATGCCATGTTTAACTTTGATGCAGTTCAGGAGTCGAGGGCTGAGTACTGTGCAGAACTCTGAAAGGCAAGAGGGACTGACCTGTAGGTGGCGACAGAGACTCGTGCAGCAGGGGTCTTCCTCCTTTGAGAACGAACCACTGGGTAATTCTCTTACTGTTGTTTTCACACCCTATTATTTGTAATAAACCATGATGAAAATGAAATAACGCAAAATTTAATTTTGGAATTTTCTCCCTGTGTTCTTATTTAGCTGTAGTACAATTTATCGTGCCAGAACAGCCCTAGAAGATTTTAAGGCTAATTGGTACATGTTTTTAATCAGGATTTTTGGTTTAATTTGATGTCCCTTGTATGTCTCTATGTTAGGGGATGTAACACTGAGTGTCTTTTAAGAGGAAGCGTAGAATTAATTTATTTTCCTTTGGTTATTCATGAAAATGTGATTGTTTTAAAATTATTGCTATACTATGCTCCCTGTTCACTGAAAGAAAATTAAATCTATAGGAATACTATCGTCATTATTTTTAAAAGGCCGGGAAAATGTCATGGCAAAAAAACAGCTAACAATCAAACACCAGCATCGACTCAAAAAAATACCTTGTTGTTTCTGACGCTTGGAAACCCAAACACGACACCAAAAATCAGATGAGGAAAAAGAAAAAAGAAGTTTTGAGAGAATTAAAGTTATATCATCACTTCTACAAAAACAATACAATTTTCGTTTACTTCGAAACAAGAAAGAAGAAAAACATTTCAATAGCAGAGTAATTAAAATACATAATGGCCAAAAATGAAAACGCTCAGCAGGAAGACCAGTCTCATGTAAAAAGGGCTCATTAAGATGAGGGCAGACCACAATACTTCGAAGCGGCCACCCTCTCAGAGCTCTGCACCCCCTCCACCCTGCAGGTCCCATCCAGCCTCCAGAAACACAATTCAGCTTCATGACTATGCATATTTTGCATATTTTTATTTCATTTATTACGTCGTGAAATTCATCGACTGTGCCGGTGCAAGACTTTTATTTGTGACATATCCTAGAGTCAACATTCCAGAAACTCTTAGATAAGTATGCAGAGAATTATGTTTATTTATGTATTGGTTTGTCATACTGACTGTTTTTGTGCTGTGTGAAACATTTAACCACTGTGACTGGAATAAAAACGATTTGGATATCATAATCTAGTAATTTGGTTACATAGATAATATCAATATACTTGGCAAAAAAATTGTCATAAACCTACTATAATTACTTGTTAATGTTTTTGATGCATATGTCTAGTCCTTTATACTTGTGTTTTTTCCAAGTTTGATATTAAAAAACGGTGACATGAAATGTCAAAGGTTATGCCCTGAACTGTAAAAGCACAAGCTGGCAAAGTACAGCAGAATGATAGGTCATGTGACTTGTATTGAAAACATTGCAGGTCTTCCCTGTAGACCTTGCAGGCAATTAGCATTATATAGTACTAGCAAAGAAACATTATCCATCTGCATAGAGTTGTCTGCTATGAACCCAATGTATCCGCTAAGCAACTCAGTCATGATGACCTGTTCTAACCAATGAAAAATGCCAGAAGAAGAAGGGAGCTTTGAGCAGCCAATGGTTAACAATATGACATAGTGCCCGGGGAATGTGCTGCGTATGAGGCGGAGGCTTTGTGAGCACAGAGAGACAATATCACCTCCACCTAATACCTAAAAGTATGATACACTGCCTCAATGCTGCACATTGATGCAGAAAAGCTGTGATTGAACTGGAGGTGCCCACGAAGCTCCGATCTCTGCAGTCTAAATGAATATTCATTGTCTTAATCTGGTACATGTCTCTATTAAAAAGTCTGTCTGTCTGCAAGCAAAACAAGGTCTCAGTAATCTGAAAACATATGGAATTCACAAAACGGTATATGAGTTTTCCGTCATATGTGGAACTGGTCATAACCATACACAATATATGTTGAAGAGTGGATTTTTCTATTTCTTTCTTAAATTGTGCATGGGAAATGCAATGCAGCATTTTCGTTTAGTAAAACTCAAATGTACTTCGCTAAGTAGCAGCTAAACATATGAGAGCTGTCTATTTGAATAAAATCAAAGTCTAGTTGAGGAAGAAAATTCAAGCTAAATTTGAGATTTGCGTTGAGAACACCAAACATCATCAGAACAATCAAAATGTTAACTGAACTTTTGATATTGCTTTTAGAACAGATATTAATATTGTCCATTCGTGATAATGTTGCAATTCATCATCGAATCAATTTGTAGATTACATTTAAGAAAACCAGATGAAGATTATTGCATAGGATCAAAGCCTCTGTAGAAACATAAAAGAAAATTAAGACCATGTTAATAATTAAATTTATGACCTTCAGTTACTCTGGTTTCCTCCCACAGTCCAAAGACATGCAGATGGGTTAACTGGCAACTATAAACTGCCCATTGTGTGTGTGTGTGTATGTGTGCGTGTGTGTGTGTGTAACGTTTAAATTACATTGTGGGGACAATGAGATAAAAAAACGTGACATTTTTACCTCAATTTTATAAAAAAACACAGTTTTATAAAAATCTGTGAATGCAATCACTAAACCAAAACAGCTAAATGTCTTGTATTTTGTTGGATTACTTATGGTTAAGTTTACAGCTAGGTAAGGGTCGACTGGAAGGGTTGTCATACATAGGATTAGGGTTAGGCCCATAGAAATGAATGGAACGTCCTCACAAGGTTAGAAATACAAATGTGTGCGTGTGTGTCTGTGTGTGTGCCCTGAAATGGACTGGCTACGCTGTACTAGATACTGAAACTCTGTACTACAAAAGTATGGCAAGATGGATGGATGGATGGATGGATAGATAGATGGTTCCAAAACAAAGGGGACAATAAGAATTTCAATGAACCATCCAACCGTATGTAAGGATTTGCGATAACAAGTCATGAAACCCTGCATTTAGCTTCCAGACTCTGTAATAAAACTATTGATGCAGTGGGAACATCACAGTCATCAAACTGTCCCACGTTTACTCCTGTAAATTGACCCTTGAGTGGCGAAGAGCTTCAGTCCTTCTAGTTAAGATGATGGAGGTGACTTGTTCATTGATTTTTCCTGTCATCTGAGTCCAGTAAGCCACAGTTATTAAATACCCTTCTGTCCCATCAGGTTTGTCTCGTGATTGCAGCTGCATTGTCATTTTGTTAGATCGCTGGAATATTCACTGAAGTATCTTTTGTGCTCTGCCACATTATGTTACCTTGTCTAAGGGTATTTTGCTTTTAAAATTTGAATTAGTATTTTAAACTAATCTGCCCATAATTTGACAGATTAAGTTGCTCCTTAATCAAGCGATTTATCAAGGATTTGCTTTCTATTGTATTTCCCTGTGATCTTGATGAACTCCCTTGCTTGCAGCCATGGAAATTGATTCACACGAAGATACCAAGGTCTTTATTGTGTAAGACTCGCTGTATTGATGAACGGTTGTGGCAACATATATAAAACTCCTCTCATAACATGACCGTAACGTCCCTAAAGCAACTTGTGACGTGAATAGAGCCACACACTGTGGCTTATAAATAATGCTCTAACAGGTTGCTCTTTGAGGTTTTGTCATTTTATTACTGCAATCAATGCAAGCAGCCCAGAGGGACGGTATAAGGAGGCTTGCTTTATCTTAAACAACAAGGGTGGAGATACGCCTCATTCTAATAAAGCTTTTATTGCTTTATGAAATTTAACCTAGTTGAAAAAAGGGCCAATAAAAAGTAACAACAAAAACACAAATAAACAATTCATGACAGAATATTTTTATGTAAAAATAAAACCTAAACCTGAACCAGAAACATATTATTAAGACCACTGTAAAAATTAGCATAAATGAAGAAATGAATTCGGCATCATGCCTCAGTGGGTGCTGATGCAGCTGGGTCCTGCTGCCAAGATTGTGTGTTCTAGTCCCGCTTCTGTTTTCTGTGTGTGTGCAGTTTGTATGTTTTCCCCGTGTCATGTGGTTTTCTTCTGGGTACGCCGGTTTACGCCTGCGGTCCATTGCCTTGCAGTTAGCCCAGTGGGCATCTATAACCAGCTAGTTAGTGAGTGAGTGAGTGAGTGAGTGAGTGTGCACTCTGTGATGAGCTGACATTCCATCCAGGATATCTCCTGTTTTTTCTCCTTATGCTGCCTAGAATAGGTTCCAGGCTACACTGTTTGACTATTCGAAAAGCCTACTGGCAGATGGATAATTTGATAAAAGAAAACCAGAGAAGCAAACTCATAGGGTATCCTTGAGAACAGAGAGCTACACGACACATCTGCATACCACTTAATATTTCTTTGTGGTTGGTTTGCTGGAGGGGTTGTGGAATCCCGCCAAAATGAAACGCAGTCAAGTCAAGCAGTCGACCTTCAGTTAAAACACAGAACCCGTGACCAGCATGCCTGTAACCCATTGTTGCTTGTGGGTTAACACTTTAACGTATATTCATTTCGCCAGCTGTTGCCAGGGCGGCACTGTCAGGTGTAAGAAATTAACTCAGGCTTCCTACTTGTTACCAACTAGCTCTTTACGCCAGATAGCAGGTCAGACCAGAAGGTGATGACTGATGATGAAAAAACACTGACATTTTGATCTCTATCTGCAGAAATTACTCAGCATTAGAGACTAAATTTTCTCAGCATTTCTCCATATGTGTCAGGGGATGAACATGGACCACCAGAGCTGTGGGCACAACTCCCAGAGGAACTTGTATTTATTTGGAATCAAAGCTGGACAGACACCACATACTGGGCAGGTGCATGTAAGGGTGGGACCAGTTGGTGTTGTACAGCCCTGGGAGACAATTTTTCCCCTTAGTTGGTGACAGTCTCCCTCATCAACGCCGACATCCAGCCTGCCCCAGTGGGTCATCCTGCATGGGTCCAAAGTCTTCCCTCTCCCTCTGACTTGAGCCTCGCTCCTATATATTACCTGAATTACTGATTGCTGACCGGTTCCAGCTGCGGGTCTTTTGGCATTCCACCCAAGTTCGCCAGAATGAGAGCCCCAATTACGGGAGCCATGGAGGATGGAGCCATGGAGCTGAGGATCAGGCAATCAGTGGGCACGACACCCCTAGACCACCACAGATGGTACACTTTTAAATACAGAACTTCAGTCGAGCAGCACTTCCATGATAATTTGACAAGGCTGAGCCCTTGTCATTTCCATGTCATGTATTATTCATTTGCCCAACAGGCAACCTCTGGACACTTTTGGATATTTACTGAATCAATTAAGCATGATTACTTCAATCTTTAGTCAAAACTACAACATCATAGGATACATTTTGTTTGTGCAGTGAATAGCCAAATAAAGTTAAATCATCTACTTCAGCACTCAGATGAAACAGATACTGCCACCTGATTTAGGCTTCATAAACATAGATCGTGGACTGCTGGTGCAAATATAAAAGACCATTTTTCATCATAGGCTGATGGTTGATGAGACAAAGAAATAACCAAAAAAATAAATAAATAAATGCAGTCATTTTTAAGCAAAATACTAAATCCCATGTTACTTGGAGGCTGAAGGAGATGATTGTCAATTTGAAGTTGAGGTAGATGCTGTCTGGTTTTGTAGAGGATTAAGAGAGGATTAAAAATAATCTTCACCTAACTTCACGCTGTAATTTTGCTGTTTGTCACAGTGCAAATTAATCTTCCTTTCGAGGGGGAGGGGGCTGAAGAAAATGAGAAGTGTGAAAGAAGGAGGCGTGGGAGGAAACCTCGGCGAGACGGGTAGGTATGTTGACAAAGATGAGAGCTCCCCCAGTTGTCTGTGGACAGTGGGGGTGGGTGTGGACCTGCTGTGTTAAAGACCTTAACACATGTCTAGGGGAAGACAGCCAAGCCAACTTGAATTTCCACAGTGTTTGCTTTCTTATTTAAAGAAAGCCTTTTAAGAATCACTTTAAACAGCAAACGCCTGTCTCATCTCTTCCATCCTCTCACTGTAGAAATAGGTTTTCCAGAACCTTCTGTTATACTGTTGAAGACCTGAGGGAGTAATCTGTTATTTCTTTGATTTTGAATAACAGCTTAACTGAAAGGCATTTAAGCAGTATAACAAATAAGAAAACGTACTTAAAACATAGATGTACTCTAAACATAGTATAAAATACTGCATTGATTAAACAGACCCATTCATCCATCTGTTTTTTTCAATCCTGGGTCATGGCGAGCTTGTCTCAGGCAGCATATGACAAAAGACAATGGAACAGCCGGGATGGGATGCCAGTCTGTCACTGCACAGAATAACATACCCAGTCACATTCAATGGGTCATTTAGAGTCATCAGTTCACCTTGCTGGAGATCACCAGAGTCCTGGAGGAAGCCTGCAGAGTTGCAGCGTGCAGATCCACTAAACAGAGTAGAGGAGGTGGGTGTCAAACCCCCGACACTAAAGGTGTGAGACAACAGTGCTACCCACAAAGCCGTTATAACAACAAAGACAACCGATCAAATTCACTTGACATATTTCATTTTTCACCTTTCACACTGGTTTAATGACGTGTTTACAAATGTGTTCTAACTCATCAGATCTGATATTGGTGTCAGTTTGTGTGCTTGCTGCATAGAGAAACGATATATGCTGTCTTCTTATGGACTCATCTGCTAATTTAGACATTCCCAAGAAACAAAGCAATAAGCAGAATAAACAGCTAAAAACAGACACATCACATGCAAAATGTTTATGTAAATTGGGCGCCCATAATTTTACAAATACTGTAAATGTTTTAAGTCCAAATAATGCATAATACACGTACACGCACACACACACACACACACATTATTCATGAAAGAGCTCATTAAACTGGATGTTCTTGACTAATGTGATTTAAATGTCAATGGACATCAGTTTTTCATACTCAAAGGTTTTCCGTATACATAGAATATTGTAAATACACATTTTGCTGGTTGCCAAGCCCAGATAAAGAATTTGTTCCTAGATGTTCTGTTCCGTTTTTGGTTCTTTAAATATACATAAGATTTTCTAAGGGCCTGTGAAGAATTTAAAGTCATTTGGCATTGGTGATATTTTATGGAGTTGGTCAGGCAGTCTTAGGATGTAGACCCATGACATTAAGGTTTTAGTTTTAGAATGGGCCCTACTACACTGATCTTCTGCAAGTTTTTTGTCTTGAATAGCCCAGGACAATATAAAACTGTGCATTTAAAATGTTGGTCACATTTAATTGCTAGCTCTATATATGCATCATAAACGTGGAAACCTTCTGCAGAGTATACATTACACCAAGGTATTATTGTTAACAATTATAAAATCTAAAATTTCTGAAAATCAGCAATAAACTCTTAATAAGAAGGATTAAATGTAAAAACCTGAAAGGAAAAGAATCACACAAATGTGAGAACACAACTGAAAAGAGCAGCTTTCTTTGGAGCACATAAGCTGGCATGAAATTAACGGATACACGTACCACAGCCACTTATTTTAACAAGACATAGCTTGAAACGTCTGAAAAAGTACAACAGAAAGACATGACCCATTAAAACCTGAAACGAACCCAAACAGGACCAGAGAAACTAGTTGAAATATAATTTAACCAAAAAAGAAAAGACTTTGTAACATGCCTTGCATGATGTGTACATATAATACAGGCTATCAATAAGCTAATGGTTCACCAGCCCTAACTGATTCTATAAAATATATAGAACGCACATTACAACTGAAGTTGTATCTAATTGCCTTTCAGTATTACAGACGGTTATGAGTCAAGGGTTTCACTTTGGAAATGCTCTTCACATCAATTTCAGAGCTAATTCAGGTTTTACTCCATGTCTTTTCCTTTTCCTGGCTACAGGTCCAGTCCTGTAGGTGTCCTCCACACTGCTTCATATACAGTCTACAGTTAAGTGACTGCTGCATCCTGGACTATAAAACGTGACCCTCTCAATCTGCGGCACTCCAGCTGCTTGACAAGGAGGCTGTTGTGTTAGCGGAGCCAGGTGCCATGTGCCGTCACAATATTGCCACTTAAATTGCGTGTATCTGTTCGGCACACCGCAAATATATCACGCTGCTTTGTGCTCTGTTGTCACAAGACGGCTTTTGGTTTTATTACTGCGACCGTAATCTTAGGGGAAATGGAACAGCCCTAAGGGAATGCGATAAACCACTAGGAATTAATTCTCTCTGGGGAGAAGTTGTTGATTTATGCAGTTTTATTAGAGTGTGAGGAAACTTCCATTGATTGCTTTTGTGTGCCGTGGCTGGTGGCTCTCTATCCGTGGGCAGGGCATTTTAGTCGTCTGATTCATTCAGAAATATTCTACACGGTCATCAATCCAAATACAATAGGCGCTGATTAGAAATGATACCAGAATAAGAACTGTCTGTTATCAATTCAGAATTCAGCAATTAATAATCTTTTTTGCCTTAAAAGTAAACATTTTTTTTCTGTTATAATTATGGTTTATTTAATAATTTTCCCTTGATGGTCTTTCACTATTAAAGCCCATAAAGGGAGTTGCACCTGGGGTCCAAAGAATTATCCAACAAAGTTGATCTAGAGTTGCTTTTATAAAGTCTATGCTGAAAATGCTGGGTTGTGTAACATTTCAAACCAATTAGCTGAAACTAAAAATATTACTTATGTCGAAATGCACACTGTAATTTTTTTTATTGACAAGTAATGAAGCATGGCTAAATGTGATTGCAGAATTATTGAAGGTTATTGCCATATCGAAGTGATGTACCTACTTGTGCAATGGATTCTGACTTGCAGAACAGAAAGATCTCTCATACACTAACAATGTACGAGTAGTGCCAACTAGACAACAGACAGGGTATGAATAACAAACAGACACCGTGAAATATCATAAGCTTAATGGTTTTAACACTTCCATTCATGATCGTTTTGTCATTTCAGAAAATCGGATAAAAACAAGTATGCCTGCTCGCTGCATTTGTTAATTATAACTCTACAGTCATCGCAGGATACAGCTTCCTTGCCATTGTCTTATGCGATTTTTAAGTTTTGCAGGATTAAATCACTCCTTTTCACAGATAAAATGTCAACTGTCCCTCACAAAGTTTTACGAAAGCACCAGCACATGAAATATCAACACATGTATGACCCAGCAACTTTCATATGTAGCAATCGATTGCCTTGATGTAATCATTCCAAATTCATCTAGAGTGTGAATATTTTCTACCCCCCATTCAGGGGACATAGGCAATGCATGTCACATGTTAGGACAGATATACTGAAATGGATTCATTGTCATCAAATTTTTTTTATGTTGCCACACATTTTCATGGATTTTTCATGCTTTAGTTGCCACACATTATCCTGTGGCATTGCTGAGAGCAGAACCAGCCTGTTCACAGAGCAGGAACATGCTGACAATGTGCAACACGAATGTTCAGCGTGTGGATTTTTTCGTTTATCAGCAAACATGTATATGCCATTCCTTCCGGCACATAGTTGCTTCAATTAGATCATGCGTTAGCCAGGGAGGAAATCTACTATGAGGTCACTGCCGGGGGTCAGAGGGCGCCAGAGGGATTAGAGGAAACCCGCAATGCCAAAGGGGACTCCAGAACAGAGCAGGGAGCCTTCGGTAATAGACCACAGATGCTTGGCCACTCTTCCTGCACCATCCAACTTCAGCCACTATGTTCTTTAGAATCAAAAAAACAGGAAAGTCAGCAAAACAAAATGCCACCATTAAATCATCTTCTAGAATCCACTGTCAGAGTGGTAATAGGAAATTTTCTCGTCATTGGAAAGGTTACCACTCTTCCAGAACATTCTTCCTCTCGGTTTGGGCTCATCCCATAATACAGCTGTAGCAGTGGCACAGCGGTATCTTTTGTCCCTGGGTTTCAGATAAATGATGAAAGATTATGGCATTTACAGTTTGCCATGGTGCACTGATTTTATCTTTGCACCTCGCTTGAAAGTAACGCCATGATTTGGTGGATATGTCATTTTTTTTGTGTTTATGCAAAACAGTTCCCTGTTGAGGCTGTGGCGTGTTGGAGCATTTATGCTTTGAGTTGGATTTCCTCTAAAAGCCTCTTATTTCCAAATGGCAGACCACCAGGGACAGAGGGGGTCCAGCTAGAAATAGATAAAAACTACTGACCAGTTGCGCTCAGGAAACTGTTTATGATAAGTAAATTAAGTGCAGTGGCTACGTTCCAGCTGATGAAGATGATGAGGACTGTTAAGTACATGAAGTTTTCAGTTAAGAGTTTAAAACACAATGGGCTCTATTTTGACGATCTAACGCAAAGCATAAAGCGCAAGGCGCAAGTAACGTTTATGGGCGTGTCCAAGTCCATTTCACTATTTTAACGGAGGAAAAAACAGACTTCACGCTAGCGCAAGGCACAAAAAAGTTTTCCTAACTCTCTTAATTATTCAGAGGTGTGTTTTGGGCGTAACATGCAATGAACCAATCAGAATGGCACGTTGCCAAATTGACTTTACTAAGTGTATTCTGCAAGGAAAAGTATAAACGTTTCTATAGTGTACCCACATGACTCTTCATTGTCAGGCTATGGATGTAGGTGAATAGTTTTAGGGAGCCGTGCTCCAAACATCCTAAGCTTGAGAGGTTGAAACACACGAAGGGATGGAGTTTGTGCTGATTGTCATGAAGTCCACCAGACTATAGAGGGCAGACTTGCAGATGACAGCTCGCAGTGTGAGAATGGAGTGGAGCGGACCAGCTCAGACACTTTTCTGGGACATGTCAATATTCAGGCTTTCATCTGCTGGACTCCTGTCCCCTTTGTCCCATGGGTTTCATCTTCTGGTGTTTTCACAGATATTTTTGGAAAATGGAAGTTTACTGGACGAGACAGCAGAACTAAAGGCATGCTTACTAGCCAAAGTACTTTGGCAGTATGGTCACGTTTCGATCCTCTGCAGAGCAGTGTGCTGAGGTCCAATAAACTGGAGCTTGCCAGGGAGGTGAGGGGACTTAAGCGTATTTTGGGTATCTCAATCTGTCTTTCATCAACAGCTAATGCACAGACGTGCACAGAAGCCTCCTTAAATGTGAAACATGGCTTGAAACATTTAGCCGGAAGAAGATGGGCTTTCGGAGACCGAATTCTGCAATAACGGCGAACACCAAAGTCAACATGGGATAGTTTTTTTTAGAGGAAAACATGAAGTGAAGTTCTGGCATTGTATACTGAAAACAAATGCAACAAACACCAATGTTTCAAGGAAGTAGGAAACTTGAATAAAAAAAATCTGTCTCATTTTTGGAAGCTAAAATGTTTGTATGCACTATGTTATGTTTATTGATACTTTGATATTCATACATCTTAAGGTGGTAATCTACATGAAACAATCTCAGGGAAACATTATCAAATTACATTCCCATTTTTGAAAATAAGCCCTTACAACTGTGAAATTATACATCTCTTTTACTGAGTAGAATAGCAGACCCGAACATCTTTTGAAATGCAAAGTAAAAAGCTACAACATATTTAAACAGATTGTCAAAACAATTCCATCTGTCGCCTTTGGCTTGCCACCACGTAGCAGATGGAACGGCTATCATTATAAATGCTAACCACTATAATGTTGCCAATTGGCATTTAAATCCACTGTCACCTCTCCCTCGACAGCATTAGCAAACAAAGAGATCAGTTAATTCAATTACTTATTCATTACAGTGAACTCAATTAAGGCAATTATAAAGGCATGGAAAATATCAATGAAAGTTCAACGTCAAGAGTGACTTCTCACACATCTTTGAGGTTCAGATGAAAATGAAGATTCTCTGGTTTTTCTGAAACATGCTGGCTGTATTTTATCTCAGCACACAGCACATACTGTATCTGTACTCCTACTGTAAACTACAAAAAAATATGGCTGTGAATTATAAATGGGATAAAATAAAGTCTGTCCTCTGCGATTGAGGCAGGGATGTATGAAAAAGCCTAAATAATTAAAACATACAGCGGTTATGTTTTCATGGAATATTAATAAAAAAAACACACACACAATGGCCACTCTTGATGCACATCCTTTTCAATTAAAGTATTCTCAAAATCACGCCTTGCAAGAAGGTCGGTAATCCAGGCGAGCACGTAAAAGGCGAGGACTCGGGCTGTACGAGAGGCGGTAGATCAGCATGCTCCGTGCGATGCAGGCGGCATTTGGCCGTGGCGCCTCGGGCACCGTGCCGCCACCGTCGGCAGCCCGGGGCCAGCAGGAAGTCTATTATCTGCTCCCGCTCAATTGAAATGCCAGTTCTGAGTACGGCGGCCACTGGGGGGACTCTGTTAAAACATTAAAAATGCAAAGCAGGGGCTTTCATTCTTGGCCATCTCGCAGCTTGCATTTGAAGATAATTCTGCATTGAAGCTCCTTAACTGGATATGCAGGCTGCTGAAAATCAGAACGGCTTAATCCCCGAGCCCTACAGGAAGTTCTTAATGCACTTCAATATAGACATAAAATAACTGCAAAACATATTCAGATTTTACTGAGCGACTGCCATGTTTCACAGAAACATGCTTCAGTTTTACCACCTGGACATTTGATGTGAGGAAAGAGATTTTTTATTTTTTTATCACTAAATGGGGATTTTTCTTGTCAAACAGGTATTTTATCCAGTTAAATATTCAAGAGTGACTAAGCAGGTTTTTTGCCCCAAAGAGTACGAGGCTCATTAAACAGCAAGGTGACAAATATGTGCACATAAAATAAAAAAATAATAAAATCCTCTGGTTGTCTGTATATCCTGTTACTGGAGTTTCCACTGTAAATGCATAAAATGCATTTTTTTCTATTAAAAATGGCTTTAAGCTGGTATACATCTGTTAGACGTGCAGATACATATCTTGTATTGTCTCTGTGGAGAGCTGAGAGATTGGGCAGTATCAGGCAATCTGACCGTGTTTCACAATGATAAGTAAACACAATGGAGGTGAGGAAGACAATAGGGAAACAGGACAAAGGGGGCTAGAGACGAGCACTGAATTTATAGGAGGGTTAAACGAAAACACAAAAGGGGGAAATATATGGCAGTGCCTTATGTGAAGGGTCATAAATGAAACACTACTGGCAGTCTGGCACCTTCATAAAGTATAATTGGGTTGGTGCTTGTGTGTGAAATTCATCCAAAAAGCCCTAATTGATAGTTCTCAGTAATCGATACATACATTAAAGTATTATGGAAGTGATGCAAAAGAATTTTGCCTGGAGAGCAGTTCAACAATGTGGGTAGTGGAAGTATTAGAGAAAATGAGAAGCACACAGAATGCACAGGAGGAGGAGGACACAACATTTGATTAAAAACACGTATATACATACAGCTTACATACGGACTATATATGATGGTTAATGAAACCCAGAAATGGGCTGCCATCCTTTGAAGGGTGTACGCCTGCCTTGTGAACCATGTTGTCTGGCAAAGGTAACACTGTGACTCTCAAAGATAAGCAAGTGGATGTAAGATGATGGATGGATGAATGGATGGATGGATGGATGGGTTGAAGGATGGATGGAATGATGGATCAGTGATTGGATGAAGAGATGGATGGGTTGACAAATAATGCTGTAATTGAAAACAAATAAAGTATTAAAATGATTCTTGGTTTAATCTCTGACACCATTTATTAAAGACTGCCTTGACTCCACACATGCAAAAGTAACCAAGCCCAGAACAACTGTAATTTGCTGTTTCGATGCATGGTGCTCTCCTGCTTGAAAATGACTGTCAGACTGGCATTAGGCTGATATTTAGCAAGCCACTTCCTTTAATCACTGGGCTTAATGAAATGCATTTGGAGTAATGAATTTATATGGCTCCTTGAGTGTCCCATGGACATATTTTTGCCATCTGGCTGTGTTTCCATGGTGATGCAGCCCCACTGTCATTGGCTAGCTCACGTCACGGCAATGCCTGGGGATATCTGCAGTGAGGGTCAGGGTCAGTTTGACACTTTGGTAAAGTGTCATTGGAACAATTTTGTTTTCTTTTTTTATTGATTTCACTGTCTACGGACACTGCCAGACAAGCCATTAAACTCTCGCTCCATTTAATCTGGCGTGTAAAATGTACCACCCCTTCAAAATGATAATTGCTTTAATGTTGAATTAAATAAAAATAAAACCTCATCAGTGGCATAAACAAAGAGCGGACAAAAAATGTTTACCATAATTTTACTCCGCATTGGAAAAATTGCATTTCCATCCAAAGCCACTGTACCAGCATTTCCACCACCTGTTTTATTATACTGTAACACTGTGTAAACACCGGGGGCCGGTGGTTAGCGAGGGGACACAGCCGTTTCTCACTGTCCTCCCCTTGGTTTCCGTAGCACCATGGTGTAGGGCTTCAAGCTCCAGTCACCTCTCTTATTAGCCCGCCCAACCAGCGTGGTGTTCTCATATTCAGCACTTCCCACTTTACTACCCTTACAAAGCAGCCAGGGGTAGTGTATTATCATTTAATATACAGTAAGCGCAATCGTTTATCGGATACACGAATACGTTTGTTATGAACCTGTTCCTCTGTGTGTGAGGCCATGAGTTTCGCTCTCCTCAATTACTTCATATATTTCATTTTCAGTTTATTTTCGTATAGCACCTTTTACAACAGAGTTGCCCCAATGCACTTAACGGGATTGAGTGCTACACTGTTACACCAGCACCCATCCCCCCGCCGAAAAAAAAAGAGCGGAGGAACCAAAATCTCCTCAACCAGAAGAATTCATATCTGATAGTGTTAATATGAAATAAAAGTTTCCAGGGTATGAATGACTTTATGGCTATATATGTTTCTTCCATAAATAGGATTACATTTATGTTTTGGACCATTGAACCGGCCTGAACAATCAGGACTACTCCAAAAATCATTTTCCGTAATCATAAAATTAAATCTGCCTTGCTGTCCGTCACTTTAAACGAAAACATCTGCCAAATAAACAAAACGTAAATGTAAACAAAAGTAGGTTATAGATTCAGTTTCTTGGTGGAGCCATGTCATTTGGTTAACCAACAAGGTACCATGTCCCATGTTTTTAACCCAGGTCTACGAAGAAGTCAGATAACCAGGAAGTCATAAAAATTCATACAGATAACAAAATCTGCTATGGCAGTGATGTAATGAATTGCCAAGGAGGAAATTAATTTACTCCAGGCTTTCTTGCAATAAATGCAGGATCCTGTTTTAATATGGCTGATGTGGGTTAAAGAGGCATGAACCGTTTTCCTGTTCAGCTTAGTGCGCGTGTGGAGTTTTTTAATTACTTTGGATTTGCTGTAGCATACTTAATATCTCTTCTAATTCTTACTCAGCAAGGTGGAACTGCATCTTTGATTCTCATTCAAGGATTAAATTAGTTATTCCAATCACTGGCAAATCGGGTACTGTCTCTCGCACCAGAAAGCAAACAAATACAAGAAAACACATGAAAGGTTTCTGTACATCACATTTAATATCTAATACTTCTTCAAACTGCTTCTATAGCAAATAAGGGAGAATAACTGAAAGACTCTACCCCTTATAGATGCGAAAACAGAAAGGAAACTTTTATTCCAAATGATATAAAAGTAGCATGGATTGCATGTTTTTGATATTTGGAGCCAAGATGAAAGCAAGGCCAGTACAGTAAGGAGGGAGAAGATCTCCAGAAGGCCCATTGCCGGTTCTAAGTGGGCGTAACAGTGAGCAGCGGGTCAAGAAAGGCAGCTTGCAAACACGGTCCCAGCAGGACAGAGACCCACTCCTAGACCTTCTCGCAGAACCGACAGTTGGAGCCACCAGCTGAACACCACAGAACCAAAATGACATCTTCTGGAAATTCTCCGTTCCGTCTCGCATGTAGCAGGTACCCTACTCCAGAGCACAATAAATGGAGCAAAGCACAGAATATTTTATTCATTTATTAATAGTTAATTAAACAGATTTGATTGCACGTGTTTAAAAATTTAGACTGGCTTACCTACTCCACATTTTTTTTTATCTTTGAAAGTACCTTTGTATTGGTACCTTCAAAAAAGCTTTAAAATACAATTTAAAAAAATGATACGAAGCAAATGAAAATCACAAAGTATAATATGTAGTAGATTACTTGAAGGTTAATGTCCTTCACTAGTTATGAAATTGAATTCATCCCATTTTTAAATATTATTATATTTAATGTAGGTCAACAAATAAACCAACTTAGCAAAATTAATCAAAATCAATCAAATTTTAATTACAGAATGATACCTATAATACTCCTTCCAAGTAAAGTGAAACCAGTAGCAGTAATTGCAATCTTCATATTATAAACAACCTGTTTACTTTCCTTAACTCGAGATTATTTGTGACAAGTCACATTGTTTTTGAACTACTAGTATACATGAACTCTTTTGCATATACAATATTTCCAGTACATATTTTTGGTGGTTACATTCTACTTGCTTGTGTTTATCATTGTCCACTGCCTCCTGCGGTTTTTAGCTATACCAGTAGGAAGAAAAAAAAAATTTGTGTCAATAGACTAGAGAGGTGGTTCATTCTCATTACTGTGAAATTGTGGTTCCTGGGGTTAATTAGAACAATTATCTTACTGAGCGAAACTCAGCCACGAAGCAGGCGGGACACTCCTCCACAGAGCTCTGATCTGAGCACACTCGCGGCGTCCAGCCGTAGACATCCATCAATGTCAGAGAGGCCGGCCTCTGAGGGCCTGAGGCCGTCCTCAGGATTAGAGCACAAAGCCATCCAGCAAGACAGCACCATGACGGAATTCAGAGGGCTGTGGGTAAAGATCTCACGGCTCTGTTCCTTTATCTGAAATGGCGTGTCACTGAATCGCGGGGTAAATGGCTCTGAAAGGGCATCTGCTTCCAGTGAAATGTCAAAGTCTGGGCTAGCAGGGTCTATAGTGATGCAGCAACATGTCAGGAGGAAGTAGTCTCACGTGGGAACTGCTGTTGTACTTTTGAGAAGGTGCTCAAATCAAACAGTATGTTCTCTGGCGTGTGAATGGGTAGTGTTAAGCGCTGGGCAATGCACACCAAAAAATATGCTAAACAACTATGTGATGTATGATAATACTGTGCGACATTATGAAAGTTTATACAAAGTACATGACATATACAGAAGTATTGTTGAATGCATGTCATGAGACTGCTTTCCTTAAAGTCTTCAAAAAGGGTCAATTTAATATATAATGGCAAACTACATTGAAAAAATGGATTTATTTTATCCATCCAAACATTGTCTATAAGTGATTATCCAGCAGTGATCAGGTTGCAGTAAGGCAGGAGATGCACAGACCACAAGGTTGAGAGCACCCAGGAAGGGATGTCAGCCCTTTACAGGAAACAGACAAACTATGAATGGGGGACAGCAGTTTGCTTAAATGTAGGTTTTTGAGCTGTGGAAGAGGACTGGAGTAGTCAAGAGGAAGTACTCAGAAACACTCAGTAGTCAGTACCCATGTCCGCTGTCTACTGGGTACACACACCTGCTCTGTTTGCATTAAGTTTGTGTTTCTGTCACTCTCCAGGACTGCTGCCTGGGCCCAAGACCACACTGTTTCTTCACCCATGACTGTGTGGCCAAATTCCAAGGCAACTGCAAGTTTGCTGATGATACTCCAGGTATTGGTCTCCTCATCAATAATGATCCACATAATGCAAGAAGGTGGGTGAGCCGCACCCTGAGCTTCAATAAAACAAAGAAGATTGCTGTAGACTTCAGAAGTGACTGTGAGCATCATATACCACCCACCATTGATAGCTCTCCTGTGGAAACTGGCAGCAACTTTGGGTTCCCCAGCCTCAGGATCTCAGAGAAGCTGAGATAGACACTGGATTGGTCCTCATAAAGCCTGGTAAGATCTCACACTTCCTGAGAAGGCTACCTGCGGGATGAGCAAGGTCATCCTTTCTACTGCAACATCACTGAAATTGTCTTTACCAACTATTGCAGTGTGTTATGACGGAGCCACAGCCCAGGACAGGGAGGCCGTAGAGATGGTTGTGAAATCAGCTGAGAAGATCATAGGATCTTGGACAGTCACTACAACCTAGTGCTGCAATAACAGAGCATGAAGCATGTTACAGGAGCCAAACCACCCTGGCCATGGGCTGTTCTCGCTGTGAAATCTGGAAAGAGCTTTCACATCATTAAAACACCAACTACTAGAACTGGATCTTAGCCCAAGTCATCTGCATAATCAATAAGTATCTGGAATTTAAGTGTTTTCCGTCCAAAGGGGTATGCTTAGGCTAATTGATGATGCTAAAATACTTGTGGTGTGTGTGTATATGGGTTCTGTGATGGACTGGCTTCCTGTCCAGCGTGAACTTCTGCCTGACAACTATAGGCTCCAGGCAATACCGACAAGGAGAAGTAGTTAGCAGATGAGTGAATGGATCCTACACTCTTAGTATTTTTGTATACTGGGCATGACTAGATTTGCAAGCATTCCAATACACTTGTTAGACATGAGCAAAAACAGGTTAAATCTGTGTATAGCCTAAAGTATGCGATACAGAAATTCACCTAAGACAAAATATATGGCACCAAACCTGTAAAGCTTTGAATGATGAAGGTAGCTCATTTTGGATCATGTGATTTATGCCTGTTGTAATGACAATCATACTTTGCTTCCACTCATGCAAGTGTTACTGGTTCTCCACTCTTTTATTCCCCAGCAAAACCCCATCAAACCTGCTGTCTCTTCATCATCCTCGCACACCCCACCCTCTCATCTCTTCTCATTTTTCCCCATCTACTACTGTCTTTCTGATTAACACTCTGCCAAACGTGGCTGAGTCCTTCATCTGTTTCCAGTGACAAATCTTCCCGTTCCATGGCGCAGACATCAAATGTTTGCCTGCACAGGGCAACGACCCTTACAGTGAGTGGGCGGAGTGCACCTCTGTGGCGGGGTGGGAGTATGTGTGACATGTAGCCTTCGCGCTACACAACACAAAATGTTCAGCATTCCGACTGCCAGTTGCGGGAAAGTCGTTTCAAGTAGCTAGCCTGAAGTTGTGAGCGCTAATTAGCACCTTAACACAAGAAAGTTACAGGCAGAGAATTACATTTCATTGCTGGGTTGAAAATTACTGCAGGATTCTCTTTGTTGGTGTTAAGGAAAGTCACTTTGGTGTCACAACTTATTATAATGACAGTAATAATGAGAATAAGAGTAACTGGCACACCGAAGACTTACACACACACTAATAGTGACACTAATAACAACACTTGTTTTTGACTTTTTTCCAATGTGTTTTGCACATTTGCCCATTCTCTGCTCTTGTATACTGTGCAGACTGGGGAGTGGGGTGTGGAGGTGGCGGACAGACACCCTCGATTAGTTAAGCAATTTTTTTCTTTTAATTTTAAGGATAAACTAAATGCTGCTCATTTATTTAAATCAGTGACGTGATGATGCACGTTTCAAGCCTGAAGAACCACCATGCCTTAGAGTGGAACACTAATGATACTGAATATAATTAATGGCGGCTATTTTTTACATACTGGCTTTGTAATACAGATCACGGACCTTATATGTCGACTTTGACTGCTATGTCGTGAGGTAATATAATTCCAAATCCAAACATAATTCAGTCATATCCTGATCGTGTTACTGATTTATGCAAATGAGCAATCAATAGCCTTTATCTGAAAATATTCTCAAAATCCAGTGCGTGGTTGCTCACGCTTCACGCTTCCAGGGTTGTGGGTTTGAATCCCGGCTCTGTGCGTGTTCCCTGTCTTTGCATTCCTCTCGATATTCTGATATGCTTCTGCAGTCCAAACATGCGATTAGATGAACTGTCAACTCTAAACCGCACACTTCATTTTTGTGCGTGCCCCGTGCTGGGACATAAGCTCTGGGCTCACTGTTACCTGGCCGCCTGCTCCTGTTGAAGCTACGAGATTACAGGGTTCTGGTTACTGTCAATGGTGTCGATCTCGCTCGGAGCAACATTACCTTCTCATTTATTCTGCTCCTATGTTCCATCTCTGGTCCACCAGGGCTTAACAATCATCCAGGCTGGTCCCCTCCCTCACTAAGACTATCAAACTCAGCAAGTTTCAGCACTATGGACAGGGAAACATAAAGAAAAGCTATGTCCTGCATACTCTTTTCATGAACGATGAATGAATGATCTTCAAATGGAGCCCAACACACCAATGTCACCACTGTTTTTTTGCAGCTGAGTACACCAAAAAAAAACTTTTTGCGTCTGTCTTCACTAAAGTCATGCTCACTATACATTCAATATATATGCAGTCTAAACTTACATTGCAGTGGTCAGCCAAGGTATTGACCTTACACTGCTGTGCCAAATGCTTGTTCAGGTATTCATATTGCTTTTTACTACATTTTCTTTCATTATTTTGAAGCTAATATGAACAAAGCTGAATCGACAAAAGAAAAAATTTCCATAGCATTCAGTTTCATGATTCCTTTTCTGATTTTTTATGGAAATGCAAACTAGGTAACCAGAAAACTGAATTAAGACATTTTAATCTGGAATTTGATTCTCAGTGAAGGAATCGGATTGCCACAAAAAAACTGCTTTTATAATGGAAAAAACAATTCTTTATTTAAGTATTTACATATGGAGGTACTTCAGCTTCGGAACCCTTCTAAATTAAGGAGGTAAAGAAGGCCTCGCAGAATTTTTCCCACGTTATTTTGCGCTCATCATGCCAGCATTAAGGTATACCTCTGAGAAGGTTATGATGACGAATGGGAGGCTGCTGACATTTTAGAGTTTACAGTCAGGTCTGCCTTCATCACAAGTGACAGGCCAATCAGCTACTGCTGAAAAAAGTTTACAAACCAAATACAATTGAATAAAGTTGTCAGTTCACCAGCTCCTTTTCAATTGTAGTAGGCTTACTTTAGAGAATTGGTGGGCCGCATTGTTATTATTGAAAATAATAATAAATATTATTGATATTACTGTTACAAAGTACTCTGGGCTGCAATGTTTCTATTTATTATTACATTTGTAGAAAATACGTGCTGAATATACTGCATACTAATATATGCTTTTTTAAAATCCATCAGACGCAGGAAGTATGGAAATTTAATGGTGTGCTGAAATTTCCTTATACAAAATTTCATTTTAACCCGCACAGGAAAAACAGCATTATACAAATGATTAAACTGATTTTTCTTTTTTCTAAGAATTACTTATCGGAAGTACTTATTGTGATGATTTAATAAGAAATTACAATATATTGATATTCGTGTTTTCTCAGATATTTTTGCATGTGGCACCGATAAACAGTGTACATGAATTTAAAATGACAATACTATTATTGCAAGGTATGGCTAATGTTTTAAATGCACTCAGCTCTGTACACAACAGCCTCTCTCATCTTGAATTATACAGAGTCCTACTTACTGCTCCATATTAGTCTTAGCGTTTATGTCACTTTGCTTGCAGGAATAAACCTCCATATGTAGTTAATGCTTATACATTTTTTGCATTTTAGAATTTTCATCTGTATTTAAATATTACGTCAACATTCCGATAACATAAATGACAGAACAAAATAAAAATAATAATAATGTTATGTGACTGCAATAGACTAGTACAAGATATATGGGTGGGTGTTACAGCCGGTGACTCAGTTGGTATGCCGTGCTGGTTGTGTAGTTCCCTGGGTAGGGAGGATCCTTCCTGTGGTCCAAAGACATGCAGGTAGATGAATTGGTGTCTCTAAATTGCCTGTGGCATGATTGTGCCCTGTGATGGCCTGGCATCCCCTGTAGGGTGTCCTATTGCCTCTCTCCAAGTTATGCATACATACAAAAAAATAAATTGAATTAATGGTCACAAGTTTTATGTACAGGGACGAGGAAAAGGGCCAAGTATAATGCATTTCTGCCAGCACCCCGAGTGACAGCCCAGTTTGTGGCAACTGAAAACGGCCAATCAGCATTTGGTGACCTGGCCCCATAACACACGAGCGGCACCTCGTGTTAAGACTGTAGGTAGAGTCAAGCGAGTCCGTGCAGGCTGCAACCACCAGGCTGTACCCTGGCCAACAGGCAGCCTGTGACTTTCGCCTTGTCCCCAGGAATAAGTGACAGTATCTCTGCCGGTCTGACCATTTCTGTCGGGGCAGAAGCCGGTGTCCCAGCTTGGATTTTATCCAAAAATCCAGCTCTCACAGAGGGCCAGCCGGTGGACACATACTAACACACAGGGTTATTTTCTTCAAGTGTCCGCTTTGTGAGGTGGGGGGTGGGGTTGAAATGACCTCCTTCACTTTGCGGAAAAATGAGGTTTTCCCAAATGAGGACTCGTGCTCATGACTGAGCACATACTCTTGGTTTACTTCTCAGAAGGGAAATGAAAACAAGAGGTACCAGAGAAACACCTACTGAAATCAACGACCTTCATCTAGAATACAGAGGGAACACAGAAAACAAAAATGTTTGACAAAATTGCTATTGTGGCGGCTGGCTAATCCAAACCGAATGAATCTGATGCAAAGAGGATCAGATGACACCATTGTCTCTGGCATCAGTCAGCACCATGACAGACAAGACACAAATGTGAACTACCCTCAAGCCCATCACAGGGTAACAATAGTCTATCCAGTGATCACACTCTGCTAAATAGAAGTACCACTGTAGTGAAGCTGCTCTAGTTTCAGTGGATTTTTTCAGCACTAAGGCCATGATTAGTGTGTATTATCATCTTAGCCCACAACCTCTTCAAAATAAACAAACAGAAAACGTCACATCTGCTCCAGAACTCCAGATTGCCAAGGACTGACCGGGTTTTGGGTTTACCCATGTTCCATCATTTCATTGTCTGTTTTGTCTAGTTGCTTTGCCCTGATGTGTCTCCTGGGTCACTTGTTACTTAAGTTTAGGTTCCACTGTTGTCTGAATTGAATGTTTGTTCTGTTCAGTTGTTTCGCATAGTTTGTGCCAGTTTAGTTTCGGTAGTCACTTCAATTTGATTTGTCTAATTTGTTTTTTTGGGTTAGGATTGTCTGTGTTATGGTTATTACTGGTCTTATTTTTAACTCCTAGTCTTGTTCCTGGTTCCTGGTCTGGTAATGACTTATGTCTGTTTGTATGTTTATACCAGAGGTTCTAGCCTTATCTTGTCTAGATTATCTTTTGAGTCTGTTCCCTTGCATTCAAGGCAAAGTGACATGGAACAGTTTGTTTGCCAGTCAGCACTGGTGCCTGCATCCTCACCATCCTTACCTCGTGACCCTGTGATCCAAGACTGGTGGCCTATGACAGAAAATTCTTCTTCTTCAGGGATTCTTCTTCAAACTAATTTTAAATTGTTTTTTTAAAGACTTTACCTTGAAGTTCTTGTCATTTAGTGACTGATATTTGTGCCACTTGACATACTGTGAAATACTCTTAAGGGTACCGTGGTTGCCATGGAGAAAAACGATTTAAATCACTAAACCATTTCAATGTAAAAGTGAGTCGGGGGAACATGATTCATTTGAGAAAACCTTCAAAGGAGTGCACAATTATCTCTAGCAGTACTAATAATATCGTATAATATCTATAAGGCCTTGCATGGCTTGGCTCCAGAATATCTGTCTGATCTTTTGGGTCCATGCTACCCCTCGTTTGCTTCACTCTCAAGGGGTTGGCCTGCAGAGCATTCTCCTACAGATCTCTGGATCTGTGGAATGGTCTTCCAGCAGCAGTACGGGATTCTGGCTCACTCTCTGGGCTCTATTTTGATGATCTAACACAAAGCGTAAAGTGCAAGGTGCAAGTAACATTTATGGGCGTGTCCAAATCCATTTTGCCATTTTAATGGCGGAAAAAACAGACTTTGCGCCAGCGCAAGGCGCAAAAAGGTTGTCCTAACTATCTTAATTATTCAGAGGTGTGTTTCGGGCGTAACATGCAATAAACCAATCAGAATTGCATGTCACGTCACCTTTGAAAGGCAGGGGCGCATGAGCTATGGCGGATTGCTATTATAATGGCGCATTTACCTGGCTAACCAGATTGGTTTTCGGCCGAGGAAACGGAGGTGCTCGTGCGCGAAGTGAAAAGGCGGGAGCAAATCATTTACGGGAGCACCACTGATCCACCTAAGCCTATCGAGGTGAAGCAGGCGTGGGAATATGTACATAAATTGTACTCTATAAAAAAATATATGAATGAAATAAAATAACAAAAAACCATTAGTGCACTTCGAATGTGTACCTGTGTACGTAACGAGCGTCGTGCACCCGCATGTTTCTAAAACGCGCCACTTAAATATCGTTTAACAATACGCCACTGACTTTAGACGTGGTTTTTGTTAGTCAAAAGCGCAGTCATTTCGTTGCCTTAAAATAGCAACACGCCGACAATGCGCCCAGCACATCATTTAAAAAAGACCACTCCTATGAACGGGAAGCGTGTGCAAAATCATTTGTTATTTTGAAAATGTGCACGCTCGGCGTGAAAATGTGAAATGTGCTGGTACGAAATTAGCAAAACCACTTTGCATCATGCTTTCCACCGGTGCAAAATAGGGCCCTCTATCTTTATGTCTAGGCTTAAGATACACCTGTTTAGTCTAGCTTACAGAGACCTTAGGTAACTACTCACTCCCCAGCTAGGTTTTAGGTTTTAGAGGTGTAGAGCTAGGTGGGGATCAGTGCCATTGACGTTGGATGAACTGTTCTGTCAGTGCTGTCACTCCTGCTTTGCATGTTTCTGTGTGTTGTTGGTGTTCTGGTGTTCAGGGATTCCTCATGTCTGTGTCCCCACTGCCCTGTCCCTCATAGTTATGCTACTATACATAGTTATTCTGGAGCGCTTGCTATTTTCTCTCTCCCACCCCCCTTTCTGGGACGTTCCTTTTGGAGGTTCAGATTCAAGAGATTCCCCTATTTGTCTGCTGGCTTACTGGGCCCTCCCTCCTTGTCACTGCCATCATCTGAGCCTCTGAACCTGCTCTTCAACCCGATCACTTGACCACCTCCTCCACTGTTGTCCATCTTACTGTTATACCTCATTGTTCATATTATATTAATAAATTTAATGAACTTGTCCTGTCCAGTGCCGGCCAGAGGAGGACGGGCCTCTCCTTTGAGTCTGGTTCCCTCCAAAGTTTTTTTCTCCTGAGGGAGTTTTTCCTTGCCACTGTCACCTTTGGCCTACTCTCTAGGGCCCTTGGACCCGGGACTATGTAAAGCGCTGTGTCAATGCTCCTTGTTAAAGGTGCTATATAATTAAAATTGACCCAAGAGCTTGACAAAATCATCAGATTTGTGTCAAAACATTTATTTAGATATTCAGTAGTGGGCATTTCAACTTCCTGATTGTGTAGTGGACAGATTTTTTAATATCCATTCAAGTTACCATTAGATAAAATTGAAATATTACTTATTCCAGTGTTAGACACAAGCTGAATGGCCTTCCTTTGGGTGTAAAATTTTGTATACTCATATCATCCATCCATCCATCCATCCATCCATCCATCCATCCATCCATCTTCTATAACCACTTATCCAGTAAAAAATAGTTTTGAGCCTTGAACTTTTCTGAAGATACAGAAAGGTACAGTGTGTGAGGCAGGAGACACCCTGGATGGAATGACAGTGCCCTTACATTATATCTGGCATTTTTTTGTTAAATAGCATGATTAAGCATACCACAGCTAAGACAGTCCTAAACATTGTGAGACTGTGGGGCTTTGCCCATTTCTCTGTGTGCCTAGGTGTGCTTTTTTACTTCTCCCCTCTGCTCCTCACTGATGAAAGTCACATCTCAGTGTCACTGGAATGTGGCACAGCTGGCTTGTGCTCACTGCTGAGAGAATCCTGAGTGAGAGGGTGATTTGTCCAGCCGGGAGGAGAGAACGAGAGAGAGGAGACAACATGAAGCACCAGGGACTCACTGCCTGTCCAGATGGTAGACTCTGCTGTGGATTTGCATTTCTGAGAAAGCTAGTCTTTTTTGGCTTCCATTGTTTTAAACCCCCCACCTATGTGAGTGGTAACTCCCCATGATTGACCTAAATGACAGAACACAAGCTTGGCTAAGTTTGTGAATCATGTACTGGAATTTTAATAATGTTAAAAAATTATCCCAAGGGTGCTCCTAAAACTATTGAAATGCATTTGTGTGTTATTTAAAATAAACATTTCATCTGGACCTAAAGAGAAATAAAAGTACAATCTTACACTTGTGTCGCACCCACACCAAGCCAGTCTACCTCTAACCTGCCACGCCCAGCCTACTCCCGTTCATCATCCCCTGAGTACTGACCAGCTGAGCCTCGTTCATGATCATCAAGCAGTTTCCAGCCGTGCCCTGTTCAGTCTCTTACTTTAGCCCTGCAGTTCAGTTGCCTCCTTGTGAGGGATTGTGTTTCCTGAACCTTTACTGGCTGTTTCATATTTGTTAGCATTGCCAGTGTATGACCATGATTGTTATTGACTTCTCCTGCCTCCTGTTTTGGTTCTGTTTGCTGTGTTTGTTTCTCTACTCTGTAACTGATCTATTGCCTGTGACCACGAGTATGCTTTTGATGTTCCACTGGCTTTTGGAAATCCTACCTGTTCTGGTTTTGACCCTGCCTGTATTGACTATGATTAATCCTTGTGATTCTGCAATTGGATCCTACTGTGTTCTGAATCATTACACCTTGTCTTCAGTGCCTTCAGCTGAATAATTTAAGCTTAATGTGATCCTGACAATTCTATTGACAGCCTAACATCTGAACATAGGTGACCTTATCACTGCCTGAAATAAATGCATGTCTTTTAGTCTATGCCCCTTGCTGTCAGTGAGGTTGGGGGTACCTTTTAAACAAAAAAAAATTCAAGTAGATAATACTGGGCAAAGAACCTATACCTGAGCCTACAAGTACACTGATATATAAAACAGATCTTTATTCTCTGTTGAGAGACCTTGAGCCGAAAATGGTGTTTTTTGACATTAACATTAAATATCATCTGATTTATCACGCAGCATACCACAGCTGACCGCGTAAAGCTGACCACTGCAAGGAGGCTTGCCGGCTGCTGGATGATGGGATTTATTAGCACAATAAAGAATTCTATAAAGCATGAACTTGTTTTATATTATCGATTGCAGATGTCCATGAAATAGGTCACAAACTCCCTTCAGTAAGGCCACAGGCTATTTTTTAAATATTGCTACTTCTTTTTGAGTTCGTGCAACCTGTGTGAACATGCCTTTTTGTGAAGGATGCTGCATATCAATTAAGGAAACAACTTTAGCGCTGTAAATTCACCACTCAAAAACACTGTTGTTCCACCTAGTCCTGGTATATTTGTATATTTTTGCATCAGCCATCCAGCTGTATAAATGTAGAGAACATAGAACAAATAAATTGAAACTTGGATATCTTGTGTGGGTTGATTTCCATAAAATGGACTGTTGTTGGTTATAATAAACTGTTACAGCGATCGATGTATTATATCTTAGGTACATGATGACACTGTGTGTTTACTTTCTCTTCCCTAATGAAAGACACTTTTTTTATGAAGCACAGCAGTGATATAAACACTTTCGAAATCCTGACATCAGAAAAGTGATTTTTCGGTATGTTAATTTAAATGCATAATACACTGAAGCTATAGGCTAAAATACTGGGGTGGGCAGGCTATTTCTAGAGGACTTTTAATCAGTCCAATCAGCAGTTCAATCTAGCTTGCTTACTTATCATAAAACTAATGACAGAAGGCTTAATACTTCACTGATGGTGGGAACCAGAAAAAAATCATATTAAAAGGTAGAGGGTTAGAAATACACTACAAAACAGCAGAGCACAACCATTACTAACACAGAGAAGCTGACTATTCCTCTTAGCCATTGGGTAAAGCAATTTTCAGCAAATTGGAGGATCCTATAAAGAAGATTGTCTTATAGGTCAGGGAGTTCAGAACTTAACTTTTCTTCCCTGAAGTGATGCTTGGCAGCATGTTGCTAAAATGCTATCGTCACACTAGAGCGGACCCTCTGTTAAAAATGTGGAATCAGGTTTGCATAAAATGGAAAATTAATCTTCAGCTTTGGCTACAACATCACCAGATAAAAACCATTTGATTTTTTTTTGTAATATCCGATGGAGAAACATAATGAACGAAACAAAAATTACCAAAAATCTTCAGGCTAATATAAATCTGTTCATTTCCGAGAGAGCTTTTGCTGCTGGGCTTAATTTGCTTGAGTTTTTTCATGGTCTACTGCATTAGCAAATGTGAGTGAGAGCTAAGAAATGCTACTGGTGATAAGCAGGGTGGTATTTCTATGTTTCACTTATGAGCGATTTCTGACGTCGAGATACCCAGTGTCTACGTCAACACTGGTGGAGAGCACAACCATCTGTGGGGCTCAGAGGTACAACCTTGTCCTTAGCTACGGGGAATACAGTTATTTGTCCATATTAGAGTGTACACACTGCAAAATTCTTTTGGTTCATCAATGTTGCTGTTGTTTCTTGCAGCACAGACATTTTTAAAATGGGAAATACATACCCACTAGCAAGTACTACACAAACATGACCAAAACATGTGCCATTGAACCCAAAATTTGTAATGACAATGCTGATTAAAATTCAGTTGTTATGTTTTTAATTTCCCGGGGTAGCAAAACATTTTTGAAGCTCATGTCAGTTCTACAGTAGGAATTAGTCACAATTAATGTGGGAGACAGCGTGCAATTCAGTCTGGGGAGAGCGGAAGAGTATGACATCATCATGCCATAATGCATAATTCATAATTCAGTCTGGGGAGAGCAGAAGAGTATGACATCATCATGCCATAATGCATAATTCATAATTCAGTTTGGGGAGAGGAGAAAAGTATGGCATCGTCATGAACTAGAATGTAATACTGACATAGAATTCAAATTTGGGACATTTTGTCTGATAGATTAGACTAAAAAAAGGAATAATCCTCAAAAACAGCAAATGTAAATATTCCCTTGTATAGACAGTAAACACACAAAAAACAGGTGTCTCTTTTATTGAATAAATTCAAGAAAAATATCATGCAGGTAGACACTTGTTTACAATTACTAAATGGGAGGAGCTTTGACCTGCAAAAAAGCCAGACCAACATATACTGTCATGGTTCCATTTGGCTCCTGGAAGCAGAGATTTTCTTAAAAGAATATCCCTGACATAAAGGAAGACGAGGTCTTCAGCTTAATTTTGATAGGACTTTGAACCATAGGCACTGCATGCTAAGTGATCAGCATATAGGGTTAATCTACTTACCCCTGAACTGTAGGGTAAAGCGTCTGTGTTCCTTTTGAACTGAGATACAGAGCTCAAATCGCTTTGCTATGGGGTGTTTGCTAATATAAACTAAGCTGACAAAAAGTGATGACTACTGGATAACTTTTTAATCCCCAAAGTAAAGATGATCCTTGTAAGGAATGACAGTTTTCCAGTTAAGATGGGGGAGGAGCAGACTGATGAGGCTCCAGTTGTTATATTTTTATGGCAGGACAGAGGATACATTCTCAACAACGATGACAGGAAACCAAAGCTTATCTATTTCACACTTTTTCAGTTTGTTCTGAAAATGTTTTTTATTAAAAGTCTTTTGTACCAACTTTCTGGATTTTTTTTTTCTCAAAAACATATAAAAGAAGAGACAATTAAATTTATTATAGAGATTTTAGAGTTGATTGCAGCCAGCCAAAATGAAACTGACTTATTATTAATGGCTGCTGATAAAGATATTTAATTAGCATCACAATGTTTCATTTGTCATTTTTCCATAAAATATTAAACTTACCACCAATGTGTTTTCTGACCTCATCATGCTCAGGGTCACAAGGGTGCTAAGACCCTATCCTAAGCAGCACACACACACACAGAGCAGAGATTTGGATTCAAGCGTGAGGTGGCTACTGCTTTCACGGAGCCTCTGCACCAACCTGAAATTTATTTTACCAGTATGGAGAAAATGTAACTCATAATTTACATCCCAAAAAATTTGAGCTGCAAATCGCAGAGCATAGCTGTAGGAACATATAAAGCATATTTGCTGCAGATGACAAGCTAGAGACTGTAGAGGTGAAATGGCCCATTGCTGCAGGCTGGATACTGGAATAGGGTGGGATATGAAAAGCCAGGTGTTGTTGAGCAGTTGGACCTGAATGGCATGATGTGCTTTCATCATTTGGGGGTCAGGCATCCCAGAACACCAGGGGAAAATGTTAACACTTTTAAAGCAATTACTCCCCTAGTCAGTAATCTATGGCATTTTCTCATTACCAAGAAAATCTGCCTCCTCATTATAATTGAATTAGTGTGTTTAATTGTGCATTTTAATTTGATTTTTAAAGCTGACTTTGAAGGGAAAATAATAACAAACCCTAATTCAATAACGTTTCTAATTCACGTGCTCTGTATGTAGGGTGATGATATTGCTGAAACCACCATAAAAAACAGACATTATGAAAGTTTTACCTAATTAAATTGTCATCCTCACAAGGCCATGTTGCAGCCGCTCTTATGGAAGTTACTTCTCGGATAATTTGAACGCGGCAGACAGATAATCTTCTCAGTATGTAGTATTTATGTTATACACTCAAATATAGGTAAGAGATTAAGACATGAAAGAAGACTCCTAGCTCAATACAGTATATATACCACACACGCACACTATATGGCCTAAAGCATGTGGTCACCTGACCATCACGCCAACATGTGCTTGCTGACCATCCTATTTCAAATCCCTGGGTATTAATATGGAGTTGGTCCCCCCCAGTGCTGCTATAACAGCCTCCACTCCACTGGGAAGGCCGTCCACTAGATTTTGGAGTGAGGCTATGGGAATCTGTGTCCATTCAGCCACAAGAGCATTAATGAGGTCGGGAACTGATACTGTGTGAGATGGCCTGGCCCTCAGTCGGCTTTTCAAGTCATTCCAAAGCATACATGTCAAGTCGTGGTTTTCAGGGTTCGATGTTATGGTTCTTGCACCTCCTTTCTCAT
The DNA here is from genome assembly GCA_009936485.2 of Gymnarchus niloticus. Classification (NCBI taxonomy): domain Eukaryota; kingdom Metazoa; phylum Chordata; class Actinopteri; order Osteoglossiformes; family Gymnarchidae; genus Gymnarchus; species Gymnarchus niloticus. The sequence continues at coordinate 13,905,938 of JAACJT020000110.1, read as the reverse complement.
TACCAACAATCTTCCTAATACATCTCATTATTCTGGGTGTAGTTAGTTTGACATGTATGCCAAAGGTGGTCAGTAGGACAGAGGTCAGGGTTCTGTGCAGGCTACTCGAGTTCCTCCATGCCAATCTCGGCAATTCAGGTCTTTACGGACGTCGCTTCTTGCTCGGGGGCAGTTTTCTGGAACCGAAAAGGGCCTTTCCCAAATTGTTACCACAAAGTTGGAAGAATGTCTTCATATGCTGTAGTATTAAGAGTAGCCTTTACTGGAACTATGGGGCAGCCTAAACCATGAGAAACAGCCCCAGACCGTTATTCCTACCCCACCAAACTTTACATTTGACACTACACATTCAGGCAGGTAGTGTTCTTCTGGCACCCGCCAAACCCAGAGTCGTCCGTCAGACTGCCACGTAGTGAAGCGTGATTCGTCACTCCAGAGGAGGCGGTTCCACTGCTCCAGAGTCCAATGTCGGGATGCTTTGCACCACTCCCCATGACACCTGGGGTTACACATGGTGACCTTAGTCTTGTGTACAACTACTCGACCATGGAAACCCATTTCATGAAGCTGACCAGGATTCTTGCTGATGTTGCTTCCAGAAGCTGATCAGAACTAAATAGTCTGTGAAGCAACTGAGGATGATTTTTATGCACTATGTGCTTCAGCGGTCTCTGGTCCCACTCAGTAAGTTTCAGAGGCCGACTGCTTCGCAGCTGAGCTGTTGTTGCTCCTCCATGCTTCCGCTTCACAATAACAACACATACAGCTGATTGTGGGCAGCTCTGGCAGGACGGAAATTTGGTGAAGGTGACATCCTATGACAGTGCCATGCTGAAAGTCACTGAGCTCTTCAATGCAACCCATTCTACTGCCGATGTTTGTCTATGGAGTTTGAAGACTGTATGCCACTTTGCTAGAGCATTTGTACCTCCTCCTTGTATGGGAACTTAATTTACAATTCATTTTAAAAAAAGGTTTCTTATTTTTAATCAGAAATGACTGGAAGAAACGGTTTCACGTTGGACTCTGGGTCCTCCATGGCCAATGAAAATTGTCTCTAGGATAGAACTGGCAGGATATGTTGAGCTCTTTGATCAGTTTTCCCCTTAAGTAGGGGATTGAACAAGGCACGGCTGGAAACTGCTTGATGATCATGAACGAGGCTCAGCTGGTCAGCACTCTGGGGGTGATGAACAGGAGTAGGTTGGGTCTGGCAGGTTAGAGGTAGACTGGCTTGGTGTTGGCGTGACAGCTTAAATAGTGCCATCAGACATTTTCTACTCTGTTATCTGTTATCTTTTATTCAACAGAACACTTATAAACAAAATCAATATTTGTATATGAGTATCTATTTCTTAAAATATACTTGTAGTTCCTGCAAGATACATTTTGAGTACTGTTACATTTAGCAGGTGCATCACAAGCCTATGGCTTTTAATCAGCAAACTCAGGCTGAACTTCCAATGGGTGACCATAACAAGACGAACTAGTAAAGGAGCAACAGCCTTGCAGAACCTAACAACCAGGAGAACCTAACATCAGAAAAGCTACTCAATAAATAACACAAATTACATAACTAGTAAACAAATTAATTTTGAGCTTCCTGAATAAAGGTAGTACTGGATGAGATCAAAAATGACTAAATAAATCCATCCATCCATCCATCCATCCATCCATCCAGGGTTGCAGGAGGGGCCTGAAGGCTGTACTAGGCAGTATAGGGCATGAGATAGGGGAGCACCTTACAAGGCATACACACAGATGCAACACATACTACAAGCAATGTAGAGATGCTAATTAGCATAACTGCATATCCTCTGTCTGAGGGAGGAAACGGAGGTTCCTGGAGGGAACCTGCAGAACTCTTGGAGAACATGCAAATTTCACAAAACACAGGCCTGGCATGTAAAGCAACAATGCAGCCTATTGTGCCGCCCCTAAATAATTCAATTAATTAACACATTCCTTTTGCATTCAAGATTAATACACACCTTCTACAGGTGGGGTCTGCTTCTGCCAGTCAGAGGCTCCCAGCTTCCTGTCAAAGGAAGGAGCCCCTTTTAAACTACTTCAGCGTTTGCCATAAAACATGTGTTAAGCACCATATCATGGAGCAGCCGTGGCTGACCCTTGCTCTAGAGAACAATGGTTTGTTCCATTCACAGTGCCTATTGTCCTTAGCACTTTGGGACAAAACAGACATGATCACAGGGTGTGTTGCATTTCTACAAGAGCACTCCTACTTGGTAAAGTATGCCACAATATTCATGCATAACACGTGCTGTATATGCATAACTTACAAATTTTTAACATGCATTAATTTGTATATATATATATATATATATATATATTGGTTGTGTAGGTGTAAATACGTGCATGTATGTATACAGTTAACTGTAGCATTTGCTGAATTGCACGTTTTTGGGGACGATTGTTAGCATGAATATTTTGTCAGTTTTGGGGCTGTAAACTCAAAAAAATTGTGTGTTTAGCTTGCGAGATTTCAGTTGGGGTGACTGATAGGTCACCAACCAATCATAGGGGCTGGTTTTGGTTAGTGGGGAAACCCTGGGGAACACTGAAAAAAAGAGCAAGAGAGAGATGTTTTTTTTTTTAGTTTGGAACAAGAAATAGAAGAAAGCAAAGACCCTGGAGATGGGAGTTGACTGCTCTGAGAAGACAGGATAGCATAATTCGCAACATGGTTATCGAGCTACTTGAGTGCTGTGCTTCACAGATTGTGAAACTTTTTTTTTTGTTCATTGAGAAAATTCTTTCATTATATCTTTTTTATTATTATTTTGTGGGAGCTCTTGGCATCACAGAAGTTTCTGGAATGAATTTTGTGTGTGACATCGAAGTGCGCCCCAACTATGTGTTACAAGCGCTTGTTTTATCCAATTTAAGTCTGGCTGGACTGTAGAAAGACTTTAACTGCATTGTTATTTTCTCTTCTCTTTTTCCTATAATTCATACGTCAGTTTTGCGGTATGTCTAAATAACAGTTCTGTTGCTGGATTTATTAAGGCCTTCTGATGATACTGGTTTCTGTGTATATGGTAGCAGACATTTGAGTTTTTATTTTCTTTTTCTAGTATTTTTCACAGTGGAGGCGCCAGCTATAGACATTTCAGGACTGCACTGCAAGTTTAGAATAAAACATTCCTTGTTTGTAGCTTCAAGGGTGCCTCCATTTTTTTTCCTCTCTCTTTACTCATCACCTCTGGGAACTCAGGCTCTGTACACCACCGTCTGCCCTCACGCTAAAGATTTGCTTCAGTGTTCTGTATAGTATTTTAATAATTAGTCATTATAATCACCCAAAAGGGGGGTCCATATGTGCAAAATGCCGAGAATATTTATGCAGACCCATCTGAAAACTTAACAGCAGCTGGGTTTAGTGGATGGATTATGGACTTACACATATCAGTTAGCTGGAAGCTTACTGTACCATGCAAAGGAGGTTCATGGATCCAGAAACAGTGTCATGGAGGAGATAAAGCATGTGATTTCACACCTGTGTCACTGAAGTCTTGCACTTCAGAGTGATTGCAGGACTCTCCCTGCTAGTTAACACTGCGGATGCTGATGCTTCAACACCTGCTTTGAAAAACCACCCTTGACCCACCACAGGCGTATAAAAATATATAAGGGCCACATTCATGCACCACTACGTTGTTAGGTCTCCATCCTAAAAGAGGTACCTCCGCTACTTTAAAAACTGACCCTCATCCTCCATGTCCATGGCACACCTCATAGAGGTTCAGCAGAGGACTGGTTTTTATGACTCCAGGGCAACTAACACTGTCCTCTAACCTGCCTCAGGCACATGGTCAGTTTTTCGGAGCGATAAATGAGGAACAGTCCATTCTTTCTCCTCATTTCCTGATTCGTGGCACATGGCAAGGCTGTTGTTATGCTGTAGAAGTGTACAGAAGTCCCTGTCCTTAACCTAATGATAATTAAAACTACAGTGATGGAGAGGACACCTGAGCAGAATGCCAAAAAGTCGCTCTACCGGAATTATGGGTGCTCTTGTTTGCAAAATGTGACATAAATAGCAAATGTTTTGACTGCACACTGTCTTCAGTGTTTTCTTAGGTAAAGAACAAATTAAAATTTTCCTCTTTCACAAAACATGGTCCTGTTTGGACTGGAATTACATTTTCGGAGATTCTGCCTCCATCCTGCAGGCTGTCATCCCAAAGGAGCAGAGACGGAACTTTCTGTTCCACGCAGGGCACGGGGCACAGGGCACGGGGCACAGGGCACGGGGCACAGGGCACGCTCAAGTTGTCTGACCACCTTTATGGCTGGTGAGTGGCTGCTGTTTGGATCCTAATTCTGAAGTCAACATTGCTCTCACTGTTCATCTTTGCACATGATGAAAAGCACATCTCCCACATATCCCCAATATATTTAGATGAATTTGGAATGGACTAAATATTTAATAGGGGTAAACAGTGGGACATGGCCTCTTTGCAAAAAGAGTCTTGGAGGCGAAACTGCGAACACTGGCGTCTCACCCACCCACCCCAGCTGAGGTTTATTATTGCGCTGGTCCTTTGGCACAGGGACTGAGCTCTCCTGACTCTGCTGCTCCTGCTAGCTGCAGTCTCCCTGTCTGAGTCTGTCACTCATGCTGTTTGCTAATCTCATATTCCACTATGGTGCCTGGCAGTCCATGAGAACTCGAAATTCATTCACTTGGCATGTTCAAAATCATAGAATGTAACGTGGCACATGAGGCAGGGATCCTGTTCTCATGGTAGCTAATATTTTCAGACATTCACTCAAACTGGTGGTGGAGCTCAGTTAGGATTGGCAATTCATCTGGATGATGTTTTAGGAGACATTAGCTTCAGAGTTGTTTGGGACACCATGGTTACCACAAGCATGCTGCCCTAGAACTCGATTTCAAGGCCAGGACTGGGCCAATGGAAACAATGGATGTTGGAAACATACGGTCAAGTACCTGTGTTATGCGCTGTAGTGGACACAATGTTCATGTAAACTGCAGTGCTGCGTTGCTGTTTGCAAAAAAAACAAAAAAACAGCAACTGAACTTTTATAGAGATGGACTCCGGTCCAGGTCCAGGAGTGGTTTATGTCTGCACTCCTCTCCCTGTAGTGCCAACATGGCCGCACCCTGGGCTATTACAGGATTCTTCAATCTCATTATCAGCTGTTGGTCCATCTGCACCTTAGTGGAGCCCAACACACGAGGGCGTCTCCTGCCCAACTTGGGCCACCATCTGGTCACCCCAGCCCAAGGAGACCTCCTCACAGCAGGATGGCTATCCACTCTAGCCTGTGTGTGTCACAGACACTGAAGTGGGCCGATAGAAGATGACTGATCTGCCCTAGGATCCCTGCACCTGGTCACCCAAGCCAGCATGGTGCACTGAAGCAACACCTGGCGAGGACGCTGCTGGCCATCTGCTGATGAAGCTCAGTCACAGGTTGAGTTGAGACTAAATACAGCTCTGGAGAGTGACAATATTGTTACATCTCCCTTACACATAAAACGGTGAAACCAGCTTTACTCACTTTATCAGCTTAAATATATAAACTTCCATGAATGAGTTGGTCTTCATCAGAATCACAACAAGCTCCATCTCTTTAATATAAACTGCAAAGCAACTGACAGGTAGAAAGGAGAGAAACTTCATACTGGATATGGTATTTTTAATTTTTATTAGTCATATTTTTTACTATACTTAAAAGCTATCCTCAGCCAGTTGTTGAGTAGTGTAGAGAGAGGGAAAGTCAATTGATCATAATGAGATCATGCTTTCTCAAGCCCCATGTCCATAATATTTCCTTAAAATCCAGTTTTGTACATCAGTACATCTGATTATAGACTGATTATAATAAAAAAAAGGATTCATTATGAAAATGTTATAACTAGCGATGCTAAATACTGGAAGAACCTGGCTGGCTTTCACGAATTACATGGCCAGCTAGAAATAATGAAGTCATGACTTTGGAAGCGGGGTAAATTATTCTTAAATGATAATATTATAAGAACAGTGTTGATGGCACAACACCAACTGTACACCTGCTGAAATTCACAGCTAGCTGAAATTCAGTTTCTCCAAGGTAACCCTTTGACTGCTGTGTACTCCTTGATGCTTCAATCACATTCCATAAATATCTCAAGTAGGTGAAGCTTCAAAAAGTGGCTAGCACCTGTCTGACACCCTTCAACTTCTTTTAAAATGTTAAACTATTTATAAAACTTCCTCCTGGTCTACAAGGTGCCACAGACTGAGCTTTCATTTGGCTGATGGATAGATTGTCACCAGCTGAAAATGGGCTGCATTTTTTTACTTTGTGATTGTGGTTTAGCTCCTGGTGGAGCTGAGTACCATCATTTACCTCCTGTATCTTTCAACTCCATCCAAAAATATGAAAGGTGAAAAAACAAGGGAGAAAGTTAACATTCTCTAATTTTTAAACAGTTGCACACTAAATTCAAAAGTTTGCAGGAGGGAATGGTAGCAGTCAGACTGGAATTCAGAAATATTCAGACAAACATCTTGGTGCGTACTAGACTTGTGTCGTTCGTGAGCACGTCATTCTTTCAGAACATACTTTTATGTGAACAAATTTATTTTGGTTACGGCACTGGTTTGTTCAATTTGTTCCCTGAGTGATTCTTCATTTGCTTTGATCGCCAAATGATTCTTCGGGTTGTTTAACAAGTGGTTTTTTCTTCAGTTTGTCCACCAAGTGATTCTTCAGTGGGTTTGTCCACCAAGTGATTCTCCATTTGGTTTGTTCACCAAGTGATTCTTCATTCAGATTGGGTCATTCTCCTTTCAGTGAGTGATTCATTTCTTAGTTTGTTCCTGAGTGAATAATGAACCATATCATGCACTTCACAACCAAGATACCCTCTCTTTTCACCACCTACCGGTGTAATGACATATGGAATTCCATAGAAGTAGTATACTGTCAAGTGTATTACACTACATGGACAAAAGAATTGGGACACCAGTTAATTGGGAGGGGGTTCACATACTTTTGCACTTGAGTAATTTACCTATACTCATTGCTGAGATAGGTATAATTAAACACACAGCCATGCAATCTCCAGTAACAAACACTGGTGGCGGAATGGGTAATGCTGAAGAGATTAGTGACTTTCAAAGTGGCACCATACGGCTGAATGGCAGCAGATGGACTGCTTATTCAAATTATTCAAACATCTAGCGTAAAGCCTTTCCTAAAATGTGGAGGCAAAGGAGGACCAACTTCTTATTTATACTCTTGGTTTTGGAATGAGATATTGCATAGGCAGGTGTCCCAATACTTTTGTTCATATAGTGTATATAAACACGTTCTAAATTTGCACAAGAAATATCTAGTTTTTAAATTATATCAATTTAATAAATATAAACTCCAAACACTTCAAACAGGCAAACAAAAAATAAGCAAACAATGATTTAAGATAAAAATAGGGTTGAGGTAGAGCATTACATTTGCATTACGTTAAAAAAAAATTTCTTTGAGTGTTAAGGCTTTTATGTTCAACACAGTAAATTTCACCAGCTTGGTTCTTAGACACTTTCTTGTCACCCCTGTCATAGAACGGACACAGACTGCTAAAATTTATTTAATATCAGGGCAAGACAGACACCACCAATATGTCAGGTGGCTACAAAGGCAGGACTAGTCAGTGTTACACAGTTCCAGGAGTCGGTCATTTCCCGTGGCAGGCAGCTTGTTGGCTCCCTGCATCTAATGCGTAGTCCTGCATGGGCTAAACGTCTTCTCTCTCCTTCCAGCTTGATCCTCGCTCCTATATGCCATGAAGCGGCTGATTGTTGGCTGGCTCTAGCTGCGGCTCATTGCACATTCTACGTATATTTTTCATAAGCTGGCCCCAATTAAGGGAGCCGGAGGCTATGAGACAGAGGATTGGGCGATTAAGGGGTGTGGCACCCCCAGACTGCCACACCCTGTTCACTTGAATTTATGGCAATGGTGTATATTTGAAAATTGGCACTACCAAAACAGTATATGTGTCCTGACTGGGCTACGTATGTAAGTACAAAGTGTGTTCCTCTTTAGACCGGCACATTCAGGAACAACTCGGGGGGGTGGGAGCTTGCTTTACAGCAGGACCTGGCAATGGCAGTGTTGGGAATGACATGACTTGAGAGAAGAACTTGGGTAATGCGACAGAAAGGGTTTTAATTGGCTATTGAAGTATGTCTATAATTTATTAGTTCCAAGAGGGAAAAAAATTATGTTGGGCTGCAGAGCATTCTACAGAGCTCTGCAGTCTTCCAGTAGAACTGCGGGACCCTGACTCACTCTCTATCTTTAAGTCTAGGCTTAAAACACACCTTTATAGTCTAGTTTACAGAGACCTTAGGTAATTACTCACTCCCCAACTAGACTATAGTCAGAGGTGTAGAGCTGAGTGGGGTGTCATTGAATGTGGATGAACTGGCTGTTAGTGCTGTCACTCCTGCTTTGCAGATTGCTGTGTTGTTGGAGGTGTTCAGGGATTCCTCATGCCTGTGTCCCCACCAGCCTCTCCCTAATAGTTATGCTGCCATATATAGTCATGCTGGAGTTCCTGTTTCATTGCAATCACTTGTCTCTCACCCCCACCCCTCTTTTATTGGGGTGGTCCTTTGAGAGGCTCAGATTCAAGGGATCCCCTGTTTGTCTGCTGGCCTACAGCATGCTCCCTCCCTGAGACTTGACCAGCTGGCCATTATCTGAGCCACTGAACCTGCTCGTCAACTTGATCACTTGACTGCCTTCTCCAATACGCAGTTGTTCATCTTGTTGTTCTGCTTCACTGTTGTTCACCATACTGCATTAATGAACTTGTCCTGTCCAGTGCCGGCCAGAGGAGGATAACCTTCCCCTTTGAGTCTGGTTCCTCCCAAGGTTTCTTCCTCCTGAGGGAGTTTTTCCTTGCCACTGTCACCTTTGGCTTACTTTCTAGGGACCTTGGGTCTGGGACTGTGTAAAGTGATTTGTGACAATGCTCTTTGTAAAAAGCAAGTTACTGTATAAATAAAATTGAACTGAATTGAATTAAATATATGAACAATTGTGACAGTTTTGGAGTCCTTATTTAGTCTACTATATTGCAGAAGTTTATCTTGTGTCAAATCACATTTTTAATTACACAACAACAGTTATATTATAGTTTTAATATTTTTCTTCTTATGAACTTTATGAGAAGTTCAAAAAGAACAGTCTTTAAAGGAGTTCAACTATTTGAATGTGAATCTAAATAGGTATTTAGGTTCCCTTGCTGCCCACGGTCCACAATTTTAATATTAATAGGGCTCAAAATGTCTTGAATGGCCATCCATTTCTGACATGATTGATCGGGCCACCTCATTTTGGTTTATGAAAATAAATGATTTATCACAGCCAGAGTGACAGTGGGAACTTCAGATTTCTTCGACAGGGTGGTGGGGAGGAGGATCTTTGAGAAGGTGTACAACGTAGGCCTCAAAATACAGAAAGTACTCACAGAAAATTGCCTCACTCTAGAATATTCTTCTTTAGTGACAAGTTGAAGGCTTAAGTTTTCTTTGCTGCCAAAATTAGTAGTACTGTATGTGATTTAGATCATGTAGTGCTGGACTTGCTTTTAAAACCTACAACTCCGTGAACAACTACTTGCTGTAATATTTTCTATAACATCATAAATATTGGTCATGTGATTATACAGTCCATTCATGAACATTAAACCTGAAAAAAAAATATTCAACAAAATAATCATAGAATGAATAGAAATATTAATTGGAAACAGAAATATCAAATTCAGTTTTATCAAGGCAAAACATATTTAAACAATGTCCTCAGCTCCATTTTTTGACACTTGTGAAAAGTATTTTTTAGGTTTTTTTGTTTACACCATTTCCTTGCTTAGTCCTCATAACATGTTTAGGGTGTTTTTGTAACATTTTGAAAATATGATATTTGCATTCATTCATTTAAAAAAAAAGTATTTTTGACCAATGGGTACTAACGTGTGTGAAAACTGGGGTAATTCAGTTAAATCCATATTAGAATCTACTATTTCGACTGTGGTAGATTATCATAGAGGCTGTAGGGTCCGGTGTTTTGGGTGTACATGTGGTCCAATTGCTATGTAGCTAAGTGTTTATCAGCCTCAGCCTTGGCCTCACTCTCTCTGATTGCCTGAGAGGAAAACAAACTGATTGGATCTGGGAAGTCAATAAGAAAGAAATATTTTGAATAAAGCCCATGCAATTATATATATAAAAAAGTTTTGAGTAACTAAATGGATGCTGGAAAGAAAGGGCACATTTAAACTCAATAAACATTTCATTTCTGGGAAGCTCTTCTAAAGTATCTTTCTGCTGTAAACAATTCAGCTGATTTACTATATTTCTACTTGTCATTTGACACATTTCATCAAATTTGTCTCAGGGCATGTTGGGTTAACAATATTTCTTCAAAAATATTACATTATTAAATTACATTAATAAAACAGCACATTATCAATTAATTGGAGGGAATATTCCATGCTAACTGTATAAGTCACCATTCTGTATTACATAATATTTCCTGTGTTTAGTTTGTGTTATTTTAAGTTTATTCAGCTCGCTTCAGCTACTGTAGATTAGATAAATTTTTGTTTTGGATTTCACACTTTCTCACTGCCAACCCTCATTGCAGAAAAACAAGCACAAACATACAGTATACTGCCATCAAAAATATATTAATGGGCACTCATATTAGCCACATTCTCTTAGCAGAATTTTTAGAGGTTCAGTTGGGTGGACACACAAGTGCATTATGTGAGTAGAATGAGGAAGGTTTGAGATTGTCACAATTGTCATATGACGTGGGCTGTGGAGCCAAGAGACGAGTGAGGTAAACATGCAGGTGTGAGTGTGAAAATGGTTTTAATAAGAAACAACAAGAAACAAACCACTGGGCTATGCTCTGAATACAAGGGGGCAACAAAGATGATGAAGTAAGAAGAAAACAAGGCAAGAACAGGGTCATGGGGAATAGGGCATAAATGGCCTGTATAGGGACCTAGAGATATACACAAAAACACAGGATTAAGTAACCAGGGACAAAGGGGAAACATGTGAGGGCAATCAGGGCAAGGGTAATTGGGTTACACAATGAGGAAACAAACCAACGTGACAGGCACACATGAAACCCTGTTCAGTTATAAGGGCACCTGAAGCACTGGTGCAGACCTGATAGACATTGTTTTTTCCAGCTTGAAGAGATTTGGTGGTTCGGTAAGGGTTCAGGTTGATGCACTTAAAAGATCCATGACCCAATTTTATCTTCTGTTTCTGTTTATTTAAAGCCTTCTCTTTTGTTTCATCCTTACTCACCCAAACCCCTTGTCCCATCTGTTGGTGGGTAGTAGTATCCTGAACTATAAAAAAATCTCTGATGGTGCTCAATGAGGCTTCAAAATCCATGGTGGGTGAGAGTATCCTGAGTTATCAGTCATTGCTGGAGTTAGCCTGGTGGTTTTTGGTAGGTGGTAGGCACAGGGTTAGTTAGTTAAGGGACATGGACATGTAACACAAAGCTTGTTAGGTCAAGTAGCATGCCCTGCTGTAGTATCCTTAAGCAAGATACTTTAGCTTAATTAACTGAGTAAAATATTGAGTTGGATGAGAGCAACGTGATGTGAATCTGATGGCACTGTACATGAGAAAATTGCATTACAAAATATATTGTGTCATTTGAAATAAAATTCTACAATTAAATACCCAGCACGATGCTTTTATAGATTCATTGGCATATTATTTTTTTTGCTTATTTGTCTCTATGAAATCCGAAGAAATATTACGAAGATTCAGTTTGATATGGCAGAAAGTTCCTTTATAATATATTGTTTTTCTCATCAGTTATATGATAACAAGCTTCACAGCTCAGTACTTCAATATGGTCACATCACCTTCCAGTTTTTCTTTGCCTTTCTTATGCATCTCATATTTAGAAATGACAGCTTGTTATTTTGTCACCCACCATGCCCTAATGCCTCCCAGTATCATGCAACACTGGCTAAATGAGCCCAGCGAGGTCAGCACCCCTAAATGACGAAGGTTGTCCTCAGAACTTCAGACCCAAGGTCATAAGCAGTGGGTCTGAGAGACATCAACCTTCTATAATCTGCTGCATCATGCACCGAGGGCATTGCTGCAGTCTCTCTTTGCTCTTCGCAGGGGGGTACCATGCCAGTTGCATAATGCTCTGAGAACGGATCGGCCCAGGGTAGGTGTTCTGTGGTTCTAACTCAGTAACACCATCTGGAAAGTTTGCCTAAAAGCCTCTTCCCTCCAGCATGCTGTACCACATGCAGTCATATTGATCTTGTACAGTTCAGGAAAGTCATTGGGAATGCTGAAGCAAAATGACATGAAACATTGTTTTCCTTAAATGACATTTATATTATTAATTATACTATTACTAACATGTTGGTTATTTTACTTTCGTCTGGCCCTGAGTGCTGATGCTTAAACAGATCCTTAATGGGAGTGTTCAAAGAGAAATAATAAGACAAACTGAAATGTCCTTGCTAGTTTTTTTGTTGATTAGCAACTGTCATGCACGCAACCAGTCCGTCACACCCAGCTCATCACAGAACCCCCTCCCCAGAATACTAGCGCCTGAACCACACCCGCCACCAGCCAGTCACATCAAGATCATCACAGAACCCCCTCCCCAGAATACTAGCGCCTGAACCACACCCGCCACCAGCCAGTCACACCAAGATCATCACAGAACCCCTTCCCCAGAATACTAGCGCCTGAACCACACCCGCCACCAGCCAGTCACATCAAGATCATCACAGAACCCCCTCCCCAGAACACTAGCACCTGAACTTTATTTGTAGCCATACTTATAGCCTCACAACCCCTCAGCAAGCTGTGAGGTTTGTGATTTCTAACCATACTGAGTGTATCATTGATCATCTTGGCATACCCGTGAATGACTCCTGTTTGTTCCTCTTTGACTCTCATCTTTTGCCTTACATCATGGTTCAGGGTACTGTGCTACTTGACTTTCTGGTTTTGGATTGTCTTGACTGTATTTGTATTGCCCTTTGGTTTTGGAAGTCTTCATCTGTTCCAGTTTCAATCCTTGCTGTTGTCCGATTAAAGAAAATTGTTCCCGAACTTCGGTTCTTCTGGTGATCATTACAGAATACCTCGCCATAGTTATGGATCCAGCAGAGATGGATGCTCGGCTGAAACAACAGGATCAAGAGATCCATGTACTCCGGTAGCAACTACAGGATTGCCTGTGTGTCCAGTCTGGTACAACTTCCTGGCTTTCTGCTTCTGCCGGTATTGTTGCCCTGCCAGAAAAGTATGACAAAAACCCGAACTGCTGCAGAGGGTTCCTGATGCAGAGTGTGATATACCTTGACAATCGAACTAATAAGTATTCTGCTGATGCACAGAAGGTACAGTTTCTGATTTCTCTGCTTACTGGGAAAGCTTTAGTGTGAGTTACTGTTCTGTGAATGGAAGAGAATCCTGTAATGAGTTCTTATTATTGCTTTGTAAAAACAATGCATAAGGTTTTCAACAACCCAGCCTCAGGAAGCGACATTGGGCCACATTTGTTTGAAAAGAAACCAGGATCAGCGCAACATGTCCGAATAAGCTCTTTAGTGTTGGAAACTAGCGGCAGGAAGCAGATGGAGCAAACCTACCCTGCTCACCACATATCGAAATGGGCTGAACCATCGTCTCTGGAATGAGCTGGTCTGCTGCGGTGATGAAAGGAGGTTGGAGAAGTGCAGTATATAGCTATGTCAATAGCTATGGACAATCTCTTGCAAAATGAGGCGCATGTCAACCCTGGGTGTGGTACATCAGTCCCCCAAGAGTTCCATCTGCAAGCACTCAGCTAGTCAGTGAGTTGATGCAGTCAGGAAGAGCTTAGGAGGCTCAAGCAGCAACTCTCTATGTACTGTACTGCAGGGAGGCTGGGTGTCCCATATGCCTAGGGAAGAAGGGAGATCAGTCCAGTCCTTGGGTAAGTCCATTAGCATTGTGTGTTGTGACACAGAAGCAATTCACTGTTTAAGTGCAGCTGACTTACTGTATGGGGATGTCACGGTATCTGTTGCAGCCCTGATCGACTTGGTTTCAGCGGAGAACTTCATGGACACCACACTGGCAGATAAATTAGGAGTTCCTCTTAATACTATCACACTGCCACTGTCAGTTTGTGGTCTGGATGGCCGTTCCCTTTGGCCTGGGGTAGTCTAACATTAAAAGCAACCGATTGTATTACAAACTGGTGTTCTCAAGGAGGAGACCAAACTTCTGGTTATTACCTCTCCTCGTGACCCACTGGTTTTAGGACACTCTTGGCTCCATCGACATTATGCTGCAGTCGCTGGGGCCGGTGAAGAACAGGAGTCCTGGGGGGGATGTTGGAATCACTGTTTTTTTTTCCCTTGCAGGTTAATGACGGTAGACAGTCCTGGAGTGATATCAAGGCCTCCAGTCCCAGATGAGTTCCTACCCTATGCTGATGTGTTCAGGCACACTTCAGTACAAACTGCCACTCTGCCTTGGCACCGCCGATTAACCTATTGCCTGGGAGAGTGCCACCCAGGGGTAAGGTATACCCCTTTGTCCATCTCCAAGAACCAGGCAATGGAGCAGTACATAGATGAGGCTTTAGCTTTTGACCTCATCCATCTGTCAACTTCACTGGTGGCCTTGGGGTTCTTCCTCATTGAGAAGAAGGATGGGGGCCACAGACCTTATATCAACTATCAGAACTTCAATGACATCACCATCAAATACAGATATCCCCTTCCTTTGATACCAGCGAAACTGAAACAAGTCCGGAAGACTACAGTATTCACTAAGTAAGCTCTGTGTAGTGAGTACAATCTAGTCTGCATCAGGTCAGGGGATGAATAGATAACTGCCTATGTGACCATGAGGGGGCATTATGAGTACATGGTCATACTGTATGGATTAGCCAATGCACCTGCTGTATTCCAGGCGTTCATAAATAAGTTGTTTTGGGATATGATCAACAGGTTCCTTTTGGTGTACATCAATGTTTACTGATTAACTCACTAGATTCTGAATCTCCCCAGAGCCATGTAAGTGCACTGTTGCAGTGCCTGTGTGAACATTCTGGTAAGCTCAATAATGCCCAAGTTAAAAGCTCCCATTCCTTGAGCTTGTGCAGATCCCACACTGGCTCTGGCCACATATTGCAATGGACTTCATCACAGATCTACCACTCTCACAGGTGTACACCATTACATTGGTGGTAGTTGACTGTTTTTTAAGATGTGTCGCATGATCCCTTTAAATGGTCTGCCCACAGCCATGATGTTAGCAGGATGATTTTTTAGCATGGTTTTCTGGGTGTTTGGGATCCTAAAAGACATAGTCTCTGATTGACAACCTCAGTTCACATCAAGAGTATGGAGAGTGTTATAGACCTGGATAGGGGTGTCGTTAGATTGCCATTGGGATACCACCGCCAGTTAGACAGGGCACTTGAACCAGGAAATCAGACAGTTCTTCAGCCAGTACTGTGCTTCTGATCAGTCGAGCTGGAGTAAGTACTTACCTCGGCCAGAATATGCCCAAAACTCACTGATACACATCTCTTTACAACTGATGCCGTTCCAGTGTGTGCTGGGGTTCCAGCCGCCCCTCTTTCTATGAGAGGTCAAACCTGGTGAATGACCTGCAGTGGATCAATGGCTCTGGAGAATTGAAAAGTATAGAAAGCAGCACATGTGCAACTCCAGCAGGCGATGGATGCCCAGTGATGGTTTGTGAACTGGCGCTGTCGTTCTACTCTCCTCTACCACCCAGGGAAACATACATAGTGCTTGTGCTTGCCCTCCAGAAAGCTCGGCCCATGCTACATTATTCCGTTCAAGATCCTCTGCCGTGTCAACTCTGTTACATACCGTCTCCAGTTGCCCTCCCAACCCCGTGTCAACTGTCTTGAATTGTCACCCAACTTCTACATTTCCCTCCTGAAGCCTGTGGTCTACAGCCCCCTGGTTCCACCTGCTATCCCAGACGTACCTCCATGGCTGCTGGATTTGGTGGTGAACAGGTCTATGGTTCTCCTGGACTCCCAACGCTGAGGTGGGTGCCTGCTTTACCTGGAGGACTGGAAGGGTTATGGTCCGAAGGAACAGTCCTGGGTTCCGGCTTAGAACATTCTGGACCCTACGCTCATCCTGTTGTGGGAGAACTCCTCATCTCCAGTCTCAGGCTTTGGGAGCCTCCTGTGGAAGGGGGGATACTATCACGCCCACAACCAACCAGTCACACCCAACTCATCACAGAATCCCCTCCCGAGAATGATAGCACATGAACTTTATTTGCAGCCGTACTTATATTGAGTATATCGTATTATGATAAATTATATATGCTTTGTAAAAGTAAATTGTCTTTGTTATGCAGAAAGCCCAGATACCAATAGACTGTATAATTCTGAATAAAGTTACAGCTTTATTTATCAGAAACCTCTAACTGTGAATATACACTCAATGTCTGCATTATTACAGTATATTACTACGGTCTCCTCCAGACAGTGACTGCAGCTGGAGCATACAGACATCATCTAGAGCATCATTTACTGTACATTAGAACATCTAAGACACCTGATGTAAGTGATTTTGAAAGTGATGTGCCTGTTGCAGGTATTGCAATACACAAAATAATATCCAGTTAGTAGCAGTTCTGTGGCTAAAAACACCTTGTTAATGAGATGGGTCAGAGGAGAATGGCCAGACTCATTAAAGGATGGTCACAAGTGCAGAAATATAACTGCGTAGTACAACACAAGTGTGTAGGAACTCATCTACCCTTGAAGTGGTTCTGGATACAACCTTGTGGCCGTCACACTCATCTTCAGAAGACACCTTGAAGTAGAACATAGCCTCCAGATCAGACAGCATCTCGATGGCAGCCTCTTTAACATGCGACACTTGACGTCCTCCACTCTGACAAGCTCTACCTGCATTTTTGAAGTCCAGTATGCAGATGATGCTGAAGCTATGGCCCATGGCCCTGTCCGTTCGGTCCATCTTCAACAAGTTACATCAGCAATGTGTCATGTCTGTACATGGACTAGACTGGAACTGAGGGTGAAGAAGACAGAAACCCTGCACTATGATCCCACCAGAAATAACGATCCTCCACCAGTGCAGCTAGGGAACGAAGTATGTCCTCCGTTCCTTACCTGGTCAACATTATTTCCAATTGCCAGCTGGATGAGAAGATTCACCATTGTGTCAGTTGTACGTCGATGGCCTTTGGACATCTTAAAGAATGCATTCTAAAGGATGGCATTCTTAAACCATTAAATGTAAAGATGCAGTGATAAAGTGTAATTGAGCACTATTCCCTCCCTCCCGCCCATACTGTTATCTGACTCTTTGTTTCTCGAGGTTGCAGTGGGTGGGGTTGGACATCAGACAGATATTCAAATATTGATCATTATTCATATAGTTGGCTCCACTGAGGCATCCTCCTCCTTGATAAATCTTTACTGGAAAATATGCCCTGTTGGTTTGTAATTATCTAGTTAAAATGATTTTGCTATATTTATGAAAGGCAATTCACAGCAAGATCGTTACCTTTGAACAGCATAGTTATTATAACACATTTTCATTAATATTTCAGAATGTACTTTTCAAATGATTTCATTAACTTCTTTCTGATATCTGTGGTCTGTCTCTCAGCTCTTTGTTGAAATTGTTCACCACACAATATATTGAAACATGTTACAAATCATTAGCTTTTTATATTTGTTTGAATTTGTCTTTGCATGACAAGCAGTCGTATTGTTTACCAAAATGAGATGGCACACAAACAAAATTCTGCCGTCTGATTTATGTTAGCTACTGTTGGGTATCTGGAGTGCCTCTGTTTAATATATGGGGCAGTTCTGGCTTATCAGTTTGTCCAAATAAAAATACTGCGTCCTAGGAGTGGTTACCAAAGTTGGTTTAATGAATTACCAGACAATGTTTAAACATACAGGTAAAATTTAGCATATCCATCCATCCATCCATCCATCCATCCATCCAGGGTTGGGGGGGCTGGAGCCTTTCCAAGGCAGCCTATGACACCGGGCTGTAGTACACCCTGGACAGGATGCCAGTCAGGCATGGCACATATACACTGAGACACCAGTTAGAGACAGTCTAACGGCATGTTTATGCACTGCAGGAGGAATCCCATGAGACATCGCAAGAACATGGAAAATCCTCACAATTAGAGCAGAGGTGAGATTCTGACCCCCAGGTGATGTGAGGCAGCATTGCTACCCTCTGCACCACCACACTCCCCTAGTTGTACATTTGTGACTTTTTTTTTGCATAAAAAGGCAAATTGCGTTCAGTAACTTTGAAATTATGCTTATTTGTCACCCATACTGTAACTGTAAGGAAGAAGACGATATGCACTATATGCCACACTACAATTTCACCACTAAGTATCCCCATACATATGTTCACTCAGTATAGGGAAACTGAAAGTCACCAACACACATGGATAACATGCCGTTCAAAAGGAAATGAGGATGACCACTTAGAGAACACACAAACATGCAAGCATACAAACCATCTGAGGCTGGATTCAACTGAAGTTGTTTTAACTGAGGCAAATAAAGTACAGATTTCCTGTTGCATAGTAACATCTTTCATGTGTTTGCAGACATTGAACATACAGAATGCACAGGACATATTGAGTCTCTAATGATGCGACTCTCAGTGAGTAAAGTCCCACATACAGTATATGCTCTAAAATACTGTATGTGGACACCCCTGTTAATTTGTGGAATGATCTAATTAAGCCACACCCATTGCTGACTCGGAAGATTGCATGCACACTGACTTGCAATCTTCTGTAACCAATATTGGCAGCAGAATGGGTCATCCCGAAGAGCCTAGTAACTTTTAGATTGGTACCATTACAGGATGGCACCTTTCTAACAAGTCAGGTTTGTCAAGTCATGAGCTGTGTTTGTATTGTAGTGTGGTTCCAATTCCCTACTGGTGGGACGTGTGTTAGTCAGGTTTGTGGAGCAAAGTATGGAAGCCAGGTGGGCTCTGGAGATTAAAGACATAAGACATAAATACACAGAAAACCAAGAAACCATGAATAAAATAGTCAGTGCACAGCCAGACTGCAAACAATGCATGTCAATGCATGTCAACTTTTGCTGGTAAGAGAAAGTATAACGTGCGTTTTAATAATATTAGGTATTTTATGTTCAAAATACATTAATAAATGGTTTCCATGGTTACATTAAAATTTTATTAGTGTAGTATAAGAATTTGACCAAAGTGCTCCAAGTTTATATTATACTTTTATCAATTTATACAACTGATAAAAGAAATATTAACAAATTTAGTTTAATATACCGTTAATATCTTAGATTTATAATCAATGTAGCCAATCCCTTAATTAACCTATTGTCAACTTCATATCATTTTAACTGGATGTATTGTAGATACTGCGTTCCCAGCAGTGGTGGCTGGTGGTCTTTCAAACAGGGGAAGCACATTTTAGACGTACATCATAAAATTAGTCAATTATTGTCCCCTGCGACCTAGTTTGAAATAAATGAACGAACTTTACTAAACTGAAAAAGGAGGAAACTCAAGAACGCTATAGTTATGTTTATATTTACAGTAGGATATGTACAAATGAAAATAGTGGGCTATATCGCTAGCAAATTAGACCCCGAGTGGCAGCTTGTCTCGTGAAATCACCTGCCAAATATACGCACGAGACCGAACTTAAAATGCTCCAATGTCAAAACGCTGTCAAAAGACATCCCGCCCCCTAATCATCATGCAGCAGCCCAGTGTCCTGGCCAGTCCACTGTCCCATTTTCTCCCAGAGACGCTGAGCTTCCCTGGAAATGACGTTATGAAGCATTTGTCCAATAAACGTCTAGCTTTGTTGCGCTGAAAACAAAGCATATTCTGAAGTGCCGTTGAAGTCCAGTGAAGCTGAGCTTCAATGGGGTTTAATTGTTCGGGCTGTCACGGGAATATATGGGAAAAAAAAATCACTTTAGACGACCCGCAAGAAATTTTTGCTGATTCTGAATGAACTAGCCATTAATTTGAACATGTTCTAGCACGCTCTTTGTAATAGCAATGTAAATACAATAGTACATTTTTGATGAATTTTTTTCATGACATTTTAGAGGAGGTGGAGCTTTCCTTGTAGTCCTACAGCAGTTGCCTCTGGTTCCCAGCTCTGGAAAATCAGTGTGTTCTGTTTACAGGCCTGTAGGAGTACACATTCCTGTTGAAGATGACACAGCTGCTCCAGTGCCCCACTTGCTGTACCTTGAGTGTCCATTAATTATGAGATGGCGTGGAGATGCCATGTTTCCCTGATGACCTCATTCTCCATGCCATGACGGTTCAGGTAAATATGGGTAACGGTGGCTCGGTGATTTTATTTTTTAGAGCACAGGTTATTCCAAATCAAATGTATTCCCGAAAATTCACAAGCAAACAGAAACAAAGAGAACTTTTGATGTTTATGCCATTTATAACAAAAATGTCGTTGTCATGTGACGTGGTAGTGTATTTATTTATCTTTTTGTTTTGTTTTTCAGGCCTGGTCTAAGAAAGCCTGTCTTGTCAGATTGCATTCCCACCCCAGGTTTTTAGTGGACTTAAGAGCAATATTATTAAACCAATGACATTCTCCTGTTCACTGAGTCAAATCATGATGTCTGTAAGTGCCTTAAACTGGATTACTGTGGCATCCCTTCAGGGGGGGTACTGACCTTCAGTTTTACTTTTTTATTATTAATCTACATGATGGTCAGAATGCTGTCTGATATCGGGACACTTAAAGGACACTTATCCTGAAATATTTCACTTGAGTGGGACTGATTTTATAGTGAGTCAGCCATTTATGTTTTCGTTGCCGAAATTGTAGGCTTACTGCAATAACCGTTTTGCCTTAAGGTAACTGAATTGTTTGATATTTTCTAAAATGATTGGAAAAGATTTCATTTTTCCAAAGACTTGAAATCAGTCAGCATGGGGTTCCTTTCGTAAACAGCATAACTGATTCTAGAGAAAATACGTCAAATAATGCAGTTTTAATTATAAAACCAACCAACCAACCAACCATCCATCCATCCATCCATGTTCCGTGACATCTTATCCTGTATGGAACAGTAGTGAGCCTAGAGCAGATCACAGGGAGCATAGGGCTTATGGAAGTGCAACACTGTGTATTGGATGCCAACTTTAAAACAGGGTTTCAAAAATTATATTCATCTGTTTTGTTGCTAGTGCTGGGAAGACATTTTTTTTTAATTTGTTCTCTAAAGGCCATATTTTAGGATTGAACAGTCAGTGGAGATTTTTGAGTGGTGGCACATTACAGAATGCCAGTACATTTTGGAAGCCTCCAACCGTGACCTCAAGATTTACCTCCCTCACTGGTAACCACCAATGCCATGATGCCAAAACTTTAGTCTGGCTCTGGAAAATTTCATTTCTGTTCTCATGAGGAACAAGGAAAGCATTTCAGCATCATTTTATATCCTTTAATTCTGTTCATTTTGTCAACCTCTCTTTTAGAAAGAGAGGTGAGAAGTTTCACCTCAGAAAGGGCGATGAGAAAAATACTGTCTTAAGAATTGACATCATGAGTTTCTGTATTGCAGCTGAAGACAGAATACGGTATGCTGTAATCTGAAGAGCACGTTACCTTCAGGCTGGACAGCTCTCCACAGCTTGCTACTTATCACAGATGACAGTTTAGCTGCCCTCAAGCAAAGAGCAATTGTGGCATAAATGAAATGCAAACCATCCCGGGCCTTGTCAGCTTCAGACTGGTATTTGAACTTGGTTCCCTCAGGTATGAAATCTTCCACTGGTTTCAGGCGTTGACTATAAATACCTCAAAGTAAAACACCATGGTGGAGGAAAATGAGAAGAGAGACAGGAACTTCTGCGAAGTCAGTAGGATCCTTCGTCGTGAAAACCGGCTGGAGAAAGGTTACATTCTGGCACTTAGCCGGTTTATTTCTGCTCCTCACTTGCATGCCTGTGGGTAGTGAACAGATTAAATTAAGTAGTAATTTAAATTTTGGGAGAAAAAGCTGCAGAGATCACAGAAAGGGGATTTACAGTAAAAATGCAATCAGGGTTTTACTTTCTGCCGGTAGACAGTCTCCTTATAGTCTCTAAAATTATGTGGCGTTCATTTATGAAATTTAAAAGTTCCCATATTATGGTGCTGACTACATGCATATGTTCTGCCTTAAAATTAATTTCAGGTTCGTCTTGGGTCCAATTCAGTTTGATGTTTGTACATTTTGCGTCTTCAAACAATCAACAAAAGCTAATGGTAACAGCACTGCAGAACATAAACTAACCATTAGAGACTACGTACACATCATTATACAGCAAAGCAGAAAGAGGACGTATGAGTTATAGAGTCATGAAATTCTTATTGTGACAAATATTGCTTGGTAACAAATGTTTTAATTTTCACAAATGAGTCTACAGACCAGATAAAAAAAATACTAATGGAATGTAATTAGCTAATACATAAATTACCACAAATGATTCCGAAATTGAGAAAATTATACTTTAATAAATGTATTCAATTTTACCATGCTATAACTGAATGAAATTAAATTTGATAAAAGTATTCACACAATACATTTTGATTAGCTAGGTGACTAGCTGTTTACTAGCTGACTAGTTAACTTGTATGTTATCAAAGTTATACGCCTTAAGAAATTAAAAATGGGATGCCTGAAGAATTCATCGTTTATTTTTAAACTTACTCGTTAGCTATTTGACTGAAATATTACATATTTGAATATAGTTTATTGTTTTTATTATTTATAATTGTTCTATTGTGGAAAACACCTAAATCTCTACATCAGGTCCTAGGCTGTAGTATTCAGTGATTTATTTTCTAAGGTCATATTATATGGCCACTCCAGTAACATTTATAATGCATGTTATTACGAATACTTAATACATAATCTAACTGGTGCGGTCTGTCATTGTTTTTTCTCACGTTGTAATGCAGCCCATGTTGTTGCATGTATTTTAACAGTATTCATATATACACGTTACACTAGAATGTTATTGTCCGATTTACTTAATGTCTGCTGTGCTATTCTTTGTTGTTTTCTGCATATCTGTTGTCATGAGGTTAACGTGGAAGTCAGAATTTCACTGTAT
Source organism: Gymnarchus niloticus (assembly GCA_009936485.2). Classification (NCBI taxonomy): domain Eukaryota; kingdom Metazoa; phylum Chordata; class Actinopteri; order Osteoglossiformes; family Gymnarchidae; genus Gymnarchus; species Gymnarchus niloticus. Next base: position 13,882,696 of record JAACJT020000110.1, on the reverse strand, counting down.
TTCTTGCACTTGGCAATAAAACTCTTAAATCCTTTGCACCACTACATGTAAAGTTATATTTACTTATAGCTGAAGTACAGCTGACTTTTACATATCTGAATGTCTTTAATATGCTGATATTTTATAATAATGCACACTTTTGAAAAAAAAAAATTAATCAACAGTCTTGTTTTTTTACATGTGCCTATGTACTATTAACAATAATTTACTTCTCACTTAAATTTAACTTAACTAACTGCAAAACTGTTTTTATTTCCCATTGCATGGGTTATATGCAATGTATTCTGTGTCTAATTTATTATAAATGTTTCATTACATTCAGCGATTGCCACCTTTGAAAATAATATCAAGTTATGTCATTAAAGCTGCATCATAGTATTAATTACTAAAGCCCATTTATCAGGAGTTGGCATTTAACACCAGCATACTGTGTAATCTAATGACTGGAAATAAAGTTTTGAACACCCATAAACTGTTACCTGTGTATCATATGTGTAGTGATCCCTATGTATCACTATTTTAAATCATATTTTTTCAAAGTAAACAAAAAGAAACAGGGATGGTGAGTTGTGATGTCATACCTGTGGGTAGCTGCTCACTGCTATTAACTGTTTTTATTTTTTATCTCCATCTGGGATTCTGAGAAAATCAATATCTTATATATGTGCCATTCACCTTTGAGCCCCTAGAAAGCCTCCTGTACAGTTCTGAGAAAATTTATTAGAATAAGTTTCTTTCCTATTTTTTTACCCAGTTAGATGACTTTTCTGTTCTTTTAGAATTAGTTTTAGTTCAGTCAAGTGACAAGTGGATCACAGTCGAGTTTTTACAGCCAGCAGTTCCTTAATATAGCATATTATTTGCTTGTCTTTAGCTTTATTCCTCAAAAGACAAACTCACATTTTTTTTGCTACTGCTTAAAAATGCAATAGGAAGTGCTTGCTTTATATAGTATTATGATACTACTGAACAAAGACTTTCACAGTTAACTTTGGTCTTTGCTGCCTCTAATATTAAATGTTTGATTTCATGAGCTAAGACTGCACTCCAGCACCTCATCTGACTAATTTTACAGCAGATCACCTTCTGTTTCCATTGGAATGAACAAGTTAGCACGGATGACTTATTCCATATGGCAAAAACAAAGCACCACCCTTTGCTAATCCCGAGAATCCATATAGTACTAATGAACTTTCCAAAGCATAAACATGGGTTTGGGAAAACGGGGGAGATGGCGGTCAGGGCAATTTAATTGTAAACGTGCCACAGTACTCACAGTGGCACTGTAAAGTCAGGTATTGTGTTTGATTTAATCCCTTGTATGCTAAGAAAAAAGAAGTGCGAGAGAGAGAGAGAAAAAGAGAGAGAATGAGAGTCAAACACTTTTGGAAACGGGCACAAATATCCAAGGTTAATTTTATGAGAAGGCTGCAGTGCCCAGATAAGCCCATTCCTGCAAATGAGTTTTGCCTGCCTGGATTAGAGCTAAATATATGCATCTCCCCTTATCCGTCTGCTAGCTTCTCTGAAGTGGCATAATTAACATAAAATTTGCAAATTTTATGCTTGGTTGTAACCACTCCTTATTTCACTGCTTTCACTTGTTTAAAATACTTTAAGTATTACTTAAGTTTACATACTCCAAGTGACAAACGAATGCATACTTAAAATGCATTGTTCAGTCTTTCCACAAATATATTGGAAACAACTGATGGCTTGCATTTAGGACTGTACATGTCCTTCTGGGGTTACGTGGGGATAATGACGATAGTGAGAATCTGCAAATTTCATCCAAGCTTTAACACGGGAAGTGATTTTACTCTTCAAAATGCCTTCTTAGATATAATTGAACATTTGCAGGCAATATGAAATTAAACGTTAAAAGGAAACAAAACAGATTCATATTAGATGAAGAAAAAAATTAGAAGAATGAAAAGTCAGGAAACACCTATTTAAGGAAACATATGGTCATTTTATAACAGGGCATAAGGCAAAGCTATGAGCCTGGTTAATACTCATGTACTCAGCAGGACCGATATTAGTTTAAGATGAGTGTTACCTCGTGCCCCCTGGATGTTGGAGATCCTGTTAGGCTGGTTTTAATGGATGTAGACTTGTCGAAAAATAAGGGAAGTGAGTATAAAAAGTGAAAGGGGGCAGGAAGGCAGGCAGAGTACAGGCCTGAAAAAGAGATTAGTCAGCATTGAGAAGCCAATTCATAACTGTTCAAATTATGTGCTGTTGACGCTATGGACTATACATAAGTGGAACATGATTCAGGTAGAATTAGATCAGGCTGAACTTCTGACTAGATATTGCAGTGCCTGGTGGTAGCAAGGAGGTTTTCAGATGAAATGAAATTAAATGTCCCCTCTGAGGATCATGACCTTGTCATGGTGGAGGGGTTTAATGATCCACAAATGTATGTCATTTGAAGCTTAGCTCCTGGTCGGGCTGGCCTTATCGAACAGGTCTGTGGAGAGAGGCCAGGCAAACTATGGTACAACAAAGACCCCACATGATCAATACAAAAGGAACAAAAGTACCCCACCTGAAATAGGGTTAGCAAGACTAACCCCTGAAGTCAGGCCTGGGGGTGATTTAGCCAACAAGCGCCTGGTGGTCGGACCACCCATGTAACTCAGCCAGGTTCAGCCTGAAATGCATACTGGGAGTCATCATGTGGGCTCAACACCCAAATGATAACAGGTGGGGGTCAGGTGCAGTACCATTTGGGCCACAGGCATGAGTGGCAAGGACCCAGACAGATAGACCTTGGCAATGGACACTGGCTTTGGACATGTCACTTCTCTAGTAGGGAAGCAGCCTGAGGTAGTGAGGGAGATAGAAAGGTAACAGCTAGATATAGTAGCATTACATCCACCCACAGTGTGGGCTCTGGAACCAGACCTCTTTATGGGGGGTTGAATCTCTCCTATTCTGGAGTTCCCCATGGTGAAAGATCTCAGGTGGGTGTGGAGTCCCAGGTTGAAGGCTGTGCAGCTGGAGTTTTTCCCAGTGGAGAAGAGGGTTGCTTCTGTTTGACGGAGTGTCACAGAGAGGACATTTCTGACTGTTTTTTGTGGGTATGCACCAAACAACAGAGAAACTGGGAATCAATGCTCATGTGGGAAACAATGGGGATACATGGAGTAGCGTGACTAGGAAGAATGGGCTCCCAGATCTAGTTGTAACTGGATTTCAGTGCAATCCAGAGATCGTCTATAACAAACACCATATTTAAACTTAAGGATGTTTATAAGGGTACTTGGCAGCAGTGCACCCTAGGCCAAAGGTCAATGATTGACTTCATAGTCATGTCATTTGACTTGTGTGTTTTGGACACTGGGGTAAAGAGAGACCCAGATCAATTAACTGATCATCACTTGGTTGTAAGTTGGAATCGGTGCATGGGGAGGAGGCCAGGTGGACCAGTACGATCCAGACAAACAGTCAGGCTGTGTTCGGAACTTATGGTGGAAGGTTCTGTGCTGAAGTTTCCATGTGAGAAGAATTCAGCTGGGGTGCGGAACTGATGACCATATCAGGGGATTTTGTAGAGAAGTAGATATAACACTATGATGAATTTTTAACCCTTTCAATATGCCCTCTTCCCAGGAAGCTGTGCTGGAAATTTTTGATGCATATTCGTCTATTACTGCACCTAAAGTTACTACGGTGGTCAGAAGCCCCCTTGGTGGAAACGGTGCCGGAGTAGATTAAATTTGTCTATGGATGTTGAAAGCACTGAACACTGTGTAAACACATTGTGTAAATATACTAATGCAGTTTACAACTGCTTTGTGGAGTATGACTACATGTCTCTGCATATATTGTGGGAGGTGCCACAGAAATATGGGATCCTGCGGCAATATGCTGTGCTACTCTATCCTTCTATGAATGCAGTAAGAGTTGCATCTGCATTCTTGGCACAAACCCCAAACTGAGTGGGCATATATCTTGTCTCCATTCCAGTTCCTCATTTTCAAGAACGAGACATCAAGGTGCAGCCTTGCCTGGAAGGGCATCCGGTATGTGAGGCTAGAGATGGGATCCCTGTTGAGCTATTGGCCTCATCCATCCAGGACCTTCCGCACACAACTGAATATTTTGATGCCAAGTCTGAAGTGGGGTTGGGGGGAGTTGAAAATCCGTACCTCTATAGCCTAGGCCATGGTAGTCTTCCAGAAAAGAGTGGATTGCTCCTTTCCAGTGAGGAAGAGCATTCTCTGTTAAGTGAAGGAAGTTAAATATCCATCCATCTTCATTAAACTCATATCTAATAGAGGGTTGTGATGACTCCAGAGTCTATGCCAAGAAGCACAGGTCACTAAACTGTGGATCAGTGGACACTGGATCAGATTCTAGTCCATCACAGGGTATTTTTAGTAATCTATAACAGATTAACAGTTAGTAATTATTATGGGATTCATGAGATATTAAAACTTACAGTTAAAGTAAAACGAAGAGACCCAAAAGATTTAGAACCAGTTAAAAAGTGTTAGAAACAGCAGGAGTGAATTACTTTTGTGGGTAAACATCTAGCTTTAATTATGACAAATGCCATGTTGTTTTCTTTTTTATAAGCATGGCTATTTTAAAATTGTTTAAACTATTGTGCTAGACATGATATGTTGATCTCTTTTGACTTTAGTTGCAATTAAGTGTTCTCTTTGCCGTGCTGCAGCTGTGTTCTTCGAAAAATGTATTATCTGAGAGGTCACAAATCCCGTCCTGCTCTTTCTTACCTTGTATTGCCTTTCCTGTTTTGACAATGCGTCTGTGAGACCTTTGGAGAACCCTTACTTACCAAACACTGGAACTGTTCCACAAATGTTTATAACGCATTTGTGTTCTTTCAGTTTGAGTGCATTTGAGTTCACGAGCGATGCATCCAAAAATGAGCCATTATAACTTAGGGTTGTAGGCCAGGCAGGACAAATTATGCTGTTAATGTAGCAACAAATTGTTATCATAATAGATTAGCAATACATAAGCAACAACAATATGTTTCAAAACCTTTAATGATGCAGCACTAGGACAAAACAGACTAAAACACTTACACATGTTCTATTTAATCATATATAAAAAATATACATTATATAATGTTTTGAGCACACATGCTTTAGCTGTAGGATTTTTAGAAAGTATTGACAAATGAAAGAAAGCTTGTTTATGCACTAGCAAGAAACACTTTCCTTATTGTAAGTCAGAATCCACTATTTATGCTTCTAATGAATAAAATAGTTTATCTTAAACATTCCATTTTGCTTTTGAAAACCTTAAAACAGATGCAAAGATTTACCAAAGCCTCACACGACCACCCTTTATAAAATATCTGAGTTTTCAAACATCAAAACACTTGCCAATGTACAAATACGTACGTGGCAGGTGTTTTAGCACCCGACTGGCGTTCTCTTCTGACGTGTATGCTAAGTGACTCTTGGGTGAATGACAGGTCCTCTCCGTTGATCTTGATTTATATCCACCGGCATTGGTTGTGGCTGCACTCAACATGTGCCACAGCATCTCGGGTCCAGGTGGTTTACTAAATTATCTTATTCAAATGGTCCAAGAACCAAATGGCGCTTACTGAACCAAAGGAGCTTGAAGTGACTGTAAACCCAACAGCTTCAACTGATTGCTGATTTAATGCTTTTAATTTGCTGTATGATGGTGGGGTCTCTGAATAAAAAAACAAGGTATCTCTTTCTGTATTCAATGGGCAGATTCTTTCCAGACTTACTGCGATCACCTGATACTCTGGTCTTCTGCTTGCTATAAAATACCGACAACAGCTTGTTGGTAATTGATCAGACAAGTGAACTGTAAAATATTAATTTTCCACCTCAATAGCCAGATAAATCTCCCAGGAGAGGGATGAAAATATTGCTTATGTGCAGTTTGGTTTCGAGTGGTAATAGCATGATAGCAGATAAGCTGAGGACTCTACTGCTGTTAGCACTCATTCTAAGTTAGGAGTAGTGTTCTTTTACTTTCTGGCCCAAATGCTTATCATGTTCTTACAATCAGAATCATCAACTTATGCACTTGGCTAGTGTGAGGCGTTTCTTTGGACTTATGTAACCTTCTCTAAGTTGGTTCAACCACAAATGACGATTGAGTGAAACAGGTAGAGCTATATGGTTTTAAATTATGTTTAAGAGCTCTTGTGCTGTTCACTAAAATGCATTATTAGAACTGAATGTGGTTTTAGGTGGAAAAAAAAAACCCCGAAAGTGAATCACTAAAATAATACATTTAGGTAAACTGGCTTTTCAAAATACATTTTTATACTGAGAAACAGTGCTGCAACAAGATTGTTCAACAATTCAGGTACCGCATAACTTTAGTCACTGGCAATTTTGATGCAAGCAGCAAAACCATTTACAAGTAAAAGAATTAAATTGTAAAACAGATCAATATTACAACAGGGATTGCTAACAAATGTTTACTCAGATAAAAATACAGAGCAGATGTATTTATCAGTTTTTCAGTTCAAATATTGAGAGTTCAAAAATCACATTTGTAAAATAAGTTTTGAAGCTGGATCCTCCCAAGGTTTCTTCCTCCTGAGGGAGTTTTTCCTTGCCACTGTCACCTTTGGCTTACTCTCTGGGGACCTTGGGCCCAGGACTATATAAAGTGCTTTGTGACAATGCTCCTTGTTAAAGGTGCTATATAAATAAAATTGATTTCAATTGAATTGCTTTGGGTTTGCACCATGTGACTGCTCTGTTCGGCAGGTTGTTGGCTGTGTGGATCCAGGACAACATAGCTGTTACCTGGCAGGTAAATAAGTATTTAATACTGTTCTGTAGAAATGCCGTGCCATTATTTCATTCAATCCTCCAGGTCGTTCTGGTCTGGTGCAGAAATAACGATGCCAGAGGAAGAGCCGAGCGCAGCATGAGTTAAGCACAACTGCTCTATGGATCTGGTGAGTCTTCGGAATGCAACAGCCATTTAAAAAGTGGAAATTCTATCCTTTAAATGTCTGCAGTCATCCCCTGAACCACTAACTGATAACACGTTCATTATTGTCCTGGATAACATATTCCTCTGTAACATGGAAGGGAGGTTAAATACCTGATCCCTCAGCATGCTAGCAAATCACACACATACCACAGCTGCCTAATAATGAAATGAATCATCGCAGGTCATTAAAATACAACCACTCCCCTTCACCGGTTGAGAGTTGGCCATCTACAGACCTGCAAATTGCCACTTTCAGATGTTTGTGCAAAGACTTGTGATGTTAACAGATGATGTTCACACTGAGTGCCAGACACAGTGGAATTTCCTAGCTCCTAGCTGAGTGGCTGCCAGCTAATGATGATGCTAATGGGTTTAAAAATCGAATGTGTGTTATGCACAGCGCATGAACAGGTACCATTTATGGCTTTAAAGTGGGTGTCTCCCTTTTGTTTGATGGCATAGTGTGTTTCAAAATTAGAGCTGACTATATGATTCACCAAGGCATACTGTATATGTGAATTTACAGTATTATATACATATAGTGCATGTTCTCCATTTTGTATGAAAACTTAACGCATGGCCATGAGCTTCATAGGCCATTAGTATGTTTGTGGCCTTTATACTAACACCTGCTCCAAGTGACCTTTGTTGTCCAGGTGAAGCTGTTATCATTATGAGCAGAATGCTGGCCGAAGCATCACGTCTTCCACCAGTGATCCGGGTTTGGTACCCGCTATGTCACATGACCCATCTCCGTCAGCTACAATAGACAACTGGAATCACTCTCTCTTATTACTCTGGAGTGACATCTACTGGTAACTGACCACCTTCTTGGCTGTAGGAATCCAGCAAAACAGCTCTTTCCTTCAAGTGTGTCGCTCCTTAATGAAGTCTGTCCAATCATAAGAATCAATTGGGAAATTGAACAAAATAAGAAAAATGAGACAATGTATAGTTCTGTATAGTCTATCATCTCCAAACCTGTTTATTACTCTAAAAATCAAAAGCGTAGCGTAGATGATGAAGATGGTAATAACCTAAGACCAAAAACAGAACTATGGGAGTGAATAGCTTACAAAAATTAGAAAAATATGACTATGGCTTCTAATTTCCTGTTTTAAATAATAACCAGAACACATTTACCTAGATTATCATACCTCGAAAAATGTTGTTGTACAAGTTATTTTTCCAAAAATCACACTAGCCATGCCAAGGTTACGAATAAATCTTGAATTATATTTCTAAGGCAAATTCCCGTTGAGGGGTTAATGTGAAAGGTGTCGACTTTTAATGTAGTATTTTAAGGAATTTTAAGGAAGCAAAATTCATCATCTTTGCAGAAGCGGTCTGTTACAAATCCAGATATTGCTCTACAAAGTGCAGTGCCATGAGATGTCACAGGCTGCCAATTAGAAAGCTGGCCTACTTTTTTAACCAGGCATGTGTGCATATTCCTCCTCTGTCTCTAAAGCTGGAAACTGACATGTGTCAGGAGCAGGGAACTTCTATGACAGCCATTTAAAAGGTTATAGGTCTCCATTGAAGACGGATGAATGGCTACTTCCTTTTCAATAATGAAATGCCATTCGACCCTCCCAGATGATTGGCTAAGAGAATTTTCTGGAATATGCTCATTATGGCAATCAGAATACATCCCATTTCAGATGCTCGTTAAGACTTTACATAAAGCTCTGTCAACCAGTACTGCATCTGTCTGCTTTCAAAAGTGATTTCATGCCCTGCTTTTAACTGGAAAGGAAAATGGCAGGGGTTAATATTATCCTTTTGGTGGCCAGGAGTGTGTAGTGCATACTTGGAAATTACAGGGCTGATTATGGGCTTCCTGGGCTGATTATGACAGCTGAGAATGACAGCTTCACCGTGGCAACCTTGCCGTTCTTTTCTCTGGGAAAAATCTTCGTGGGGTAGATTGAAACTCACAAAATATATTTCACACAGAGACAATAGATGTCATTTTGTTTTGGTTTGGCCTTCCACCATACATGTATGACATTTTCACACTAAGGCATCTAATTTGAATTTCTGGTTTAATAGTAGGTCATTTTTCCTACTACTACTTTTTAAATTATTGTGGGTGTAAATACCAAAAATACTGGAATATAAATTTTGTTACATTTGTTTCATGTGCAGAATATTAATTGAGTCCCTTACAAAATCAGACATCAGTCTAAGGAAAAATATTTTACAGTGTCTGGGAAACATAAAAATGCACAATACACAATAGGAAGAATTACAATATTTACACTCAGTATAACAAACGATTAAACCAAAAACATGCGTGGTAAAAAGGCACAATATTTTGAATGCTACAATGAACTATACAGGCATTATTAATTGCTTGGATTTGCAATATATTTTCACGGTGAAATAAAACAACGTTTTACTTTGTGTTTAAATACATTCTTGTTATTTTGTGCCATATTTTCTGTTTCAGGTCCGTTCATGTGGGTGCATAAATTCAGACTCGTTCCAATGTGGACATTAGTAGAGAAAATGCGGTGTGACAGAGCCTTACCTCTTGACACTTGGAACCCCGTGTTATTGGTAAACCCAGAAACTTGCTGGTGTCAGCCGTATTGCCATTAATGATCCTTGTGTCCTTAATCAAAAATCCATGCATCTAACGTGTCAACACTACACAAGACTGGATGGCTAAGTACAGAACTCTCAAAACATGGCAGACAAACAACAGCTTAATAATATTGTTTCAGTTCTGTTGAATTTGAACACATGTAGTTTAAATATACCCACTGTATTTGTATCAGTAAGAGCTATTACCACAAAACTTCATCCTGCTACATGGATGCTTATGACACCTGAAATTTTCCTAATTGCTGTAAAGAGTATACTATTTACAGATAGATCCAGAGAAGATATAAATTGACTGTTGCATGATAAAACTACATTTGACTCGTTAGGATAACCTAATGTTGAAAAAATGCAAGGGATATGAGATGGAGCTAAAAAAGAAAAACCGAACAGAGGGGGGGAGATAGAGGGAGTGAAGAAGAAACGAGTGACACAGGTCCCACGGCCTGTTTGCGAGATAAAGAGAGAGGGGCTTCCAGCAAGACAAAGATAATGAACCAGGTGCTAGTGGCAGCTGTCAGGTGGGTGCTGAATGCATCAGACTGGTCACATGACCCAACGACACGGCTCGTTTATCTGCTTTGCAACCCCGAGAACTTCTGTGCGTGGTGGTGAATAGCAGCCAGTTATGACTGGAACATTTGCAGCAGTAATCTGGCACAATTTATGTGCCTAATTACTTGCAATTTTAAAAAGACCACCTTGGGGTAGCAAACCAGAACTTTAATGTGAAAATGGTTCTTACTCCATGTTCATGAAATGTATTTAAAGTTGTGAGTGGAATTAAACATTTTCTGAGACATTTTTGTCCCTTCATTTTAGAAAATGCACATAAGTTTTCAAATATCTTTTAAAGAATAATTTAAAAAAGTTTTTTATTTGCAGAAAAAATCTAGTCGCTCCTTTATAAGGCATTACAATAGATTGGCATCCCATCCAGAGTAATCTCTGCTATGTGTCCTTTGATTCTTCAACGTCACCCTGGATGGGTGGATGGATTGATGGACGGATGGGCTGATGGACAGATGGGTGGGTGGATGGATGGGCAGGAAAGAGTGTAATATTGAACATATGTTCAGTTGTAATTTACAATTAGTGCTTGGATTTTTCTTAAATAGCAGTTGACTGTAACCTTAACATGGCCAAATAACCAAGGATCTAATTTGCCATTCAAAAATCCATCTTTTTGAAATAAACTTTTGTGTCACCAAAAATGACCCATCCTTATGATACATTGTAAAGTCATGCATGCTTCCTCCACGTCCAGTGTTGCTCCTAAAATCACCTGTCTCTCATCTTCACAAAAGCTTTATTTTACATCCCTAAAGCTTGTTTGACCTTTCATTCATAACTAAATAGCGCTATCATTAAATCAGTCTTAGAGAGAGCTTACTCTTAACATTTTAAATGAAAATTTTCATCTCAGTGAAGTGACCTTGTTGAATAAGAATGCGTGCATTAATAGATTAATGGCAAATTATACTGGCATACAGTTCTATGTATGTATCAGAGTCTACAGCCATATCATGTCTGAATGTAACCTTCCTCAACAAACCCTTTATTGTGTCATTGTAATCTTAAGTAAACCACTCTCAATTTGTCCAGGGAAGCAAATGATTTTCACCAAAAATGAACCCTAGTTTTACTGCAGTGAGGTGTGCTGAGCTCTAACAGTTTAAATTAAAATCCATATAGAAAATGTTAAATGTTAGATATGAAATGAGGAAAAGCCCAAAAATGATTGTATGTACATCTCAATGAAATAAATAAAGCTTTAGCTGTTCCAACTGAGGGGGGGGGCTTTGAGATATCCATATATTTTCCAAACTGCTTATCCTGTTTGGGGTGGGGGGCTGGCACAGGACGGGGGACACCCTGGATGGAATGCCAAGCCATAGCAGGGGACAAGCACACACTCAATTTGGAAATGCCAACCAGACTAGATTGCATGTCTTTGGAGTGTGAGAACCCAGAGGAAACCTATGAACTCCACACACATACAGCACAGGGGCAGGATTTGATCCTCCAACCCTGGCAGTAATGAAATAACACTGCTAACCACTGAGCCACTGCATTCCACCAGCTTTGGAATAATGTAAATTAAAAATCAATGTCAAGTGAAAACTGAATCACATTTTCAACACCGCAGTGGAGTTTTTGTCATTCCAGTAATTCAGCAGCAGCTTTGGTTTTGGAATCAAGATGTCTTGTAGTCTTCGACCCCAAGCTGTACTGAATTTCTCAAAATGCCTTTCAGGCCCAAATGGCCAAACAGAGAAATGGAACATTGTGCCTGCCTTACCTTTGAAAATGAATTTCTGGATTCAGACGCAGTCACATTATACACGGGACACACTAATTAAGCATCCAGAGCAAAATAACGGAAGACGTCATTGACATCATAATAATGAGTGACATCAACGTGAAACGATAAGCGTAGTGAGATTCCAGCTTGTCTGTGGTAGACGGAGATGAACCGCATGGTCCCAACGTGACCGTGTCATAGTCATGATGAAGCGACGTGGCACTTGAGGAAAGACGGATTTGGAGCAAATAAGTTGACAACAGCCTGGCAGGCAGACATGTCATCCAAATTACACAGAAGGAGGAAATGTTGATTTATGTATCAACGGCATTATGATGATATGACAGTTCACTGTCGTTCTGAATTTTTTCCATATACAAAATAAATGGGGCTTCAGCATTTTTTAAGTACACAAAACAATTAAAAGATTTATTTTAATCACAGTTATTGGAATATGGACATATAAGTTTTATGAATGTGCATGAAAACGGCGAAGGTGCACACCCTTATTCCTAGGAACTGTCTGCTCGTTAATCCACAGACTAGTTTGTCTACTCAGAACCAATTTTCATGTTCACTGGCTCCGCTGAATAGTTTTCCGTCACAATTAATTCAAAGTTCCTTTTGAGTTTACTAAACAGAGTGCCTGCAGTAAGTCCCATGAGATTTTGTTTGACACTGCTGTATTTTCTGAAACATTTATACAGTTCCAGATGCTGTTTTGAAGAGTACAGAAAAAAATCAAGCATATATTCTTCTGACATATTGACTTATGTCATGATTTGGATTTTAGTATCTAATCGGTACACATCTATAAATTTTTCAAGTTTATTTCATTTATATCTTTTTCTGATGTGATATCTGTCAGATAGGTGAAAAATATCAGCCTGGAAGTACACGCAAAACAACATTTGCATGTGTATAAAATGTGTATTCCTGACACTTTACAGCTATCAGACTGACACCTCTTCAAGAATCCTGTTACGCTCTTGCGGGCAGTGCAATATCATTGAGATTTCAGACAAATTAGTTGGATGTATTTTTAAAATATGCACTTGGGATTGAAACATGTGAATGTGAAATAATCTCATTAAGGATTTTAACAAGGTAAAGCTAGCTGACAATGAAGATAACTAGTGTTAAACTGGACTCTTAACGTGTTAAACCTTTAAGAACAAAGCTGCAATTGTTTACGAAAATGAATTGCTGTTAACTTTTAGGTGCTTTTTGTATGCTACGTTTTGCTCATACCCTAAGGTGACAGCAACTTAGGGAAATGGGGTTTGTGTTTTGTGTGTGCAGTTTGTATGTTTTTCGTGTATTTGTGTGGGTTTACCCTATCCTTTCTGGAAGAGGCAGACTGTGGCCCTACATTTAACAAGCACTGCAAATCTTGTTTATAATAATCTTTTAAGTAATATTACTGTGCTAAAAATACAGATATATTTGCTAGCTCAGTGTAACAAAAATGTTAGCCTTGCATTGTCATGTCTGCATACTAACAATGTGAAAAATCTTGTGATGGAAATGACTGCAAAAAACAAGTTTTTTGGATTTTGACACTGTTGCCTTGTACACATTCATACACGTTCCCCGTCTTGATTAAAATCTTAGATTTTAAATGATTATAATATATTTAAATATGGCTCGTGGCTCAATGCAGTCACAAGTAAAATAGACCTAATATTAATAGAGCTGTGTGTTTCTGATGGGAAAACACGCAGAGATTCATCTAAAGGACACATTTATATGAAAGCATACACAACGCGTCACAGGAATACAAATTCCTCCGACAGTGAGAGTTTTAGTCCTGCGAGAAAATGAATGCGGATTAAAGAGAACGCCTCACGCTGCGCGTCAGGAAGATTTATAATCAGTCCTAAAGCATCTCCGCTGGCAGCTAAAGCGTGGCCTGCTGAGACTTTGAGAAATCTGCTCACGAAGCAGGACGGACGGAAACAAACCGCGAAGGGTTAACGGAGACACTGCTAATACCGGCGCCTATGGCATGCTCGGCTACTGGCGCTCCCGACGGCAGACTTTCGATGCAGATGAGTGTTCAGGGACCGGTGTGGTGTTGTGCGGTGGCTTGGGGGGTAACACTGTCACTCCATACCTCTAGGATTTGGAGCAGGTTTGTTCCTGTTGTTTCTGCAAGGAACGAGCAGACTCTTCATGTGAATGTGTGGCGAACTGCTGTCTCCTAATTACCGTTTGTGCATGAGTGTGCCCTGTGATGTAATAGTACACCATACAGGGTGTCCCCTGTCTCGAACCCTTTGCCTCCTGGGATAGGCTCCGGAGACGCTGTGATTCTATACTAGCAGATCAGGCTTCTTAAATGTATTACAACTGAGACCACATACACCTTCCAAAGCAATGGTGAAATAGTAGCGTGTGTCTACCCTATTGTAGGCAATGTAAAACAAAGGCATACAATCTAAAGAGAATAAAAAGTACTTTTTCAGATCTATCAAACAGAAATATTTAGCAGGGAATTTTGAATGAGGTTGCAAATAATTTGAGCCTTATTGGTAAACAAAATGTATTTAATATTTCGTATAATAATTACACACTGTCTGTGATTCTTGATGGTTTTGTATCTTATTCAGGGTGTTCCCCTACTTCATGCCCTATGCAGTAACTGTAGATCTCTTTATCACTCTCCAATGAATATGGAGAAGGAAGAAGATGGACAGATACTAAAGTTCATAATCAAGGCTTATCACATTTTTTTCAAATAATTACTACAGTTTAATAAATTCCCAGTCCTATATTTAGCATAGTTTGGTCCTGTTAGTTTTTACTGAAGACCGGAATTGAAGAATGGCTCATGACAGATTCATATGAAAAGCAGTGATCTTCCATTTTTGGACATCGTGAGGGTGCATGGCCATGACAGGAGGGGGTATCAGGTGACTGCAGTTTTGTGTTCATTAGTTCCACCTGTCTCTCATTGCCAAAAATAGCATAAATTGGTGTGCTGTGCTTTCAGCCTCAGTAACCCCATCTAGGTTTTTGAGAAAAACCTCCCTTGTTTTTTTGGCCCTTGAAGTGACTTATTTATTTTTATATTTGTTTTTGAGCAGTATCAAACCTGTCGCCTTCCAGTCTCCTGTCCAGTCTTCATGTCAAATGGATCCATTTGCTATTCCAACTGAAAGATTAAGAGGTCCTCATAGTTTATGTTTGTAAAAACATGTAGCTGTCAGGTGAACCTAAAACCTAGCAAAGGGTTAATTAGCCAGGGATTTTTTTTCCTTAAGGTAGATACAAATCTATTTGTATACACTGAAGTTTGTGTGTGTGAACAGGGCAAAGAGCCATCCTGTTTGGAGAAACTGGTGTTTTGGAGATGACACGGCAAATAATCCACCATTAATCTTCAATTCAATTCAATTTTATTTATATAGCGCTTTTAACAAGAAGCACTGTCACAAAGCGCTTTACATAGTCCCGGGCCCACAGTCCCCAGAAAGTAAGCCAAAGGCAACAGTGGCAAGGAAAAACTCCCTCAAGAGGAAGAAACCTTGGGAGGAACCAGACTCAAAGTGGAAGCCCATCCTCCTCAGGCCAGCACCGGGCAGGACGAATTAATTAATACAAATCAGAACAATATGCGTTTGCTAACAACGTGCATTCTAGGAAGTGTATCTGAGAAGATGAACAATGTGATATCTGTAGGCAGAGCTTGGAGCTAGTTAAGTGGAGAATTACTCCTTTTAAATGCTACGACTGCAATAAAATGATGTGTCGGTCATTGACGGATAATGCTGAGGGTAGCCAACGAGAGGAAATCTTTATCCGGGGCTCTCTCATATCTCAAAGTAGCTATGGAGGGTAGATGATGGATAGTTAAGAAATCTACAAATGTCAGCAGGAGAGTGTAGCCAGCAAAGCAGGAGGGAGTGTTGTCTCATCACCGAGAGCCCAGAAGTCTGAAGTGCTGAGAACAATGTGTATTAGGGAAAACTCTGGAGCTTTTGGCAGCTAATGTTAACACAGTGATCATGTGACGTTTGCTTCTGTCCTGTTAATATTGTTCTGAAGAACTCATAATAGGAGTCATTAAGAAAAAGTCATTTATTCTGTGTAGCAGATAATGACCAGGCTGATCGGCTTGGTCTTCTGCCTCTCTGGAGTTCACTGAAGTCCTTCATGTCAATCTTTAAAAGTGACTAAAAGCAATTGAAGTCTTTGGTCAGCTTCAGGCACCCATGATCAGTTCACTCACTAGAGGGGCTGTAAAACTAAATCTAACTATGCCAGACTGCAGCACGCTGCCAGCAAGTTAAATAGGCTGGCTATCCAATTACAGAGTTTCGAAGTTAAGCAGGCAGTTTAGCCAATCAGATGCCTCGAGGGAAGCTCTCAGAAGCCGCACCAATGGCTCTTCATTAGATTGCAGCACTTTTGCCGTGTGACAGCTGTGGTATGACTCAAATTCAGGTTTCCCCTAACGAAGGGCAGTAACCCCAGCCACATCGGCGACCAACTGAGGCATCTTAGTAAAGGCTCCTAATATTGCCACAACATTTACATGGCAGGTTTTTAAGGCATCTTACTGTAGACATTGCATGTAAATTATCCAGATAAAATGTGTGTACTTGTGCAGCTCAGTATTAGATTCAGCCCCTCTTCCCCTGTTCTAAAACATACATACTTGTTCAGATCAGCATTAAATTCAGTCCATCTCAGCCCACACACTTTGAGACTATTCAAGATGCCTAAGGTTGAAGTGAATATCCAACTCCATCCAAGGCCCAGCCACAAACACAATTATACTTTATATGCTTGGCATGCTAGATTAATCATGGTGCAGCTGAGCCTATATAAAGGCAAATGTTAAGATCTTTGGTGGATTTATGTTCCGTTCCATAGTCTGAGCATATCTGCTATACCAGGGGTTTGTGACCTGTGTCCCTAGAACAGGGGGTCTGCAGAGACATTTAGCAAATTGAAGAAATGCTTTTATTACCATTAGATAATAAGGGTGGGTGTCCCTAGCTCTCACCTATTTTCCTTTGGGGGTCCCTGGTATAAGAAAGGTAGAAAACCCCTCCACTAGACTTTTTGCATTTAATTGTCTTGACCAGACCAAAATTACAAGCATCTGTTAAAATATATTAATCAGACAAAGTGCTGCTTCTGGACTCGCAAAGTTCAGCAGAGGTCAGTTCCTCACTGCAGAGCAGGGGACATACCATGGGCCATCCTGCCTGATCGTTAAGTCACTGTATGTGCCACATTGGATCTGTCTTTTTGCAGTGACAGGACTTGGATGACGCGTCCACCTAGGTTATGCAGAGCACCATTGATTATCATGTGTTTGTCCTCCCAGGCTACAGGATAATGATTCTTGCACCAGTGATTGCCATGTGTTCGTCCTCCCTGGCTACAGGATAATGATTCTTGCACCAGTGATTGCCATGTGTTCGTCCTCCCTGGCTACAGGAAAATGATTCTTGCACCAGTGATTGCCATGTGTTCGTCCTCTCTGGCTACAGGACAACGGTTCTCACCAACTTTCTGCCTGAGCATGGAATTACAAGATAGATGCTTCACAGGGGAGAGCCTGGGGGAAAGGCAATTTTATTTTTATAGCCCACCAATACCTTTATTTCAGTCTTTCCTCCTTCCTTTCTGGAATTAAAAGCCTTCCATTTGCCAAGGGAATCTCCATAACAATTCTGTAATGGGATCCTGTAAGAGCGGCCAATGCCTGGTCAATCTTATTGCGTACTGACTGACAGTCGGTCTCATTATTTTCTTATGGTTTTGAGTGCAAGTCCCACTATGAAAGGGAGACTATATTCTCCATATGGCTGCATGTCTATACGCCCCTTATGACTTTTTTAAAAAAGCTGCTTTATAACTATTTCTGTCAGTATGACCTCAGAAAATGAAACACTTCACATAGTGTACAAAATTCCGATAAATGTTTTCCCCCAAATGTATGTTGCCTGTCTTCTGTAGATTACAGAATTTGATGTAAATTCTGAAGGGCATTACATTTGGTCTACACTGAAATTTGTGTATACAGTCCTGATATCTATATATGCTTTTTGAAGTGAATTGTGAACTCGGTTTACAAAATCAAGCCATTCTCGTCTGATGATGATTTAGCCTAGAAGCACAGGGACAAGGAAGGTAACTGCCACCCTATCCATCACACACAGGCGAACACTAGAGACACCAGTTCAGTTGAACAGCAGATGTATGGATTATGGAAAGAGAATGAGGCACTCAGTGGAAACCTACGCACACACTCTCAAAGCAACAGGGTAGGAATCGAACCCACGACCCTGGAGGTATAAGACAACCACGCTGCCCATTATATCTATGCATCCTAGTCAAGGTCTCGTGGGAGCCTGGATTCCCAGTGCATCAGGTCTGAGCTCTCAACACAACATCAAAATTGAAAAATTACATCACCTGCAGTGTAGATAAAATGTAGTGTCTTCTTGGTGCTGACATATAATGGGGTTGACTTCAGGTTTGAACAACAATTGCCTCTATCACTGTGCTTTACAGCCAAACAAAACCCCAAGCTCCCATACTCTGGCTGCTCAGCATATTTTCTCACCTTTATTTACCTAAAAAATATATGTAAACAAACGGCTTCTAAGTCAGAAAAAAATTATTGGGAGTGGATCAAAAATTGGATTTACATGTTTCTTTTTCACAGTGCAAGCATTTATTTTGCAATAATAATAATGATAATAAAATGTTAAGGTCCATTACGTTTTTTTACAGAAATTGCACAGGAACAGAAAACATCTAATGCACAAACACTAATGGAAAAATAATGGCTTTCTTTAATTTCAATGGAGCGTAATAAGTCATTACACAAAGCCCTGTTTCAGACAGCAAAATGTCAGGCTTTGCTGGAAAGTGACTTGCAACTTAGGATCACAGGTTTAATGAATTTGTGATAGCTCTGTCTCACTCTGTCTTACTCTGCACACTTTAGTGTTACCTTGACGTTAATCTTCAACTCGACGCTTGTATTTCTGGAAAATAAATGAGAATAAACATTTTCGGATTTGCAAATCTGATTTGAAACATTCACTTGCTGATGTATGGAAAAAGCCTACTTTAGATGCTGGTATGTTTGAAAGAGATCCAGACGACCTCACCCACAATGCAATATACGCTGACTAAAGCAGATGGCTTTGAAATAATTTGGCTTTAATTATATTTACACCTGAATTTGATCGATTGATATACATGGCTTATTTGACATATGAAAAGTGACGAACATTAGTATTTAAATTATTTGAAGCCTTGCATTGGTAGCTGGCAGGTTGTGGCTTATGAAACAGCCACATGGGTGAATAGGGTTAAGAACATAGTTAATTCATCCATCCATCCTTCCATCCATCCATTTGCATGGCGATGGATATAGAAAAAAAACAATAATCATAATACTGTAGTGTTTCGCTGCCGGTGTATTTATGAGCTGCAAAGAAATGGGTTCAACTCGGAATCCTTAATAATGGCTGCGGTCAGCCACAGCCATGCCTTACACTCTTGCAAGTAATAAACCAAATGTCTTTCGCCAATATACCTCCCTCAAACCCAAAATGCCCTCCAAACTTGCCCTAAAATGGTCTTTTCTTCGAGGGGGTCCAGACCCCTTGAGTTCAGGCTCACGTAGTTCCCCACAAATTACTGTCTGCCCCCCTAGAGAGACCCCCAAAAGCATCAGCAGATCAATTAACAATTCTTGAAGCCTCTCAGTGCTAGGACTGCAGCGTTACAATATTATATTACACAGCTCATGTATCAGACCTATAATCAACAAAGTTCACTGATACTGTATTTCTTCAAATTATTAAAAGATTAACATTTTATTTGGAGAATATATTAGTAACAAAAACAACAACACTTCTTTCCTATCATATGAGTACAGAACCATACTGTGAGAGTACACCTATGGCATCGTCTACTAAATTTTATAATACTTGCCTAACCCGCTTGGACATTGACAGTAAAGATCTTTGATTTTGATTGTAAAATTATTGTCAAATAAACTTCTTTTTACCTTTTCAGTAATTAGTTACATTACAGAAAACTAAGTTGTCCTCTAGAGGTGAACTTATAAATCTTTAACTTTTTAAGAACTCTCCTTAATTTGGGCGCTAACGGGGCATTGCCACGGTGACAGTTTCACAAGGATTCCCGGAATTCAGCCATAGGCCTAACGCCGTCACTCCCTGCTCTTTGCATCTGTCCAGGGTGTGAGCTCTGAGGAACTGAACTGACAAACCCTCCTCAAAAAAGAGTGATGCCATGGACACCTCAAAATATTTACTTCTCCCATAAACATGGGAGTCCCAAAGCTAGTGGGGTTAAGAGGAGGCATTAACCGGGTGCTTTACAGTATCTTCATGTGCTTTCTGATGAGTAGTTTCAAACTGGTGTTTAGATTAAAACTTTTCTGTAACAAATTGGCATTAAATTCATCCTTCTTCCAACTTCTCATTTAGAACAGAGTCACGGGAACCTATTCTAGGCAGCTTTGGGCACATGGATGGGAATATCCTGGTCAGGAAGGTAGTAAAGGCCAGGGCAAATACTGTCAGACATGTTCTGGAAATTTAGAAACAATAATTCACCAACAGCATGTCTTCAGACTGTGGTAAGAAAGCATCACGAGGGGAGAACACACACACACACACATTGGTATCTCTCACCTTCGATGTGCCTAACCCTAATCCTATAATTATGACAACCCTAACCCTTAACCAGCCCTAAACTTAACCATAAGTAGTCCAGCAAAATACAAGATTTTTGACTCTTGTGGTTTTTTGATTGTATTTGCAGATTTTTGAAAACGCGAGTTTTCCCTTGTGGGGACATGACAAATGTCCCCACAAGGTAAAAATGTCAGCTTTTTATTACCTCCCGGGGACGTTTTGTCCACACAATGTAATATAAACATCACATCACATCACACACACACACACACACACACACACACACACACACACAGAGGGACTAGATCCAGCAATCTTGGATGCGTAAGGCATCAGTGCCACCAAATGAGTCACCATGCAAACTCTGATAGGCTGCCTGTGTAAAATGATGTATATTCATATTCATCATATTCATAATTCCCAAATATGTCAGAGTAGGGAAGTGTTCAAAGCATAAAATAAAATATTAAATTAGACTCAGATTCAGATTAAACAGTTAATATTATTTACATGTCATAAACAGCAACACGAAAACACCTGCATATTAAAAAAGGCTCCACTTCTACACCCAGCTTTGTGATGAAAAGTATGCATAGTTTGATAATTAGCTCCACAAGCAAACCATGCAGGAAAAGACGCTTCGGACACTAGGGCTGTCAAAGAACGTTCAAGCTCCTTTAATGTTTTCTGCTTGACAGGATTAGGCTTGAGTCCAATGCATCTTTTCTCAGGTTTTGGATCTATGAACCCTGGAGCAGATTACAGTATTTGGGAGCTTATTCTAGTATAACTGGTCTGATGAAAGGAATCCAGTCAGGGATGGCTGCATGGGTGGGGGACCAAGGATGCAGGGCCTTGTCCCTCAGAGGCTTAATGTAGGATTGCAGGGAATGATTAGGGATTGCACATATCTGGGCCTGGTGCCTCTGGTGACCCTGTAGGCCAAAGCAAAGAGCTGAAAGCTCGTTTTGGAGTTCTGTACTGACCTAGAGAATGCGATGGCACACAGAACATCAGCAGGAGCGGGCAGTAACAGGCCTGAAGTGAAGCCAGAGCCTGGGGGATGGCAGGAAAGACCGAAAGTGGCCGGGAGCTGGTGTGGATGCAAAGGTCTCCGGCTGTCTGTATATCTAAACTTGCCACTCAGCTTAAATTGGTGAGTACGTTGCACTTTTGTCCTAAGACTTTCCATACGTATATAGATGATTGGTATTCCCCTATCTTGTGCCCTGTGGTGTCCTGGATAGGTGCCAGGGCCACCATGATCATGTGCCGGCTAAACTGGTGTAGGACGGATGGATGGATGGATGGACGGATGGATAAATGGATGGACGGACGGAAGGATTGTAGGCACTGAACTTGCAAGCCACAGTCTGCTCATAAGGTCATTGGGTCCTCCTTTCTCTATCTTAGGGCTCCTGAGGCAATTCTGTTAGCCTATTTTGTGTGCTATATTTATCTGTATTGTTTGTTTGCCCATGACTATGTAATACTCATCTATATTACTGACAAACATTTGCACAAATATTTCCAAATTTAAACATCTGCCAGTCACCCTTCGCTTGCAATAACTGGCTGCTAGCTGGGTGCACATAACTTTTGAAATGGTTGGCCGTTAGCCATAATAGGAAACAAATTGAGTACAGGAAACACACCTGAAGAAAAGGCAGCTGAGGCTGCAGTCATTGTCATGCATTGCCATTTTCTCCTCCTGCTCTTTGACTGTGGCAGCTCCGCTGTGCTCTGTGGTTTCTGGGCTGGGATCAGGATAGCCACCAGCCTTGTTTAAAATGGGATTTTAGGAAACGGACTGATGGATGTCAATGTCCATTCAGCTGGTAGTTATCCAAGTTTGTTTTTGAAAAGTGGCTTAATATGGTGGAGGTACTGTTGTCACTTTATAGAGGAATCCAGTGAATATTAAGAACAAATGAATGAATCAATGAATGAGTGAATGAATGAATGAATGAATGAATGAACCTGGGATGAGGGTATGTTTCCTGGTTCAGTGTATATTGTGCTTGTTATTTGGATATGCTCTGGGTCCTTCCCATGGAGAAAAGTGTATGGTTTATCTGTGTCTAAACTGGCATTAGTATATGTGTGTGCATGTCTGTATGTCCCACGATGCACTGATGTATTCAAGGTGTACCCTGCCTGTTGTCCTAAGATGGGCTACAGGATCTTTGACCTGCATTTGATAAGTGGTTATGGAAAAATGAAAAAGATGACATTACATTAACATTTAGGTAACGTGGAACGTAAAGACTACAACAGAAGGTTAATTTACATGTTTGCTTGCTACGTGGAGGGATGTCCCTGGAAACTGATCTCTATTGAAGCTGCAGAGTTCCCCTTCTGGCCATACAATAAAATCTCAAAGCTGCCAAGTGAGGCAAGCATTTGACAGCATGTTCCTCAAAGGAGGATGGGGGCTGTGATGGGGCGAGGGGAGAACTTTACTGCTGATACCTGCAGACTGTATTTTTGTCTACAGAATAAAAAAAGTATTTCAAGGGAGGAGTGTCTCCATTGCTGATGCAGCGACTCCTGTTTATTGGAGATAAATGCAAGGGGAAATTAAACATTTCATATAATCTTTATTGCCCTTTTCGTCAGGATGACAGTTGTTTTTCTGAGCTTGATGTTTGCTGTACTTCAAGTGTATTTATGGTCAAAGAACCACATTTGCTGAGCATGGTGTGTGATATTTCATTAAAAGTGCATAATTAAAGTTGAAAAAAAATCAACATCCTCATTGAATAAAACATCTGAAATGAATGTGGGGGGAAAAAAAACACAAGTAACGGCACGCAAGTAGCAGGCCACTGCTCTCCCGCGGTGAAATTGCTTACTGTAGGGTAAATAATTAGCCGCTTTGAAGAATTGTTTCGCTCGGTCGCTTAGGCGCATCCTGGTTCTTTGGAGATAAGCGGCGGTAAATCTTCCTGGGAGACCTGAGAGTGTGGAAGGGCTGGGGGGCGGGGTGATGCCAGCGAGGAGCAAATATGTGACCACGTCCATGCACTTTGTCTTAACTGATTCCACCCTGATTCTCAAAGCTAACCATCAGCGTCGCATGGCTCAACACTTGTGAATTTTCGTAGGGTTTAATGCAATCGTTGCAATTTGACACACGGTAGAAAATATTTAAATGCTACATTAAGGCCGACACTACTGTACCACAGTTTATAAGATTTGCTTTTTGGCATATTACTATGTACAAAAATCAAAGCTGAAACGTCACAGAAATATTTATTATAATATTTGACTGGTCTATAGTAGATAAAAAATAGTTCCTACACCTTTTAGCGTAGCTGATACGGAAAACCATGTTCAGATCTGATTAATTATGTTTTAATTGTTCTCCACTTTTGTTACAGTCTTTAAAATGATAATCCAAAGGTCACTGAGAGGAAATTCATTCATTATTTATAATTAGTGTTATCCCCACCTCACATAACCAAAACAATTTAGTAAAAATTATTTTTTTATGCCAATGTGAGAAAGTAATTCTGAAATCAATTTGAATTAGGCTACTATATTATGGGTGTATAGAAACTTGCTTTGGGTGGGCACCCCATCCGGGGTGTCTCCCGCTTCGTGCCCTAAGACTGCCTGGGATAGATGGAATGATAATGTGTAGAAGCAACATGAAGAATATTCCATCATGATACAAATGGAAGCAGTTTATTAATAATAAATATCATTAAAACCCATTTAATCCATTGGCATGCTCCTAAGTGCTCGTTCCCAGGTGTTATTTAAACTTGAGATGATTATATCACAAAGCACAGAGGGAGAGCCTATGATGCAAGATGTGCAGGAACTGTGTGGTGCGACGTGGCCACACAATCAGGAGAGCCCGGCTTTAATGTTAGAGTTTATTTATTCTCGCCGAATCTGCCTTGTGATCTCGTTGATGGGAGTTTCTGCCTGTTTAATTCAGATGAGGGGATCCTCCGCCTTCAGGAGTGTACTGCCAAACTGAGAGGTTTTCTTGAGAGAAACGCAGTCATTACAACTCAGTGAAAATGCTGACAAAAGGATGGCTCACGCACAATTAGGCGGCCATATTATGTGCTACATTTGATATGCTTTTATGAGTGTTTAAAACTTAATCTGCACAAATGCATGATCTCTGAGTAAGGTTACGGTTTATTCAATTACAATTAAGTATCCAAGGTCGCGGGTTCAAATTTTGCCTCTTCTCGGTATGTATGGGAATCACATGCTCCCGCTGTGTCACATGGGTTTCCTCTGAGTGCTCAGTCAGTCTTTGCCATTGGGCTAATTGGCATCTCTAAATTGCCCATTGTGTGAGTCCGTGTGAGTCCAGAGATGAACTGACCTTCCTGCCCAGAATAGGTTCCGGGTTCCCCAACCCTGTCCAGCTTAAAGTGGGTTGAAGACGGATGGATGGATGGATGGATGGATGGATGGATGGATGGATATGTCATTCATACTGTCTTTATTCATTTTTTTTTTTTATTTATTAGGAGACGCAAAATGGTCAGGGACAAGCAGAAGGTCAAGATACAGGAGATCTAAAGTCAGGTTACAAAACCACATCGTAGTCCAAGAGGTGAAGTCCAAAACACGGGAAAAAGGGATCGCCGATCTAAAAGAGCAAAAAATGTAACCAAATCCAAAATATTGCCCAAGAAGACAAAAAGTCAGGATCGATCACAAAGGATCGTAGAAATTGCACAGATCTTTGAAGAAACAATCAGTACAATGAAAAACATGCAATACCTCTCAATGACGTAATTGGCCTAGAGGGATGTATCTAGTTGTGCTAAGATGAGGAGCGTTACATCAGTGTTCATAGGAAGAGGAGCAAGACAGGCTGGGTGTAGCTGGTTTGGAGATGGCGTGACAATTTTACACATTCTGTAGTGCAGCGCTGCACCATTACACAACTTATTTAGAATATGTTTTGAACAACAAGTTTCGAAACCTTTTACAAAGTGTCTGACCATAATTTAAAATGCTCAGCAATAGCAATGCCTGTATGGTAAAATCTTACTAGATTTCCAATTTCAAAATTCATCATGTGGCATAAAAAAATCCATATTTTATAAAAATGTAGGTCAAATATTTTATGTTTATCAGGCATGAAATGTTTACAGTAAGTAAAACCCTATCAACAGTGGAGTGGTCTGGGAACACCAAGGAAAAATGCCCTCTAATCTCCTTGCGTGAAATTCCACTCAGCTCTCCTCCAACTTGAAAGCCTTCCAAGCCACAGGGAACTCAACGCGCATTTTATTTGCAGATACGGTTGAAACATTTAAAACCTAATGTCCTGGAGTCACAGTAAGGGGTATTTAACTGTAATTAGAGTGACAAATGAAGGATACAAGGCATGGCAGAGCCATCTGCATCTTTCTGTACTGTCATTTTTCAGGTACCAGTGGAAATTGTCTCCTAAAGCATGATGAATGGAACAGCCCATTCCATCTTCGCTCATTTGTCAGTTAAATACCTCAGTGGCAATACTACATTTGCATTTTTAATACCCTCAGTCACAACCAGAGATTTTGTGTCGCGTTCTCATTGCTGTAACATTCATTTCTTAATATTTTTCACCAGCTGCAGTACATATTCTGCTTTTATAGGTGGCATGTTTAATATCTGCAGATAAGGAAAGTCACACATCATGACCAATGTGTGGTAACAATTTATATATACTACCAGTCAAAAGTTTTTGTACACACTAAGATTTTCAATGTTACTCACATCATTTTCAAAAAAATTCGAGACACTCAGTAGTGTGTATGTAAATGTTGTAATTTTTCTTTGCAAACCACAAAGTTCAACTCCAGCCCAAAGGAGATTTATGAATACTGTACCGTAATAAACCGTAATAAACTGTAATAACCCATAATAGCCATAATCCAAGCCCCAGAAGTGTTGGAATGAACTTACAGAGCAACGTTTAATGTCCCTTGAAAGAATGCCTCAAATTTGCTCTGCTCTTGTAGCTGCTAGAGGAGGCTACTTTGACGAACCAAAGATATGACCAATTTTCTTGCTAATAAAGGTATTCAAAGGACGCTGAACGTGAATGTTTATTTTTTAGCAAAGAATATTGAGTGTCTAGATTTTTTTGTAAAAATTATGCTAGTAACATTGAAAATGTATAGAAAATCTTAGTGTTTGCAAAAACTTTTGACTGGTAGTGTACGGTATATATATACCTATATCTTTATATATAGTGTGTCTGTTATCGGATTTATTAAAATGCTTTAATATGTTTTGAGATATGCGAATATGTACAATAAATTGTAATATATTGTGCCATGGGTGACCTGGCACAGTGCCAAATATAAACAGCGTGTAAATGGCGTGTAAACGATGACAAATGTGTGTTCTGAATAGCATGTACCGTGTAGTGTTATACTGTATCCAATGTACTAAATGTTACCGTGACTGTGAGCAAGCTGGACCCCATGCTGCACGGTGGTAATTTGAAACCATGTTGTGCTTGACTGATATGTTAAAATTCTTATAGACAGACATACATAATTGTCTTTGATGTAAAGGAGAAATCAAGTGGGCCCAATATACACAGGATTCCTATAAGCTTTTTTCATGTTTGTCTGTCTGTTATTTGAATAATCATCTTTATTTATAAATCCTGAAATGAATGTCACCTTATTTTTAAAAAGTAAACTGCAATGATAAACAGTGCTAATGCCTTTGAGGAAAAAAATAAATAACTTGTGCTGTTGGTTGTTATCCAAGACTGCTGGTTTATGTCAACTAATTGAATCGTCCTGTGGACAAATAAGCTAACCTGCATTTTAACTTATTTTTCACTTTCAGTGATGTAATGCAATGCGTAACAAGATCAAATGAAATGGCCCAAATTGGGGTTAGCCCGTGTGTCTGTGACACCATCCATTCGATTGTGGTGGCGTGTAGTGATTGCGTATGGTGGTCGGGAGAGGGCATGAGCGTTGTCTTGCTGTCTCTCCACATGGTACTGGACATCAAAGTCTTTGCCTTAAGTTACTGTGCCAGCTGCCTCTCAGAGCCACAGAGGTTCATCAGCCAGGTCAGGGTGACATGGTCTGTATGGAGTAGGAACCAGAGAGGTAAGGGGGACAGTGCCTGAACTACAGCCAGGAGCTCCTGGTGGGTGACACAGTAGTTCTGCTCAGGGTGACTCTGTGTGAAGCTGGGAATGGAAGCACTGGGGCCTAGGTGAATGCATCCTGAACCTGGTCAAAAGCCTCCATGCAGTTGTCAGTCCGGGTGAAAGGGTACCCAGCCCCAGTAAGATTGTGCAGTGGCCAAACAATGTCAGCAAAGCTCTTAGCAAAGCGCTTGTAATAGGACACCAGTCCCAAAAAGCTGCACAGCTTCACGGCTTCATGAAGAACAGGCCAGTTCTTCATGACCTCCACCTTCTCTGGGTCAGTTGCTTCCTCTTCTGCACTCACCACATGGCTCAGGAGCTAAGACTTGGCAGGGATTAGGCCTGCATGCAGAATGGCAGTAAAAAACTCCTGCAAATTCTGCAGGACAGTGTCAAATGAGGCACCCTGGACAAGCAAGTCATCAGAGTAGACAGCACACTGACTCCACGGAAAATGGGGAAGCACCCACTCCATTAGCTGCTAAAAAGTGGTTGGGGCATTGCAGAGCCCAAATGACATTACCTAGAACTGACACAGCCCTTTACTAATGCAGTCTTGGTTTGGACATCCCGGGCTGGTTCCACCTGCCTGCAGCCACTGGGAGATCCAGCGAGCTGAACCACATCGACCCTGAGATGCAGTCTTTGATGTGGGGCCGTGGGTAGGAGTCTTCATGGATCATGGCATTCCAGCAGCAGTAGTCCACACAAAACCACGACCAATCCGTTTTGCAGACCAGCACTGCTGGTGTGGCTGAGGGACTATCAGAGGACTCATTGACACCTGCTGCTGCCATGTCCTGAATCTGCTGTTCCGCAGCATGGCGTTTTGAAAGGGCCAGACAGTGGGGGTGCACACGGATAGATCAGGCGTCCCCAGTGCTATAAGGTGCTGGACCAGCCATGTATGCTAGCAGTCTCCATCCCCGGTTGCAAAGACATTCTGGTGTTGGACCATAAACACCTTCAGTTGTTGAGTCTCACTGCTCCACTGACACAGCTCCTGCACAGCCGGGTAAGAGGATGTCACTGTGCTGTCACTGTCCGGCTGTTCTAGAGTGACCATAAATGATGTGACGTGCGGAGGCATCAGCTACTGATGGTGTTGCACTGCCACTGTTGTGCGACATGGAGGGGGGGGCCTGTTGGTTGTGTAGAGTGTGGGACTGCCATTGTCGGTGTTGCAAGTCCAGCCAGGGTGTTCCACTGTAGCTCTCCTCTGACCTGCCTTCTGCACCTATCCTGGAGAAGAGTCCCGGCTTCCACGGTGAGCATTGAAGATGACACGTCCACTAAGACTCATAATGAAACAGTCCAAAAAGACGCACGGGTCATCCGTGTCTGCTAGCCACAGCTCACGTTATGTCATTTAGCCTCCAGGAGGACTGCACAGGTGCTAGTCAGCCTCCTGTCAACGTTCATTTCAAAGGCCATGAGTAATCCGTTTCAGGTATTACTCCTGGTTAAATGAGGTTAATGGTGGACTCTCTATCCACCAGAACTTTACAGTGAACCCCTTCCACCACACATTCTGCATATAGGCCCTGTTCTTGTCAGCCCACTTTAAGATGTGATGACAAGGGTGTTTGGTTGAACATCACAGGTGCCGTTTCCTTCACAGTATCACCCATAAGGCGTTTCCCGATGGTGGAGCTCAGGTAGCTAGTGCAGGGCAATCTCTCTAGGGATGTGCACCAGGACTATTGTGGCACTGTCAGTGCCTGCCTCACTGATTCGCCTTAGCCTGTCTCTTCAATTCTCTCTGCTCCACAGGGATGGTCTTGCAGTGCATTACTTGGTGTTGGAGTGTTTCTGGGGTTAAGATCACTGCAGCCCTCTCTGGCTCTACCAGTGCTTCATCCAGTGTCGATGGAGATCACAACTGGACATGCTGTCTGAGCTGCTCTGCAGGTAACGCCTTTAGAAAGGCGTGGAGGGCCAGCATGTCCTGGAGATAACTGTGTTGCGAATGCTGGTGGAGACCTACAGCAGGCTCCTCCTAGCTTTCTCCTTCTATCTGCTGCCGGCTTGCTAGCTCCTGCCTCGGTGCCACTTCCTGTGGCTGCCACTAGAAACGCCATCTCAGCATCTCCCCTAGGACCCCTTAGTCCCACTGTTCTTCTGGCCCAAAATTAAAGAAGACTTTCAAAGCATCTCCCTCTAGTGCCAGGACCAGATGCACCACCATCTCTGTGGAGGTCCAGACATTGTGTAAAAGGTGAGCTTGAACATGGCCAGGTAGGGGCCCGACTGCTCGTGGCCATTATAGCTGGGCCTGCATACCGCTCGGTGTGGCTGCTGACAAGTGCATTGGCTGTGCTGCTTGCCCTGCCAGTAATGTCACCATAGTTTATTATTCTGCTCATCACCAGACGGAGAGGGGAAGTCAACTTTTGGTTACATTTGAAAA
This sequence comes from Gymnarchus niloticus, assembly GCA_009936485.2. Classification (NCBI taxonomy): domain Eukaryota; kingdom Metazoa; phylum Chordata; class Actinopteri; order Osteoglossiformes; family Gymnarchidae; genus Gymnarchus; species Gymnarchus niloticus. The sequence goes on along the minus strand of JAACJT020000110.1, from coordinate 13,852,544 downwards.
AGTTCTCACATTTACTTTAACAAAAAGCAACATTTTCAACAGTGTATAAAACTCCTGAAAAGTTGTATGAAATTTGGCTGAGAAAAAGTTTTATCATGAAAAGTTTACCAATGAAGTCATTGTCTTTCTCTTCCTCTAAATTCTTGTAAAAAGCTGATAGTGAAAATGTCAAAACAAATGCAGAAACAACTGTATCTAAGTACACTTTTTCTTCAATAAAAAATAAGGACAAAGGAGTACCGATGCAGGAAAAGATGCTATATATGCTTTCTTGAGGATACAGTATGTTATCCTTAAATGTTAACCAGATCTACAGACCTGCTAATAATGAACTGCATCAGTTTTAATTATCAAATGAAGAAAATTGCTCTTTGGATGCTTCACTTCCTGGGAAACGACTGAGGTATTTGTGGAATTTCTCCTATGTTTTCCAGGTAAGAAAGTGATACCCATTCCCTGTTGCGGGTATATGTTAAATATAACGTATGTGATGTTTATATTTGTATAGTTCATTATATTAAAACAATTGATACACTTCAGCCAAGAGGTACAGATTCCTGGAACCAGACAAATGGATCCAGCCAGCAAACATCCATGATCACAACTGCCACTGTTCATCAAAGGACTGGCAGTGCAGTAAAGAACCAGCATCCTGTTGAGAATTCACTCTATAAAAAGAAGACCTGTTATCCAAAAACAGCTTCAGAAAGTCATGGGCAACAATTCAACCTCATTGTTGCATAAAATGAAAATGTAGTGTAAACATACTGCGACTTATCTAAGTGAACCGTTCGTCAAAATCTTGCGAAAGTCGTGCTTTACGTATGTTGAACACAGAAGAAATGCATACAGTAAGTAATATAATAGTCATTTAATCAAAAAAAGCAGTGATTGTACACTGATACAGAGTACACAGCATGAGACGTGAGAAAATTCATGCCTTTAACGTCTGTCAACTTATGCATTACATATTTTTGTATTTCAAATGTTATGATTATTCATTAAACATTGGTTGTGTATGTTGGATATTTTTACGTACGTATGGATTTATGTAAGCCATTCATATGTACTGTAAGTCAGGGTACGTCTGTATAGAGACCTTTAAAAAAGTATCCATTCAGTTATAACATTCGCTAATCTGCTATTATTATTTTTTTTGAGTTGGGTGTAGTCGCAGTATAATGGGTAGTAATATCATTAAGTAAGTTTTGTTTGTTATTTTACACTTTGCTTTAGTAAACACTAGCAATTCATATTCTAGATGCCATGCATACAAATAATGCATAACTTCTTATATTTGCCTGTATTTTTTTGCTTTTCACAATCTGAAAGTATTCTGTCATTTCAGGAAAAATTGTGGTTTCCAGTAACCAGTGACAGGTTCCAGCTAGTGCCATTTTTTCTCCATGAATAAACTTGCAAAAGATTCTTCTCAGTTTATAGATTGGTACTGTACCATACTTCTGCATGTTTTAGCACCTCCCACATTAACTTTACTTGACGTTACTTTTAAAACTTATGACATAACAAAATAATGACATAAATATCCTTTGTTTCAATGGGACAAATTTTCATTTATATTATTGACTGCCTAGTTACTTGAATGCTGACTTTTAGAATTATTTCCTCAATGGCTATTTTCTTTATGCAAAACCAATTTGATGAACAATGAGGTAGAGTTTAACCTTCAAACCAGCATTTTCTTCAAGTAAAACATTTTATTTTAGCCACGATTTAGACAATCACATATTACTGGAAATTTAAGGATGCTAACATTGGAACAGGCTCCAGGCTCTGCCCTGATCCTACATTGGATAAGCATTTAGAAGATTTATTCTAAAAACATGAGTGAGAGAGACAGAGGAAGTGTATTGCCACATTTTTAACAGATAATTTCAGAAATCCCTGCAGAGGAAAAAAAAAAACAGAACAGAAGAAGCAACATCACACATTGCAGATACTTTCTGAAAAAATATGCTTTGACATTATAAAGATTTCAGTGTAGAAATGAACAAATTCAAAGTTTCATTCTTACAACAGTTCATATAACTCTGAAAACAAGTTGAGCAATTTTTAAATGAATAAATCTTTAGCTAGTTATTCTGCTAGTCATTAGATTAGATTAGATTACATTACATTACATTAGATAAACTTTATTTTTCCCACAAGGAGAAATTTAGCTTTTCCAGCAGCATAACAATCATCAGCAAATAGTCATGAATCTAATGTCAGATCATATCATTTAAATTTTGCATTTAATTAATGATTGCTGATAAATTCCATAATAATATAGATATCTGGTTCAAAAATAGATGGATTTTAAATTGAACAAGTTTTTATAACAATAAATATAAGTATCAAAGTATTCTTATCATAATCCAATTTTTGAAATTCAGGTGGATGTTCATTTGAGTCGCTACAGAAATGGCTAGCAATGTCTTAGATAAATATGTAGCTCTGCAGCAATTAGATTTGCATATATATTGAGCAAATAATTATTAGGTGGTAGGATTAAAAAAATAAAATGACTATATATAGTACTTGAAATAATTTTTCTGAACAGCTTTAAGTATCTGACAAAACTATAAGAATATTCAGGTTATTCATTTTTTTCTTCAATTTAGATAACACATTCCCAGTGTAACTACTGTAAATCAGGCAGCTGGAATCTAGGGAATACGAGAGGACAGACAGGAAGGACTGCAGCAGTATGGGGTGGTTGGTTACCCTATTCACAGGTCCTCATATAGAGGACATTGCCATGATACCTCAAGCACAAGAAATGGAAGACAGCTCAAAGGCCCTCTGAGAAATTTGAGAGAAGATGAATCAATGAGGAAGGACTCCGCAGATACGTCCAACATGGCTATGGTTAACGAGCCAAGGATCAATAGGAGATGCATGGGTGGCTGGACGAGGGTAATAACGCTCACAGGCTTGCAAATCCATCCAGGCGAGACAAAGTGTGCTGGGAACAAACATCGACAACCATACACTTCAACAGTAAGTCAGACAAGAAGGATACAGGTCCTGGGGTTGAGTACCAAAGAATTACTGAACCCATTACATCAGCAGCTGCAAGTACAACAGGAACAGGAGTTAAGTTTTTAGTCTGTGCAGCAAGATGACGTGAACCACAGCACCAGGCCAAGAGAAGGAAGAGGGTAAGGAAGTCACAGTACAGAGGAATACGATAAAATAGCCAAAGGGTGAATGACAGTGAGGCGTAGCATATCGGGAGGACATCTGTAGACATGTCATATTCCAGTATACACTATATGACCAAATGGCCAAAAGTATATGGTCACCTGTCTGTGTATTATCGAGAGTCAGATTTAATGTAGGAGCTCCTACACCGTGCAAGAGGCAAGTGGCTGAAAGAGCCAAGTCAACCACAGCCCCAGGCCCAACTGGCATGCCTTATAAGCAGTCTTAAGAGATCATGGACCTGAAGCTGTTAGCGAGATTGACTGGAATTGACCAGAAGGAGGAATGCATCGCTACGAATCTTCATATTCAGGAGTCCCTTAACAGCAGTCCTTTAACTTCGGTCAGTTCAGAGGCAGCAATTTATTGAATGGTGAGGGGAAGATTTTCTTTTCAGTGGCAGCAAGGAGGATGTCCACTTACTGTACATCCTGAAAACGCCTGCATAGTCACAAGTTGTCAGAAGGCAGGAATGCCAGACTTTTCTGAGTGTATAGCACATGCTTCAGTGATATGGGAACAGATTCAGACTGTGTGGACTGGTGGTGGTCCGGCTGGATTTGGAAGATGCCTCTGGCTCAGCTCCCCATCAACTCGTTAGCTTTGCACTGGAATATTTCCACAAACCAGCATGTATCAAGAGACTGATAGACAGCTACTGCAGGGATGAGAGGATTTTCCGCATGTTGCAGTAGCACACAACTAACTGGCAACAATTGAAAGAGGATAACAATAGGGCTTTTGATTGCAGCAGTACTGTTAATGGCTGCTCTTGAAGTCATGTTGGTAGGAAGGCGATTGGTACCCTGGGGAATCAGGGAACAACCTAGACTGTGATTGCCAGCTTCATGCAGCTGCATGGACAATGGTACAAGACTTTTTTGAACAGCTATATGCAGAGTAAAACCCAACTTCTGATGACTAAACTGTCAAAATCCCATGGCTCACCAGGCTCAATAACAACTTTTGGACATGCAGATGTCAGTGATGGTCTTGAAGGAGCTCAAAGAGGCCTTGGAATACTGTACATCCCAGACCAGTTCAAGTTCCAGTGTCACCTGTTTACACTGTCTCAGCCCATGATGTGTCCTCTAAAGATGTGTGAACTCACCGTATCAACAGTTGCTAAGATGAATTCCAAGGCCAAAAATGACATTGGGAAATGCCTGGGAACACATTATAACTCTCATTGAAGTGCATCTGCCTAGACTACAAGCATGATAAACTCAGGCTGGTGTTGGAGCCAAGGGAATCATCACAGGTCATGCATGGAAAGCTTGGGAAATGGTTAATCATGCTGGTTGATAGGCTGAAGCATGAAAAGATCAGTAGAACATTGACTTTGGATGGGGAGATAGACCTTACTTGTGGTTAGCATTCTCCAGAAAAGAAACAAGAGCAATGATGGTCAGAGAAATCTCAAGATTGAAGAAGAATAATATAAAATCAAAGAAGTTAGCAATTTCAAGGTCCTCTTATCACCTGGGAAGGCAAACTTGGCAGACCAATAGGATGATCTATCCTGTGGAAGGTACCACAGGTAATGTTAAGTATCTGATCTACCTATGATCCATTCCCAAGTCTTGACAACATGTCCCTGCGGCATCACTCTGAAGAGAGAATTGGTCCCTGTGACTGGGCAGGTGCTCAGGCTCATTCACGTACGCACGTGTACAAGATGACTGCAGCTTATGAAGTCTACTTTTGGTTTTTTGCAGTTTGTGTACGCATGTTTCACAGTTTGAATCCATGCAAAGTTTTACAAATGAGATCCGGGGAAAGTTACAGCAAACAAAAATCTTCGCATCTTACAAAAACAGCTTTATCAATTTGTGAAGCAAGTATATCTTGCATATATGAGCCGTGGAACAATCCTGGTTCCTGGAAAAAGACTGAACTTTGACAGTAGACTTTATCTTCCTGTTATGTTTCTCCACTGAAATCATTGCTACTTATTTTAGACCTATCATTGTGGGATGAACTGTAACAGGTAAGTTATAACGATTGAACATACCATCCATCCCATGGGAAGGAGAGGAGGTAGTCCATGACAAGATGAAGCTGAAGTATGCTGAGCTGGTGGCTGATTGTAAGAAAAGTGGTTGGAAGACTGTCACTTACCCAGTGGAGGTGGGTTGTTGTCACTTTGTGCGAACATCTTCTCAGGATCTACTGAAGGATATTAGACCATCAGGAATGAAAGTGAAGATGACACTGAAGGAAGTGACCCAGGAGGCTGATGAGGGCGGCTTCTGGCTATGGCTAAGGAGGAAGGATAAAAGTTGGGGACAGCAGAAGAATGGTGGTGTAGCATGATGTACTACCTGATGACCCTGCACCTGGACTGTAGCCATGATCAGCAGGGGTCATTCCCACCTGTGCATCCAACTGCTTGGCACATGAAGTCAAACAAAAGCGACATTTAATAATATGCCATAGTTTAGGGCAGGGTGCACAAACTTTTCTGGGTTGTGATCTACTTTTACAATGAAAGCTCAACATGTTCAGGCACAGAAGAATTAGACATGAGTCCAGTATGAAAATGTTTGGAAAAAATGATGAGCAGTGGATAAAGTTTATTTTAAGACAATGTATAATTATAAACATGCTTCTTTAATATATATGCCTATTAACATATAATTGCCAAGTGGGTAATTTGATCAAACTGCACAATTTCCTGAGTTTAGTGGCATAAATATTTGTTTTTAAGGATTAATAAGATTAAAACCTAACAAAGGTCTAGTTGAACAACATATTTCTTGATTTTAGACATAGTGTCCATGGCTCGCTGCTGTCTGACTTGCAACACAACATTAGATGTGTACTGCAGATATTAAACTATGAATGGTGGTAAACATGGTAGAAGATTTGCATATGTGAACAGTCAACCATTTGGGAAACATCCAGCCTGTGCTGATAGGCAGTCATGATGGATGGATGTCATTTAACAGGAAATATCAGCGGGCACCTCACGTTCCAAAGCTGTCCTCCACTAAATGAATTAGAGGTGGGTAATTAATCTGAGGCAGAGAACGCTGCTGAAGTCAGGCCCATGAACAAATCAGATAAAGCATTCACTGGATAATGTAGCATAAATGCCATTCACATGTATTACGTGAAAAGTTTCACAAGAGAAGGAACAGCTTGATTCACTCATTGAGTTCTATTCAACATGAGTAGTGACCGAACTGACAAGTCAATCAAAATACATGTGACGTAATCCTCACCTGCTTCCTAATAATAGGCAAAGATTGTATCAAACGGAATCGGGATAATCTGAGTCAGGTTTTTTGAAGTATGACATGACAATCAGATGTGAGCTGGAGGTTTCATTTCTTTAAAAAGTCAAGTTATCATCATTTGAGTCCACTTGGTTTGTGAGAGAAAAGCATCCCTAATCAGAAGAGATATCACTAAAAAAGATTAATCTGTCATGGAAAAAAACTTAAAAGGAATTCAGTCTCCAAAAATCAAGAGACAGAAAATGTACTAATAGTCAAAAATAGCATTATTGTTGAATTCCCAAGAGTGGTTGTCCTGGCCAGAGATTATTCCAAAGACAAATGGTACAGCAGTCCTGGATGTGAAGAGGTACCCCTTGATAACAGGTACGGATGTCCAGGTCTTTCTCGCATTGGCTAATTCTGATTTTCATGCATCCACCATATAAAAACTGTGAAAAAGTACCAGTATATGTGGGAGGATTGGTAGGAGGAAACCACCAATCGGCAAAAATAGCATTGCTGTCACTCTCCAGTTTGCTGAACACCAACCAGATGATATTAAAGGACACGGAAGGACTGTTCTGTGTACAGATGGGACAAAAGGAGGTTTTTCCTGGCATAGATGAGTAGCACTGCATTTCAGTAAAAGAATCTCATCCCAAAGTGCACAGATGGGGGTAGTACAGGGGTTTGCAGCTGGAGAATGTCAAGGTGTCTGTTTATGAGATAAAACTCAACAGAAAGTAGGTCACGCAGCACACTATACATACGAGTGCACCTACAACGCAATGGCTGAAGTAGAAATTCCGTGTTAGAGTGGCTGAGACAAAGTTGTAACCTTAACCCAGCTGTGATGTACTAGCCTGACCGAGAGCACTTTGGGTTAGGCTGCTCCTGAAATATCACTGAGCTGAAATGGTTCTCATAAAAGTCCCAAAGAAAAATAAATAAATAAATAAATAAATAAA
>JAACJT020000110.1:13817396-13845045 GCA_009936485.2 Gymnarchus niloticus | reverse complement strand
AAATAAATAAATAAATAAATAAATAAACAGCACAAAATCAACATGCTGTAAAGGAAGAAATATTTTAAAACCTACTTCTAAAAAGCTCTCCGGTCTAGTGAGTTTTTGTTTAATCAGCTTGTCTTTATCCATTATTATTGTCATTTTAAGCTATGATATTACAGAAATCTAAGTTATTTTAGTTGTTTCTATTTGTGTGTAATATCCAGGTAATATGCATTATAATTACAAAAGCGTTTGGACAGGATCAGACTGTACAGTCACTCCCATAGCTGTCTTACTACATCAAAAGGACAATGGAGTTCTAGTTAAAACAAAATGGTGAGAAAAGCAAGCGGGTCATCTCAGACGAGAATGTTAATGAGATGAAGAATGCGGGTAGGTAAGTAAGACAATGAGTCAAGTAAGCTCTTAATAATTCCATGACAGCCTAATTAGCCACCGTTTAAAATCCAGCGATTTAAATCCGAGGCACCGAATCTTTTGAAATATTCCGATCTTTTGCATTGAGTTTCGGTTACGGTCATTAAGCGCATTCTTCTGTTTATTTCGCGAAAGCTCATTCAACCTTACCCGATTTAATTTTAGGGTTTGTTTAAACAAAAGCATACTTTTTTATCATTTTGAGCGTAATGAAATACACATCACACAATTTATACCGCAGTAACATTAATTTATAACATGAGATATCCTGAGGGTTTCCGTGGGTGTTGCATATAAACTTTTAAAATTCAGATGCAAGGACACTTTTTCTCCATCATAACTCCATCTCTGCACTGAGGTACAGAGGTAGAAATCTATCACTCACAGACGCCTTTCAAGAGAGAGGACATTTATAACAATATTTGCCGCTATTTTTAAAGATATCTATAGAAACATAAGCAGCATTTCAAAGTCGACGCACTCGCTTCCTTGGAATCCGAAATAAACCCAACAGATGAAAGATTTTCAGTTTAAACTTAAACTGACGGATGATGGCATAATTAAAAGCGAAAACCCCATTTTCTCCTCTGTGTTTGTCAAAAATAATTTAATAAAACCAACAGACGAAGCATGCATTACCAGTTTAAATATATTTGCACATGTATGAATAAATGAACTAGGAAAACCTCCTTTTTTTACCTTGTAAAACAATCGACCTTTTCTGAAGTCTGTCACAGGTATACCTGTACATCAGGCGCTGAGCTAAACTGGAATGATTGGCATGACAATGAAACACATCACATCCACTTAAGGTGCCCATACTCACAGCTGTCAGCAAACTTAGTGGAGGAAACCTGAGTACAAATGTCACTTTCAGACTCATCAAAGTGAGGCAGTTACTTTCGTAGAGTCTTCATTTCTCTGGCACAGTATGCAAATAGCAGATCGTAATTTCATCTTTTCTTTACCTTTTTGTTTAGCCATCATATTTAATTTCGTTGTCATTGTATAGTGATGATCACCGTGCTGAAGCCCCAGAAACTTTTCCAGAACTTATTTTACTGCCCATGTAAATTAGCACCATATAGCAAAACAAAGGCAGAATTATATATATATATATATTTGCATAATATATCTGTGAATTAAAAATTGCAGGAAATGAGTCATTCAAAGGTAAGAAGTGGGTGGGTGTGCAGATATCTCAGTAACTATAACGTGCCGTACGACTTGAATTGCCCAGTCACGTACATAGATAAAGGGGGTCTCAGTCAAGCTTATCGACGCGCACGGCGTATGGCTCTGGATTGAATCAGACTGTTTGTAGTGAAAAGTATTTTCTACAGGATGACAGACGGCTGTTACTTTTGGTCTTGGCAGAGGTGCCAGTACCAAGTTGTACATTACAGTTTGGTTCTGCTATGATTCCTGATAAATCAATTGCCCTTATTTTAGGAATAAACTTAAAAAGTATAAATAAATTGATAGAAATTATAGTTATAGAGAAAAGTCATAGATCGACTTAAACAAATATATGGCATAATAGTATTAATCTGATGCTAGAAATGTAATAATTGTCTAAAAATGAGACTGTATGGTTTTGCTTTTTTGAACGTACATAATTTTTAATGATGCAAATTCATTGTATAAGTGGTTTGAAAAACGGATGGATGGGCATATGATGTAAAACTGGGAAAAATAATAGGGAAAATTCTTAAAACTCATATGGCATCAGAATAAAAAATACAAACTCTCCTAAAACCCAGCTGCTCCTATCCCCCGAAGCTCCTAATTTTCTGAGAAACCGAACTTTCTCAGCCTTTTAGGAAATGACATGATTAGACACCCACATTCTGCACTGGGTAATGGAATCACAATATTAAAACACGTTCACATGGATTCCTGTAGGATTTTAACTCATAATGACAATACAATACAAAGTCAATGCAATGTAACTGCGAAATATTCTAACAAATTGACGTGCAGAGATGTTCTTTCTTGGTTTATTCTTTGTAATGCGCACTGGCTTCATAGGCTTTATTTTTGCTACAGACCTTGCCAGTTCAACAAAGCACTGGGTCCTGAGCAAGAAATGTACATGAACTCCAGAGCCTTGCACAAATAAGCACACTTCCTAAAAAACAGGGATGTATATAGTCAATGACCAGCTTTGTTTTGACGAGTAATTGATCAAACCTTCTACCAGTGTGAAATCAATCAATCATTAAGCAAGCATTAAAAAACTAATGGCTGCATTTCAAAACATGTTTCACATTAATTATGGCTGGACTCATGTTAATTAGAAATTCTCTAAATAATCACAGACGTAAACGTGAAGGCGGAAGTTTCCTGTCACCTGCTCCCATCTTCCAACAATTCTTTTCAGTCACTATGGAAACGGGTTTTGACATTTTCATTTACATTTTGATTTCTCTGCTGTCCATCCTGACACCACTTCACCTTGTTTTCTCTAAAAACTAAATACATCCTTCTCTGCCTGGCTTCATAACACGTAGTTCCGTTCACCGCCCTAACCAGGGATTGTCTCACGGCATTTTCCTAACCAGTGTGTTTATTGCAAAGCTACATGAAAAACTGCATTGCTCAGAGGTATCTTTAGTAGATATGAAAAACTTAAATACACTGCACATGTATTCAGCTCCCACACATTAATACCTGGTAGAACATTTTTTAACAGTTTTCGGTCACAATAACAGTTGAAGTCTTTTGGGGTTAGATGTGTCCCATTCCACATAATGCTACTGCTTGGGCAGCAACTGTGGATGTTCAGGAAATGCCACAGAGACTAGGACTTTGTTCCACTTCCTAGCAAGGACAGTCGCTTTTTCTCATTACCCAGTCACTTCACTCTTGTTTTGGCTTTCTGCTTGGGATCATTGTCCAATTGAAAGTTCGGTTTCCATTGTGGCCCCCTACGGCATTTCACTGATTGCCTTCTAACGACATTGCCAGTCTCTGCTGATGAGAAAGACCACCACAGGACATCGCTGCTGCCACCACACTTCGCTATACAGACCTTCATTGTCATCTTGTCTGATCACAGAGCCTTGGACATTTATATTTATTTATTTGTCATCTATAAGAAGTGCAAGACAGATGTGGGAACAAGAGATACGTATTTGAACACAGCACGCATACAAAGTGTTATACAATCAAATACCACCTAAGGGAGTTTCAAATAAGAATTAAATCTAAATGTAAGAATTAAACTGAGAAGTAGCACCATACAGAGAAGACAACGGCACAAGCTAATGGTAGATACTGAGCCGGTGAGAGACAGTAGTAGAGGACGTGGTGAGTCAAGCTGTTCCCAGAATAGAACGTCACAAGGGACTCTGCATATCTTTTCCTACACCTTAGCTTGATCACCCTTATACTGTCCGACAAACTCCAGATCAGTTTTCAGATGGACCTTGTTCTCGAGAAAAACTGTGTCGCTTCCTACCCATCTGATACAAGCCTGTCTTATGCCGAACTTCACCCAACTCTCAGCCACTAAATTCTAAATGACTTTCCTTACCAGTCCTGTTCCCATTCAGAGGGAAGCAACTGCAGAAGGTCAGATACCTTCTACTTCTACTTCAATGTCCAAATCTGTATTTTTCTGCCCGTTTGTTTCTGTGAACCTTTTTACTTAGTTGTTTCAATGTCACTGTCTCACATTTCCTCTTGATCCACCATCATCAACTGTAATCACGAAAAATCCAGTCTTTTTACACGCACTTCAATGGTCTGTAAATGGCTAAATCTAACTGAACATAGGGATTGAAAACTGATTCGGTCAATATATAAACATTCTTCACTTGCAGCTATAACATATTTGAGTTCTTAATTGTCTTAAATGCCTGTAAACAAAACAAGGCAGCCTTTTATCAGACACTGTAACTTTCTTCTCCAGCTGCAATGTCCATAACTCTGACAGAGAAGGTTCCGTGAATTGTGATAAAAAGGAAATTATCACTGAAATCAAGAGTTAAAGTCCTACCTCTTCTGTGTGTTTGTGGAGTTATCATGTTCTCTCCGTGTTTCGCTGGTTTCCTCTGAGTTCTCCGACTTCCTCCCGTGGTCCAAAGACATGCAGTTATAGGCTAATTGATGTCTCTAAATCGCCCACAGTGTACGTGCACTGTATGTGCCATACAATGGCTTGGCACCTCGTGCAGAATGTACCCAAGCTTTCTGCTGTGTTCTGCCTGAGACTCACCCGCAACCCTGACCAGGATATGCTGTCGGAAGATGGATGAGTATTTAGAGACTGACTTTTTAATTCAGAATTTAACTGGGTTTCCCTCATCATTGAGGTGATCTGTGTAAACATTAATATCTTGGACTTCCTCATTCATTTTTTCATCTTCTGCAGGGAATCCAGTGTATTTATCTCAGTTATAGATGTCGATAGTTTTACTTTTACTGTCCCTCAGCTCATTTAACTGTTCAGCACTTCCTTACAGGATGATTCTATATATCTCTGGACTTTAATTAAAGATGGTCTTCTGTTAATATGGTCTGTAACTAATGAGGTCTGGCTTTGTCCTACAGGGTTTACAAGCAGCAGGAGGAAGTGCTGTTGTTCAGGTGAGGCGCGTGTGTTACTCAACAGTAAAACGAGGCAGTAGCATGTGGGAAATGCTCGATAATGTGGTTTTTATAAGCTAGCTATGTTAATTTCCCCTTTAGGTTAAGAATCCTTTGCAAATCCTGAGCATGAGAAGATGTGAATTCAGAATTCAGTGAAATTCCCTCAGATGTTAAATGAATTCACAGATCAGATGTAGTGTACGTGCTGGCATACGCATATGGATGTGAAAGCATCACACTATGTAATGTGCTGTATGTATGTATGTATCGGTTTACGTGTGTGTTTCCATATGCACATACATACTTGAGTATGTACACACATATTGTAGGTACCAGTGGAGCCATGTAAGTATACATGGCACGTCATCTTAGCATGTCAAGTCATCAACCATGTCAGGTGTTCAGAGGTAAGGCTTCCTTTAAACTAATAAAAAAATGTCACTTTTCTCATTACAGTACTGCCGGAATTTTCGTTTTTGGTGTGACTTTGCTGCCTCTGATGGGTTTCCACCTCTTCTGGAAAGCCAATACTGAGGTTATCAGATGCTGACTTCCAGTTGCCCTGGTGACGATACTGGATAGGTCTGTAGGAGGGCTCACACCCTGCATAGGCGTAGCATCGCTGTATGAAGCTGGTTCAACCTTAGGCAAGCTGACAACACATGCATTATACCCAGGAAAAACCATCATTTCAAAATGCTAGTTGTGCAGCTAAGCTTATGCAGATAGCACCATCCAGCCATCCGTCTTCTAACTGTTTATCCTAGTCCGGGTCGTGTCAAGTCACAGCACATTTCATTTTCATAAACATATGACAATATTTTAGCATGCCTACATCTTCACTCACCACAGTTTTTCCTAACATTTGTACTAGCTCAGTTTTACCTGTTTACTTTGTACAACATAATACAGCAATACGATAAACCTTTAATACTGAAATATTATGGAAGGATACATACTGTACATTCATAAACAATTATGAATTCTCTTCTAAGATATACTGCTTATACTGCCATGCAGGTGAGTGCATTTCTGAGGCGCTGATACACTCCATCCAAGCTTTATTTGCATCCTGCAGATCTCAACCATGACTTATGTTCTTAGCAAGTGGAGATATATGACAATGTATATGAGGACGTATGTCATTTCAGGATGCATTTTCCACTATGTGTAATTTGCTATGTGGTGTTACCTGACAGGTCTGTGGGAGGTGCTCCCAGAGCTCAAGATGAGAAGCCTTTTGCTGTGTTAAGCTGTCCCTCCACAGCAGACCAATATCAATTGGTCAATATATAAATATAAATCAATATATAATATAAATCACATATAATCAATATAAAGTAAAATACTGGTGATGTAATTAGAGAGATCTTTCAGTTCACTGTAATTTATCCATTAATTATACCTCTATTAAGAATAAAGCAAAAAAAAGTAATGCAATAGGGATTTTAGGGAAGTGTGAGTCCAGATTCATTTTCAAATAAGATCACAGGATCAAAAAATTAAATTATGTTTGATTATGTGTAAAGGTTATGTTTTATCCTTCTCTGCATGATGATGAGAGAATTAATTTAGCCACATGGCACTCTGATTATGAAGTAGAATGATTTTTGAGTTCCTCCCAAAAATGATGACTTTTTCAGAGGAAGGCTTAAGGTACATTACTTTTATTTATTTGGGAGACATTTTTGTCTAAATGAACCTGCAAGTCAGTGCATATAATTATGCTGGCAAAATTTGCAAAAGTCATCACAAAACAAGCCCATAATCAGCAAGCAATAAGTTCGTGACAGTTGCTAAAAATACTATTTCATAATAAAGTAAAGCCACACACCATGAAGTAACGCACACTCCATTATTATGAATGTGTAGACTTATGAAGTCTTTGGTAAAGCAACAATCTATCTAAATTCATTCTCTGGAGAATTCTTATAAGTAAAGAACTGAAATACTGATTGTTAAAGAAACTGCCTGGTTTTCATAATCGACATTTCATGAAACATTATGTATTGTTGTGATATTGATTTTCCACAATTTACTTTGGTATTTCTGCTCTTATTGGTGGTACAATAATATTTCCAGCTTTTACTAAAACTGCTTTCAGGCATAGATACCACTTTCTTCCTCAAGTTTAGCCATTTCATTCAGTATTTTGCATGCTCTCATCATGCGTAAATCTCCCCATATCCCCTCTTGCCCTCATGTTGTTTCTCAGTTGAGACAAGCCTAGTAATACAAAATTATAGCACAGCCTATGTCCATAGCCTGAGCTGGTACAGGGCTGGAAAAAGAGTATCTCAGGAATGCTGGTAGTTAATACCCTGCATGGGATGGCAGTCCTCACAGAGCATGCACAATATCACACATTACGAGCAATTTGCAGAGACAATATTGCCTAACTGCACATTTTTGGAATGTCGGAGGAACCCTGCAAGGACATGGGGAGAACATGCAAACTCCACAGGCAAAAGTGGAACCCAGGATCCAGGAGACGAGAGGCCACAGGTTTACCTGCTGGGTTTGAGACCCGACCCTCCCTGCAGGTATATATTAATTTATATATTAACATGATATTACTATATAACACCTTTCTGAACAATGCTATAATCAAACAAGGCTGGATCGAAAGATATAAGGTGTGGTTACATACAACAAAAATGTCTTGTTATGCTGCAAAGAATCAGTGCTTCTGACAGCAAGTGATCAGTTAATGCTCCTGCAATAACACATTCATAATGGTGAAGTAGCTAGACAAGCACTCAGTCCTCCCCCTGACTCTGCTGAGATCAGTGACTGCAAGATGGAGCCATTGACTTTTCAGACCTTCCAAACTTCTTTTTCATGCTTTATCCATGGTTACTAGTTACTTTCTTTATTGTGGCAGTACTTTATTCCCCCGGTCAAACTTCCCCGCTCCCCCAGGGATGTCCATCGCGGAGCTCCAGACGTCCAACAATGGCGTTGTGTTGGTAAGATGCGGTACTCTAACAGAATCACCAGTACCATTCTGCTGGTGGTCCTCACCCTACAGCAGCAGCAGCATCACCTGACCATAGCTGCATCCTTCCTCCTTACTGTTACTCATAACTGAGTCATTTTTATGTAGTAATCTTACAATCACCTTTCTACTGCATGTCATCTAAGTTTTTTGGGGTATTACTTGGCTGCTTTCTTTGAAGAGGTAAGGGAATCATTTTTCAGTGTCAGATTTTCTTGGTGTTCAGTTCTGTGGCTTTGTTCAGAACACAATGTGTAGCATTTACATTTATATCTACTGATATACTGAAATTATAGAGGTAAAAAAATACTATGGAGAATCAATTATTACATTGCAAAGTCATATTTTGAAAAGTTGCATTTCCATTATCAGCAGTTATCTATTATGTCAAATGCCTGTATGTAGTTAATAATTTATAAAATTAGAGGTCATCTGTGCCGTTAACCAAATCATTCAAAGGTGTGTTAGCTGCTGTATTTGGCAGAATAAGTATGATATCGTATAGTCCAGGGGGCTCAATCCCAAACAATCTTAGAGCCGCTCAACAGGATATTCACCTAAGTAGGTCGTTTAAGTAAATGTGACCAGGGGTGGGGAGGTGTTCTCCATGAAATGAACGATGGAGAGGGTCCCTACAAAATGAGTGTAAGAAAGAGAAACAGAAACTTAACCCTGAAATCTACTCTTGTGATGGACCGTACGTAACCGTCTGCCAGGCCGGCAGTTTGAGGCCACAGGTATGGGCAAAGTGTAAAATGCTGTAAGTTAACAACATGCTGCTTAGAGAGTAGTGTGTTATCTGTCACACAAGTTGGGAGAACCAACTAGTAGAAAGCAGAAGGACTAGAACAGAAAGACAGAAACAGAGAGCCTGCAAAAAACAATCTACCATTGACTGGCTACCAAAATGAACCTTTAAACTCAAAGAAAATAAAAAACAGTCTGTAAGTTGCACGGCGGCCCATCCTGAACCCTTCCACACAGTTACCAACACTTCCAAGCATCCCAAAGCTGTTTAGCTGGCCCCACGTAAATTCTGAGAAGATGATCGTTCCAATATGAGGCAGATAAGTTTCATTACCCAAGGTGTTCATAACGCATTGGGCTAGTAATCTGTTGCCATGGAAATGCAAGAGAGCACTGTGACGATGCTCTCCACTGCTCAGTTCCTGACAGCTTTCAGCATGGGTAATGATTTTTCAGAAATCACCGCATGTTTCTCCTCAACGTTCCAGATCTTTTCCATCTCCCAAAAACTGTTTGCTCGTCTATGGAATATTTCAATATCATTGCAAGGAAAAATTAATTAATTTGAGAGCACAGTAAGCGTATCTGTGAAATAAAACACAGAGTTTATTCCTACTTTTATATATACGTAGTTTTCTTATTTCTTTGCCATCCTCAAAGTAATCTACATAAAAAGTAACTTTTTCAGTTAGGAATTATTCGGTAAATGCAGACATTCTTTGATTTTTTTTCATATGTAGAATTATCACCCAGAAGCAAAACAGTAGATGTAATCCATCCATCCATCCATCCATCCATCCACCCACCCATCCAACCATCCACCCAACCATCCAACCATCCACCCACCCATCCATCCATCCATCCATCCATCCATCCATCCACCCATGTTCAGGCCACAGAAATTTAATGCTGAATTTTTAACCTACAATGAGACGTACATCATGGTTGCAGTGGTGCCGGAAGTGTGACCATGTGCAGCCAAAAAATAAACTATGAATAATGAGAGCTGGCATCAACACAACTGAACTGAAACAGCAAAATAACACGAAATATACTTTCATCCGGCTTTGGACTTATGTCACCAGAAAAAAAAAACACTCAAAAACTTTATACTTAGTGGAATGTCAACTGCCTCCTAATCCCGGGAAAAAGGGAACATGCTTGTCTGCTATATTTACTATAAAATAAGATTAAATAAAATTGTTGAAATCTCAACAAACCCACCAACTGATGTTTTTAGTGCAACACAAGAGGCTTGTGCTGTTGTGTATTTACATCTGTTTTTCTTCGCAAACCCTGAAAATCCTAGCTGATATTTGATGGCATTGCAAGGAACCAGCCCTCACCTCAAGACATCATAATTCTAAAATGTGCTAATGAAAGACTGAAGATTAACAGCATCCTGCCATTAAAAAGCACACAGTAATATATTAACAGAAGTTAACCATGTTACTTGTTTTATTCTTAGAATTGCATTGCAGTGTCTGCTTTTCAATATGCGTTGATTATAGATTTGAATTAACTCCAGCCGCCAGCCAGAATTTAATGGCTTCATAATGCATCTCAATCTCTTCGACTTCAATAAATGCGCATTTGGCCGACTGGGCTGCAGTTCCGAGAACTGCAGGCCACAAGCTACGAGTGTCAAGGGGTCTCACTCCTCATCCTCAAGCAGTTAGGCTGCCTTGTAATGAATGTCTTCTCTCTGGAACAACTGCTAAATGTAATTAACAGTATTCAAAATACTGCACGATTTCTCTGCTGGGATGTGTTTACACAGTCACTTTATGAAAAAAATCCATGTATTTATTTACTTATCAAACAAAAGCAGTTTAAGAGCTAAATAAATGCTACATGGGTTTTTGTTCTTGAGGTGAATTTTTGGATGAATTCAAGAATACTGAAATTAGTACTTGATGCCTGAGCCTTAATTTTCTCCCTTAAAGTAATAGAGTATAGGTTGAGGGTAATCAGGGTAATGGTTGCCAAGGAGTTCACTAAATAGCACCTCGATTTTGAAGCGGTTTGCGGAGCTTTTTAACATGCATGTCTGTTGATAATTGTGTTATCTGTATAAACCATTACACAGCAGTCGCTCCAGGGTCACGTCGGCCTCTCCTGGGCCGCTGCCAGAATTCTCCTTTCTCGCAGAATGGTTGATTAATATGGCCCACCGGGATGCCGACATAAATGGCGGAGTGAATCGGGGGATTTCCCTTCAGCGCTCGAAGGACACACCGAAGCTGGTGAATTAGACAGACGTCTAGGCAGTGTCCGTCTGTCTGCTGTTAGAGATAGGACCGCATCTCATAAACCGCAGACTGACATTTAGGTGGATTAAAGCTTCTGCTGTTTTTGGTTTTCCCATTGTGTAATGCTTTAGTCTAGAGATGCAGGGTTGGCTTCTTAGTGTAATGCTATCGACTTTCTTTGTTTTCCTGCCGTGTGAACAGTTAGCTGTTTGTCTTCGGCACTGCGGCATTTGTGCAGGAGATTCAAAAGTCTCAGGTATTTGTAACAAAAAAATATGAACAAATATAAGACATACTGTCATCATCTGGAAGATGCGTTTGTGGGTTTATATATACATTATGATTACATAATGATACCAATCTCAGTTAACGAATATTATCTATTATGCATATATTGTATATAATATGTATATATACATGCATAATAACCGTATATATTATTTTAAATTTTGGTTATTTAACACTTGTCTCTGACATTCCTGTCAGAAATAGGATTTTTTACATATTTTTGTTTCCAATGATAGAATGCAATGTTTCAAACTGGGAAGATTTTTTGAAAATTCATATGATGCATAAAAGTCTTTGCAGAGTGAATATAAATTAATGTCTCTGATGATTAAATCAATTTCTGAAAAGCAGTGATTTTTACATTCTCACCAAAACAGAATGAATAATACATTTAAACTGGAAAGACACAATCAGAATCCACTCAATTACTACTGCTGCAATATACTGCTGAAATTACATCCTGAAGATATTGTTTTTAAATTATGAACTAAAATATTAATTTCTAAATTAATATGTATTTGCCATTTAATTATTGTAGATGAACTGATTCCTTCATAAGACCGTGATTTTGCTGTGTTTGCTTTTAAACTTTCAAGCCATATGTGCACAATTTTTATATTAATGTGTGTATTTAATTGGTGCGCCAATATGATTCGTTTACAAAGCCACTGAAATGAAGAAGCACGGAATTGCAAATGAGCATAAAGGATCTCTTTTTTTTTTTTTTTACTGGTTGCCACAGGACTTCTGACAAACAGGAAACCTTCAAGGTCGTACTTACAGCTCCCGCATACCACAGCCCATAGAGGAGAGTAGATGGATGGTGGAGCCACCCCTCTGAACAATAACTTATCGAGATGGAATTGCACAAGGCATTAGCAGCCAATATGTGGCTACACGTTAACATCCATCACTATTAATTAACAGGCAAGGTCTACAGGAAGACCAGTTCGCAATTTATTTAGTCCATAATTAAAATTAATAAATAAATGCTCCCTCTGTCAGTTTATTCAGCTATTATGTAGAAATAAGTATGAAATACTATATTACCGTATGAAATAAGTATTTGGTAAATCCAAACAGTATAAATCAGAGATTTAAATGGAATTCAAAAAATAAGCATTCTAAATCTATAACATGCACTGTTACTAAACAAAACCAATATCAGACCAAACACATCAGAAAAATGCTATTCACAAGATAGCATTTACATCGCCAGCTTTGTACAAAACTGCACTCTGAAATTTTAAATATGTTGATAGGATATTTGAATTAAAACCTAAAATAAAGTGATGCAGCTCAAGTTACACTACAGTCAAAAATCTTTTCTACATTTTCAATGTTACTCACATAATTTTCGCAAAAAATTCGAGACACTCAGTAGTGTGTATGTAAATGTTGTAATTTTTCTTTGCAAACCACAAAGTTCAACTCCAGCCCAAAGGAGATTTATGAATACTGTACCGTAATAAACCGTAATAACCCATAATCCAAGCCCCAGAAGTGTTGGAATGAACTTACAGAGCAACGTTTAATGTCCCTTGAAAGAATGCCTCAAATTTGCTCTGCTCTTGTAGCTGCTAGAGGAGGCTACTTTGACGAACCAAAGATATGACCAATTTACTTGCTAATAAAGGTATTCAAAGGACGCTGAACGTGAATGTTTTATTTTTTAGCAAAGAATATTGAGTGTCTAGAATTTTTTGTAAAAATTATGTGAGTAGCATTGATAATGTAGAAAATCTTAGTGTTTGCACAAACTTTTGCCTGCTAGTGTACCTTTTGAAACTAGTAAGAGCGTGCCAGATGAAAATGGTGACATACAACATTCCATATGCTTGATTTATCTCAAAATAGGTTTAGGTAAATTAGCTACGTCTTTTTAACCAGTTCTCTGACCTGTAATTTGAACATACATTTATCATTTGATAGGTCTGAGCCTCACTGTTAATCAGTCTTATTACATTTAACATCTATCAATATACAAGATTTTACCGATATAAAACTGCACTTGTTTGACATGAGCTCCAGGCAGCCAGGCAGCTGTGAGGGCTCATTTAGGAGTACTTAGATGGCTGCTCAGCCAATGATGTGTACCACTGACCCGCCTTCTGAGCCGAAATGAGGCCCGTGGACGATATCCAGTCCCGGCACAGATGTTCTGGGGGGAAGTGGGAGGGGAAGCAGATGGAAAGTTAGCACACATGTAGAAATGTGACAGATTTATATAAAGACTTATAGACCGTAGCACAGACAGCTGCATCCACACCTGTGACCTGGCTAAGGCCGAAGTAAAACAGTGATGCTTTCATCTCCATTTAAACACTGAGATCGAGGGCTTGCCATTCCAATTGGCCCATATACTGTCCCACAATTTAGAGACTACATGGTGAAAGGTTTTACTGGCACATACAGCTTGGAGGAAGAAATGAACATGTCATTTGGCATTTAAAGAATGACAATTATTGTTATTAATAATATACCATACTGTAATGCACTAAGTAACTGTCGTTACTCTCCATTCATTCATTTTCTAGTCCAATTTTTACTACACTGGTTATCAGCTGTTAATTTTCCTTTTTCTTCCCATTTCAGTCTCACATTTTTTGTGGTCGCCTACACATACGAAATCGAAACTTCAAGTACGTAACACGCCAGGGATAAATGTCCTGAGTTATGCTACACACTGGAGGTTCGGACACCTTTGAGCATGTTGAACCAAGCATCTGTAAACCCTGAAGTATGTTACATGCCAGGGTTCAAGCACCCTTGAGTGTTTTATATGCAGGGCCGCTGCCTTCAATAGCTGATCTCAGTTCAGTACAATTCATTTTTCCTGTGACTGGAAAGCTATGACTGACAGGGAATTTAATTTTTTTTTTTTTTCCACAGACGTGAAGAGCCCTGAACCTTAAATCGATCTCGACAATGTCCTACAGGGACAGCGCCACACTTCTTATTAATGCACCATTCATATGGCCATTTTCAATTCCATTAACGCAAAGTTAAGAGGCACTGAGGCTCCCACTCAGAATCTCATAGCACTGTTATGCAAAAAACCCAGCTGCATGAAAGAACTACAGTATTACTAACTAATCTTCACTCCTCTGGTACATTAAAACAAAATTAAACCATCAATAGTATTTTCTTTAATGATTCGACTGAGACTAAACTTCTTGTAAATCTTTGAGATATTGAGATAATCAGCCTCATTTTTCAGCCTCTTATGATGAGCGAAGGTCACATCCCGACTTTCCAACCTGTGGAGAAAGCACTCAATAAACTTGAGAGGGCTTAATTAATCGATGTTTCTAGTATCAAGCACCTGACAGAAACATATGACGGTGAAATGTTAAACATGAGTTCAGAGATGGCCTGCCAGGAGACGGCGACGAGTGGTTATTAATTTGCCATCTGATAAATATGTGCTTCGGCTCAAACGGGGTGCTGTCTGCACTTATAATGGTGAGCAGTTAATCTGATTGATGAAGGTCGTGTTCCAGATGGTCTCTCAGATGCTCTGTTGAATAACTGTACTTCTCTCTCTCTCTCTCCCTCTATCTCTCCCTCCTTCTCTCCTCCTTTCTCTCACTCATTCTAACTCTCTTTCTCTCACTCTCATTCTCTGTCTCACTATCTCATTCTCTCTCACTTTCTCATTTTCTCTCTCTCATTCTCTCTCATTCTTTCCCTCTCCCTCACTCATTCTCACACACTCTCACTCTTTCTCTCTCACACATACTCTCTCATGCTCTTTCTCTCTCTCTCTCTCACTTTCATTCTCTCACTCTTTTTCTGTCATTATTCTCTCTCTCATTCCCTCACTCTCACACACTCTCTCTCTCATGGCCATGTAGGAGCCCCAGTCCTCACTCATTCTCACACACTCTCACTCTTTCTCTCTCACACATACTCTCTCATGCTCTTTCTCTCTCTCTCACTTTCATTCTCTCTCTCATTCTCTCTCATTCTTTCCCTCTCTCATTCCCTCACTCTCACACACTCTCTCTCTCATGGCCATGTAGGAGCCCCAGTCCTCAACTGTCCAGCTGCATTGCTTTTCCTTCCTTTGCACATGTATTCTAATTAGACTTATACTGTAAAACAATTTGAATGCAGTATGTTCTTATCATCGTCATGGTCAACAGAATGGCATGTGATGATAAGAGACACATGATAGTGTACTTTTCTCTCCCAGTGTACTTAAGACTGCAGGCTCTTTTACTGAAAGAACGTATGGCCCTGATAATGTATCCGGCTAAGGTAATATTATCTCACCCAGCGACAAGGGTTTAGTAATGCAGAGATGTTATTGCATTAAAAAGCAATCTGTATCACAGTGTAAATTTCACATTGTTATTGCTTGTTTTTATATAAGATTATATATTCAATTCAATTCAATTTTATTTATATAGCGCTTTTAACACGGAGCGTGGTCACAAAGCGCTTTAAATAGTCCCAGGCCCACAGTCCCCAGAGAGCAAGCCAAAGGCGACACATATAAGATTTCTTCACTTGAATTTTGCTCACATCTCACGTAACTATAATTGCATTTTAGATAAATAGTTTAGATGCATCAAAGGGCAAATACAGTATGAGTGGGAAGGTCCCGGAAGGATTAAACCTTGGCAATGGACACTGGCTTTGGGAACGTGGAATGTCACTTCTCAGATGAGGAAGCAGCCTGAGGTAGTGAGGGAGATAATGGCTAGATATCGTAGCATTACATCCACGTACATTGTAGGCTCTGGAACCAGACCTCTTTATGGGGGGTTGGATCTCTTCTTGTCATGCCCTGCCTCCCTGATCCCTCTGTTTCCCCAGTGTGCCCTAATGGGACACACCTCTTCTGCATTTTCCCCTCGTTACTTGTCTTTAAGAGAGCTTCCCAGTCCTGTTGGCCCCAGTCTGGTCATTGATGTCGCCCCTGTGTGTCATTCCTGCCTTGGTCCTGCCTTGGCCCTGTCCCTCGGATTGACCCCTGGTGATCCCCTGATTTGATGTTTTGGAGCTGATTATGCCTTTTGACAATAAACCCCTGTGTTACCCTCTGTCGGCCTCCTGTCCACAATATGACACTCCTGCTCTGGAGTTCCCCATGGTGAAAGAGCTCAGGTGGGTGTGGGGACATTCACAAGTCTGAGGGCTGTTCAGATGGAGTTTTTTCTAAAGGACAAGAGGCCAGCCCCTATGTGACTGAGAGGTGCTGAGAGGAAGACCCTGACTGCTGTTTGTGCATATGCACAAACTTACATCCTACTGTTTGATTAACATATGGATGCAGTAAGAGTTGTGTCTGCATCCCTGGTGCAAAATCAAAGATGGTTGGAGTGGGTATTGGTCTCCCTGAAGGGTACATCTTGTCTCCACTCCTGTTCCTCATTTTCATGAATAGGATATCAAGGTGCAACTTTGCCTGAAAGCTTATCCAGCATGAGGGGCTTGAGGTATGATCCCTGCTATTTGCAGATGATGTCATGCTTTTGGTTACATCCAACAAAGACCTCCAGCATGAATGTTTCGATGCCAAATGTAAAGTGGTTGGGATCAGAATCAACACCTCCAAATGCAAGGCCATGATACTTTTCTGGAAAAGAGTGGATTGCTATTTATATGCGAAGGGGGAGAGTCTGCACTTAGTGAAGGAGTTTAACTATCTTGGGATCTTGTTCATGATGACAAGAGAGCATGAGATTGACAGGTGGATTGATTTGGTAACTGCAGTTCTGCAAGCACCGAGGAAGTCTGCGATGGTGAAGTGAAAGATAAGTCCTAAGATAAGACTTGTAGTTTATCATTTAATCTACATCCCTATCCTAACTTATGGTTATGAGCTTTGGGGTAATGACCAGATGAACAAGTGCAAGTACAAGCAGTCAAAATGAGGTTTCTCTTCAGGGTTGCTGGACACACTCTCCGTGTCAGTGCAAGGAGATTGGAAATCTAGGAAGACCTCAGAATAGAGCTACTGCTCCTTCAGATTGAGAGAATATTCTAAGGATTTTACTTGGCTGACTTGCAAGGCAGATGCTCTGGGCATGTCCCACTGGGTCAAGGCCCCAGGGAAGACCCAGGACACGTTGGTGGGATTATATCTCCCAGCTGGCTTGGGAACATCTGGGAATCCCCCAGAATGAGTTAGAGATGCCTGCTCTGATCTGCTCTCCAGGAGAAGCTTCAGGAAGATGATGATGAAGGTGATGATGATGATCAGGACAAAAAATTACAAACACAAAATGTTTCTGGTCTTACAAGTTAGTGGTTTTTGGAATTTAATTTTTAAAAATTATATGTTTGTTTATTACTATGAAGACCACAAAATATTTTAGTGCTCAACAATGTACATTGTATATGGTTAAATTCAAAATGAACAAATATGTACTATTATATTAATATTCAAGGTTTTGTGTACAGTTAATTATATTAAAAGGAATGAATTAGAAATATTTATTGGTGTATAATAAGGACATTTTAGCCATTTTAGCCATGAGTTTTGCTCAGTTGTCTTAGAGACTTTATTATCATTTATCACTACTGTAGAATTATATCATGCTATATAGTCAGATCTTAAAATATACCATCCTGATATAGTGGGGCATTTGCACAGACCATATCTACAATAAAACTAATAACCGATTTTTTCCTCAGTACTAATCAGGATACCACACACAACAAACAGACACACATCATCAAAATATTAACTCTTATGGGCCACTGTTGACACACATCTGTTACCCAATCAAATCCCAGTTGCCTTTGCATAAAACTCCTAGATTCAAGCTTCATTTCTCATTTGTTGTTGTAAAGTTTTCCTACAGTAAAAATGTGTACGGTGTAAAAAAATATTTTTTTTTCCAATTAAACAAAATCATTTTTGGTGCAATAGACGGCTCAGGTAAACAAATAAAGGTAAATAATATAAATAATCATTCTGGTTTTAAAGCTCCAAATGACTAATGACCTACAGTTTAGCTCTATGCCCCAAACTGACACTTATTCTGGGGTATGTCTTGCTGTCTTCCCAGTGCCTCCAGGGACAGATGCCAGCACAGTGGATCATTACTGTTCACATTCTCTGCTATTCAGATTTTGTGGCATTACAAACTTTATAGAATTTTTTGGTACAATTTTCCATGGACGATATTTGAAATTTGATCTTGTTTTCACTTTGATTTAAAAGTTCCAGTAATCCACGATTCTTACATTAATAGTAAAACTGCACATTTAGATAATCTCCAGTGGAAACTAACTTCCTGATTCGACCAAGCTATTCAGCCGAAAGCTTTAAACGCAATACTTTTTATCTAATACTTAGCTGACAGATAAAGTTATTGTAACACCTAGACTCAATTTACACTAAAACAAAATCCAAGGTTCAAATGTGTCCAGTAGCTCTTTCTGCTCTCTTCTAAAGGTATCCTTCTGTTCATTTGCATGAATATGATTTTTGTTGAAATGCGTGGAACAGGTAATAATATGAGCAGTAGCACGATTTCATTCCTTCATTATAGAATGCATTATTTTAATACTTTGGCTTTAGCTAGCAGTACCATTCTACCAGACTTTCGTTTCACCGTTTTCCTTCTCAATCTCCAGATCAGAGCCTTGCCCAAGGCAGAAAATAAATGCTTTTGTATTTCCTTCTTTTTCTGATAAAAATAATCTGGAAAAAAATCGTATTCTTGCTCCTTCCAAACTAAAACGAAAAAAATATATATGTATATGCAGGCTTCTGTTGATAGAGTAAATCATAATGTCTTAATAAAAAAAAAAAAACAGACGTTCAGTTGAAATGAAATACATGGAAATTCTGACTGTCATTACCTTTAATGAGCCCTGATGGATTTTGAATGTAATAGTCTAGTAATACATGTACAATGAGGTAGACGTTATTATATATAATTCACTAAAGCAGCATTTCGGAAATGAAGCATTCTACCAATTACATGTAAAGCAGTAATCTCATCGTTAATGGATGAACAAAAGTCCAAAGGCCAATATAAATACTGCAGTCAATAATAATGCAATCAATACAATTAGAAATTAAGTGCACTTATTATATTCCTACGTCTAACCAGTGGAAATGCATTTTGCTAGTATTGCCATGCCCACACCTGAGCAGCCCCACCCGGCGTACTCTTGCTTCTCCCCTCGTGAATATTAAACAGCTATCAATCGTCATCATACTCCTTATATGACCCCAGACTCCCTTTATTCATTGCATCCTGTATCGTATCTGTGTATGACACAGTGCTAACGTCTCTGACCCCGATTCCTCCCTCTTTTGGCTGGGGAGTAGGATTTGAAAGCTATCATTGCATAATTTCAACCGGATTCATGAACCCCTAACCAATTACTGACTTCCCCTTCTGGTTCACATTTCGGCTAGTTTCCTGGTTTGGCCATTCGCTTATTCTCTTGCCCTTCCGAAATGAACCTGCCTCTCTGTGCTTGGATCCTGCCTGTCGTGGTTCATTACAAATATGGCTACTCAGATTGCTTACCAAATAATGTGAAACTCTGTAACAGTGACCCATTAAAAAATCATTTTCTACTGTTAAAAAATTGTGATTGCACATTTTTGTGCTGCAGTGGTGTTGCAATGTGGATGAAAGAGGTACCTTTTGGTCTCAAACCTTCAGGGCAGGAATGGGGGATAGAATCCCACCTCTGCTCTCTGGGTGTAGAGTTCCCTTGTTAGTCAGTGTGTCACACAGGTTTCCTCTGGGTCCTCTCATTTACAGCCAAAGGCTATCAGCATGCAGGTAGGCTATTTGGCACCTCTAACTTGCCTGCAATGTGCAATTGCGTGTGAGTCTGTGTGCATGTATGTGCTATGTGATGGAACGGCATTCATCCAAGCCCATTGTAATCCTGTACAATCATTCCCAGATGAGATTCATTTCTGTGATGCTGAGCTCTCCAACACCCAGTTTTGCGGATATTCAGTACGAAGGTGGATCCTGATATGTTAACGTCTTATGCTGCCTTGTGTTGCATAGGTATTGCTGCATTAATTAGAATACAATTTCAAACAGGAACAATACTTACCGAATGATTTATTAAAAGCATTGTAATGATATGGAAGATCAGACAACACCAGCTTTGCACTTCAGGATGGAGTGAAGCATCAAACAGGACTGACATGTGATTGGCCAGTATTTACCATGAGAAAGGTACAGTATATAGTCTGAGCTGGGGCATTCTGTGTGATGCAGTGGGGGGGGGGGGGGCATTTGGAAGAGAAAGAAAGAGGGGAGGCCACTTTGCTTGTGTGGACAATGCGCCACTGGAGGACCGGAAACGGGAATGACCGAACGCTTTCAGCAAAGCGAGGAACAGTAAGGTGGGAGTCATTGTCATGGATGTGGTCTGTGAAATAAGCTTTACTGGTAATAACACACACCTGTGTTCCAATGGGCGATAAAGAACATTTTTTCAATAATTTATTCATATATACATTCCATCTCTCCCATTCACACAGTTATTTTGATTGTTATAGTGAACTTGTACATAGTTTTTTTTTTTTGTGAATACTACATTAATAAAACATTGCTTGGGTTAACCAGTAGCAAGCAGAGATGGGAAAGAGGGAGCGAGAGGGGGATAAAAAGAGAGGGAGAGAGAGGGATGGGTGAGAGAAGGCAAGGGCCAACCAGACAGACTGGCACATTAACATAAGCAGCTCATTGTGGACAGAATGTACATTACAAACCATTCATTTAAATTAAGTTCTGGGCTATGTAATATATCACATTTACATGACAGCCAGCAAAAATTCCCAGGAATGGGCTGGTGAAAAAAAAAAAAACAAAAAAAACATGCCATAAAACATGAAGCCAAACCAGAAGGCCTGAGAGGACAATCTCACTCTCTGTGTATGAGTCTTGTGTAAAACATGCCTATAGAGACAGTTGTCCTACTGCAAAGAAAGAATGCCATAACAGTCTCTCGGTTGTTTCCCCCATTTTTCATTGCACAGTGTCTTATTAAGCTCAGTTACGCGTTAGGAGTTTCTGGGACTCTGGGCTGTCACTGCCTGTATTCTGATGGAGGTACTGTTAATGACACGCGTGTATCGCCGAGGGTCCGATGAACGAGTCAAGCTTTTACACCAGTAGAAAATTTTCAACTGCTTTATAAATAAAATGTTTTCTTGATGGAATATAAGGGAAAAATATAAAATAAAACCGTTAACATATTTCAACTGATTTACCCTTGCCTTGATGTAATAATTAATTTTGCTCTAAGTATACAATTATAAAAGTTTTACTTATAAAAGAGAAAATAAAAGGCATTAAAATTTTACACTGGTGAGAAAGCTTGATAAGTGTTTGCAGAGGCAATATCACGGATTGGTAGATGGATCTCGATTTTATGGTATATGTAAAAAGTTGTAAATACATTTGTAAACAGTATATGGAATTTTTTAGAATGTTCGTTATGTTGAAATCGATCAGGGTAGAAAAAGGACAAAAAAATACAAAGAATCTGTCTGGAGTAAAGAAATATAAACATGAAAATCCTATATTCTGCCAAAAGAATTGGAAACCAATTACACTTGGTAGTGAATTTTGTCTTTGAAATCTTTGAAAGCACAAAGGTTCCCAAACTTTCTTGGTTCACGGTGCCATTAGTGTCTCAGCAAACGTCAGATGAAATACCCAACACGTCTTTTTATTAAGCATTTAGTAGCTGTTGTCCGACATGAACTGAAAGAAAAAATAATATTTCGATTCCATTCTTAAATAACGGCAGTTACTTATTAATGGGATGTAAGCGCCTGCTGGGCACCGCACAACTTGTCAAACCATGGCATCAGTTTGGATGTGATCGCCCTTTTTCTTTTTGTCATTTCCGAGCAGTACCAGCTTTGCATCGCAGCAATGGCTGAAAACCCAGCTTCGCAAAGAAATGACGTCACATACAGCATGTAACTGGGATTGGCTGAGTTTTAGCACCTAGCTGCAGATACTTCGCTTTTATTGATATCCAAAATGCAGATGATGAGTATTGCTGTTTCCCTCGAACGTTTTAGATATCCCACAGTGCCATGGTGCAAACGGTTTGGGAACCACGGTATTACAGTATTAACATTTAGGTCCTCTCTATTCCTTCCACGTTTCTCGTCAACCCTTTTAGTTGCCGAAATTGTAAAAATTAATTTAGAAATATTTGCTGTGTCACATAACCACTTAATGTACACATTTCTGTTCTATTGCAGACACATTCAGGACAGTAAAATGGTAGCCGTGTTTGACTTCTTGTTTGAATTGTTCCACATTCCCATTTGAGTTGCTACCCAGATGGGAAATATGGAGTGTCACTGTGATAGTTGTAATCTGGGCAAACTTTCTGCACAAGCTTGTAATCAGTGCTATAGAAGGAGATGAAGATGCAGATGACTTTGAAAGGCTTCGAACAGAGCCAGGAGACATGGCTCTGTGTCTGCTCCTGAAAGCATGTCTTTGATGGGTCATAGTTGCAGGGCGTCGTCTTCGTTGCTTTGTCCACCTTCTCGTACTCGATGCGGCAGTTAAACGACTTAGAATCTTTGGCATCAATGACCGACTGCTGCGCCATGTCAAACTCCACGATCTTTGTGGGCGGGACCAGGCTGACTGATACGTTCCCCTGGCCGGTTGAGTTGTGGCGGAAGTAGACACTGAACGTCCCATTCCCATGGTCCACGATTTTGCCGGTGATCAGGAGGTTCAGCTTCACTGTCTTTATGTTTGACTGAAAGTCCCCCCAGCCAAACATCTTCTTGAACTTCCCAGTTTTGACAATGGGACGCCGTTTGGCTCGGTAACGGGACTCTGGGAGGTACGTGGAGTTCCGGAGCCAGTCCCAGAAGTCCTGCTCTGAGTAAGGCTCTGGTGTTTTATACTGTAGGTCTAGAGAACTACCATTCACTTTCCCATTCAGCGTCTGTGACAGGAGACGACTGATGGAAACGTCCTTAGCGCTTCCTGTCCATTTCTGCTGTAAAGTAGACTTCGGGCTTCCTGGTGCAAGGAGGACTGACTTCCCTTGAAGTGATGCACTGGCATAGGAAACCTAAGGAAAGGTAACCAAAATACGAGTCAGCACTCACATTACCTTAAAAATCCATTTCTCCACATAGGCCCGGCATAATTTCCATATCGTGAGCAGTGGAAAAAGGTCTATTTACATAATTTGGCTTTCATTTATTTCTACATTACAAGATTTATACTGCATTAGAGAACATTGTAGCTTTTCTCGACATAAGGATTAGTCTACACAACAGAATATCTGCTGAAAGCTTGTTCACAGACTGCAGGGGCCATGAATACAAGCCAAATACCGAGTGTTAATGCATGTGCTACCCATTCAAATGCACCAGCGATGCATCAGTAAGCACTGCTACTCTGTCACAAGGAATGGGAAACCCACTAATATACACAGACAACCACAGAAACCATTCTTTAGAATGGGGGGAAAATCAGTCTATTAGTTCTAGATGATGATGGACTACCCTTGGTTTTACCCAATTAACAAAGATGGACGAAGCGCGATTAGACACTCGCTGGACAAATATGACATTGAGTATCTGATTCCTGCCGTAGTACATGACAGCAAATCTGTCTTGGCGAGGTTTTGTATTTTGCCGGTTTCCCAAGAATCGATACTTCGAAAATAAGGTTTTCGCCACAAATCGAAGAGGTCTTTGGACAGCAATTTGTTTCACAGCAAGTAAGTGCCGCTACAAGATTACGGTAGTTAACACAGGGTTGCATGGTGGGTGTCCTGTAAGATAAATGGATTTGACAAACAAAAAAATGGACAAACGGACACACAAATCAAATGAAACAAAATCATGATTCGAGGATAAACATAACAAATTATGAGATTAGTCCGTAGATTAGCACAGCGTTCCATCTTACTGGAGCTGAAGAGAAATGAAACTCACTAATAAAAACACATTTCTGAAAGTGAGGGACAGGTGTAACAAATCATTGCAGTAATCCTGGGTAAATGACTTGGCTCCAAATATGGCCGGTGCCCCCCGCACCCCACAATAACATTTATTATCAACTATAGGGTATGTGTTCTGTACAAAATGTTCACAGATTCACAATATAACTGGATAGGAAGACATTAGCGGCTGAAGGCACTTAAACATCTTAAGCATATTTTTATTCAAGGTTTTTTTTTTTTGATTAGTTTACTTAGCAGACCTCTTTTGTGGTACCTAGCTTTTATTTTTTACACAGTCAGATAAGCACAGAGGAATCTCTGGGTTAATCCATTTTCCCCAGCAGCGGTGGGTCTCCTGGGGTTGCAGTCTGCCAGTTGCATTTAGGTTCCATGTACATGTGGATCAGGATTAGCAGTTGGCTTTCATGGCCTCCAGGCAAATGTATAGCTATCCACGTTATTATGAGGGTTGTGTTACAGACAGAACTGATGTAACTGCAGAACAAAAAAAGAGCTGAGTTAGCTGGCAGAACATTCCCATAGTCTGAATGTGACATGCTGAAGGGTGAAAGCTTTACTGAATCTTATTCTGCAGTTAATGGAGGGTCTGGAGGCCCGGGGGATGGGGGAAGCTCGACATCACTATTTAGGTTACTGTTTTTAGAGTACGACACGCAGCAGCGTGGATGTAGCTTTCTGCAGGCTAATCAGCGGGAGTGTGGAGTTTACGGCATATTTGTGTTTGTTTGTAGGTGTGACAAAATCAATTAGCTGTGCGATTAAAAATCACATTACGGGGAAATGCTTATTTATTGAAATCCAATAAAACCGATAAAGGTCGACGAGCAGCGACAGTATAATTGAGATCTTATAAAGTGGAGTAGTGCTGAGAGGACCAGAGGGTAACGAATATGCAGGTCAACTGAAATGACAAGGGGAAGACAAGGTCAAGACTCGAGCTGTACAAGCTGGAGGGACCACTGCTGTCCCAGCAAGAACAAAATTCGTGTTGCTTTCAGACATTTTACATTTGAAGTTTTTGAGTCTACCTTTGTACAAATGTAAAATAATTTTAATTATGCTGTTGGAAACAGTTTCAAACAATCTCTATAACTTGTTCAAGATGTATTGCTAGGATGACTCAAACGAGTCAAAGACAACCCATAACGAAGCATTCTCAAATGTCAAGGTTTTGTTTTATGGTGTTTAAAACATTTAGCAGGTGTTGTAATGATAGATTTGATAAATACAGAACTGACCAGGATGATACTGCTTTTATTTTATTCAGAATGATATTAATCTGAGCCGCTTTCCTTAACATTATAACCATATTTTTTTTTTGTATTTGTAATGTATTCTTTCTTGTTGTTAACTGATGGTACTATACAATCACAGAGATTGTACTTTGTCATTTTTTATTTTTGTTTTGAACCGACAGAGTAGAGAGTGATGGAACAAATGAAGCTTCAAAACCGATAGTGGGTGGGAGTATCCTGAATGACCAATCAATGCTGGAGATAGCCAGCACTGATTGGTCACTCCGGAAACTCCCTCCCGCCACAGGTTTTGATGCCTCATATAGCACCAGCATTGACTGGTAGTTCTGGATACTTTCACCCACTATGGGCTTTGAAGCCTCATTTGTCCCATTACATGTACGGAGGGCAAGTTCTATTTTCTGCTTTGTGATTGCAGCGAGTGTTACTCAGGTTCTAATAAAGCGTTTGAACTAATTAATGCAGTCATACATTGCACCCATGTGCATAAAATATCCATGTTTATGTGTGTACCGTGTTCAATGTCCGACCCTATTAACCTAAAACCAACACAAATGATCTTAATGACATCTATACATTCCTTTTCAGTACTTATAAACAATTGTACAGTTTGTTCCTAGCAGTACAAATAAGTGTAATGAAACTTTTAAATCTATTTCATTTCTTCTGTTACTCATCCATAGATGTGGCTTTTGCTAGCAGCAGAATGTATGGGAAATTCACAGAAGTGCTTTAAAGTGGTATTGTGCTCAGAGAGCATTTGAATACAATCATGAAGCCTTGCCAAATATTGTGACAGGCCATCGTGGAAAACTGACCCTAAAAAGGTTCCATGTAACGGAACATGCCTTGCCAAAATCTCTGACGAACTTTCACCATGTATTTGTCTGTGTATAGCTTCAGCAACTGGTTTGCTTATGAGCACCAGGACCTGTGCTGTTTTGGGGAGAATACGCTCCTCAGTTTAGCTTCAGCAGAAGTTAAAACGTCTCTTCGTTCATTAAACTGTGTACCACAAAGAGCAATCTCGGGAGAGAAGGCCATTGTATCGATGACCTGCAGTGTTTCTATTGAACAAATGGCCTACACCCTACCTTTGTCAATTTGACCTAAGGAAGGACAATGCTCTGTTAAGACAAAGATATTCCCGGTCTTCTTTCCTGAAAGTAATTGTATTGGGTCAATGCCCAACAGTTTATAATTCTCCAGTATTGTAAGGCGCGGGTAGTTTTCCTAAATAACGCACCTCCGCTGAATTTTCCATCAAAGTATCGAAGCCATGATAATGTGAGTGACTTCTGGGGTCAGCTCCATTGAGCGGCACTGGGAAGAAAGCCAGCATGCTCCAGGATGAGGGTCATTACCAGCGTTTTAATACTGCATTCTGTCCGTGCACTAGAACTGCCTAATGAGCTTGTGAGGAAGCTGTTAGACATGCCATTAACACAGGCCCAGAGTTCCAGAGCGCAATTACGGCTGACTCCGTTCGGCATGGGCAAACGTTCGATTTCAGCGACGGACAATACTGACAAGCATTGTCCTTTAATGTCATCTCTTCTGATGATAAAACCCATTTAGAAATTTAAAAAGAAACAGAATGTTTTAAAAAGAAAGTACAATGGGTCTTAGGGTTAAAGACATGCTCACTATGTCATAAATACAGATTTTCGCAAAAAGCATTTACACATAAGGAACTGACAAAATTATTATACAAGTATATTCTTCCGCTGTGTGTATATATGTATGCTATATACACTGTTTCACAAAAATCTAAACCCGTTTCATTTTTGCAATAACAACTTGTTGATTCTGAGCTGATTTTGATCATTTTTGGGTGAATAGCTACTCAGTGTGCACTTATATATAGTACACTCACAGGCCACATCATTTGGTACACCTTGCTGGTATCAGGTTCAACCCCCTGTGGCCTTCAGAACTGCCTTAATTCTTCATGGCTAAGATTCAACCAGGGTGCTTGAAACATTCCTCAGAGATTTTGGTCCATATTGACATGACAGCATCACGCAGTTGCTGCAGATTTGCCGGCTACAACTTCATGATGCAGATCTCCCGTTCCACCACATCCCAAAGGTGTTCTATTGGATTGAGACATTTGAGTACGGTGA
>JAACJT020000110.1:13757714-13815431 GCA_009936485.2 Gymnarchus niloticus | reverse complement strand
GCCGAGAATATATCCCCCACACCGTTACACCACCACCAGCAGCCTGAATTGTTGATACAAGGCAGGATGGAGCCATGATTTCGTGTTGTTTACACCAATTTTTGACCGTGCCATCTGAATATCGAAGCCAAAATCGAGACTCAGCCGACCAGACCATGAATTTATCCATACATACATATACGTGTGTATACATTGGATGTATATACACTATATACACACTTACATAGCATTCGATAGAACTTGGGATAAAAAACATACACCACATATTGAGGGACAAGGTATATTTCTACTGTATTTTCTACTGTTTCATTTTCATTACTGCTATTTTTTAACAAGCTGGGTTTTGACACTCATGACCATGTTAACAAAGTTGTAATATGTAAAATAATTTACTATAATTTACTGTAATAGAAAACAGTTAAGCAGCTTTCTGCAAAGACATCAATCACACACTGTGCTGGCAGTAAGAATCAATCTCTCCGATGTTGCCTAATTTAATTTATTCAGATGTAGGAACTTCACAATACCACACAAGAAAGTATAATTTACCATGTTTTCCACATGACGAAACTAAGTACGAATTCCTTTTAATTGTGTTTTTGCAACATTTCACTTTTGAGGAATTCATGTTTTTGTAAAAAAAGAAAAAAAGAAAAGAAGCAATGTTTCATGTTATTAATCAGGAGCCTATGATTACCGCAATGTAGGAATATATACAGAATTAATGCAGTAAGAGAGATTTTACCCATTTCCACTTCAGCTCATATCAATCAGACCATGAAATGTTGATGCTCTAGAAAATACACAGAGAAAATGTTCCTGAAGTGTTTTTAGGAGTTTACCAACATTCGATCTGTCAGAAGGACAGGCATCGAGATCAAATCAAATGTTTTATTCACCAAAGCGATCACAGAGAATGCAAAATCGTGCATCAGAATGGTAACGTCAGCGATAAGCTTAACTGCAGACCAAGTCCACACAGCACATTTACTTTTATGTCCAGCATTATTTTCACAGGACGGTGCGTGAAAATAATGTTCCATGATGTTCCAGTGTGGTGGCTTTCATGTGCGTGGAGTTTGTGAATAAGAGCAACGTCGTTGTCAGCCTGGGGTTGATCCCACGAAGCACAGGGTGTAAAGCAGGGGAACTGGAGTGGAGGCCTGGCTATCGTTGGCCACAAGCTCACACATTCATGTGCTATGAGCAATTTAGAGACACCATACAACATGTTTTAGGACTATGGCAGGAAACTGGAGAACTAAAAGGAAACCCATTATAGTAATGCCAGCAACTCAGACGGGCAGACATACCGTAGTGAGGCTGAAGCATCTGAGGGAGCACAGAGCTGGCTCAGAGTGCTAAGTAAGTTGGTATGCCTGCCCTGAGTCCCCCTGAGCCATGACAGAACGATGGAGCAAGACCCACCAGACATCCTCCAGATCAGGACTGCCAATCCAACCGGGCTGACTGGGAGCAATAGGCCAGGGTCACCAGGAAACCACGTGCTTAACGGGGCAACAGGCACCAGGTGCAGAATAAAGAAATCAGGGTCTCCACGGCAACCAGGTGCAGCATGAGGAAACCAAGCAGCAGGGGGAGAGGGCATGACATATGGTCCTTGCTAAAAGCACAAAATAAATAAAACTAAATTGAGCATGCAAACTCCACACACCTAAGCACTGAATGCTGGTGGCCATCACCTCAGTGAGACATGTCTGAAGCAAAATCAATTTTGATAGTTAGCTGATTCAATATGATTTTTCAAGTGGATGCTTCCTTGGACGAGTAATTAACCATGACCCAATGTATCTGAGACTCTATTTGATGCAGCCAAAGTGGGGTAAGAGAACACAATGCAAATAAAGGCAAACATTAGCTGAGGCAGACATGATTAAAAGTGGCAAATCCCTCAACCAAAGTAGTACGTCTCAGAAGATCTGGAGAAATGAGGCAAATGAAATTTCCCAACACTGGGACAAATCGCACATTCTCTCGTTCGAGACTAAGGTCAAGCTACTCTAAAAATGCATGTACATTATAAAAACCATAAATGTCTGTATTAGCTGAAAAATTTTTAGTAAAACCACATTCTCACTCTCAAATGTATGAGTCTCAGGTAACAGTTCATAAGAAAAAGCATGCAGCCACCCATTGCATTTCCAAAGTTATGCATCCAGTCTACAGCATCACTGGGATGGGATGCAAGATAAAACATGTTAGAAGACTGTTCCTCTCAAGATAGAACATGTTAGAAGACTTGTTCCTCACAAGGTAAAACATAGAAGACTGAGAGAAGACTGTTCCTTTCAAGGGAGAACATGTTAGAAGACTGAGAGAAGACTGTTCCTCTCAAGGGAGAACATGTTAGAAGACAGAGAAGACTGTTCCTCTCAAGGGAGAACATGTTATAAGACTGTTCCTCACAAGGTAGAACATGTTATAAGACTGTTCCTCACAAGGTAGAACATGTTAGAAGACTGAGAGAAGACTGTTCCTCTCAAGGTAAAACATGTTAGAAGACTGAGAGAAGACTGTTCCTTTCAAGGGAGAACATGTTAGAAGACTGAGAGAAGACTGTTCCTCTCAAGGGAGAACATGTTAGAAGACAGAGAAGACTGTTCCTCTCAAGGGAGAACATGTTATAAGACTGTTCCTCACAAGGTAGAACATGTTATAAGACTGTTCCTCACAAGGTAGAACATGTTAGAAGACTAAGAAAAGACTGTTCCTCTCAAGGTAAAACATGTTAGAAGACTGTTCCTCACAAGGTAGAACATGTTAGAAGACTGAGAGAAGACTGTTCCTCTCAAGGTAGAACATGTTAGAAGACTGAGAGAAGACTGTTCCTCTCAAGGGAGAACATGTTAGAAGACTGAGAGAAGACTGTTCCTCTCAAGGTAAAACATGTTAGAAGACTGAGAGAAGACTGTTCCTCTCAAGGGAGAACATGTTAGAAGACTGTTCCTCACAAGGAAGGGGCCCCTTAACTTTTCTGAAGCTTATTTGTCTTTTATATCCACCACACTCTTGTACTAAAACCTTTAACAGCAATTAGAGTGATAAAACGTCATTTATTATAAACAGCACAATTAACACTGCAGTAGTATGGCTGTATTGGTAAGTATTAGCTGGCCTCTGTCTTTCAGCCATGAAACACTTACTGTGGTGCAGGGTTAGCCTTAATCAAATTTAAGCCAGAATCCAGAAAATTAGCATTTCAGCTCAAGTGACCCAGGGGACCTCATTTAAAATGTGTAACAGTCTCAATCAATGTGAATTAGAGGTACACCGCAGAAGCAGTTTCCCTTGTGCTCTGCGTGTCAGTAATTGTATTTCATAAATGGCTTTGACTTGCTTCAGTCCATATTGATTTTGGTCACAAAGTATAAAGTGACATGTGGGGGGGGGGGCACACTGAAGAGCACCCTACTGAGTAGTGTCATTAGGCAGAGAGGACATAAATAAGGTGTCAGCCCTCCCTCGGCCAAAACTCTCACAGCATGGCGCGATGGACAACTTCGACAGTGATGCCAAGCATACCTCACAGGCTGTGGAAAGCGTCGACCCACCACGCTGGCATTGAAATATCCCCCATTATCCTGGCTAACCCCAATCCCATAGCTGCTTGACTTCAAA
This sequence comes from Gymnarchus niloticus, assembly GCA_009936485.2. Classification (NCBI taxonomy): domain Eukaryota; kingdom Metazoa; phylum Chordata; class Actinopteri; order Osteoglossiformes; family Gymnarchidae; genus Gymnarchus; species Gymnarchus niloticus. Next base: position 13,811,792 of record JAACJT020000110.1, on the reverse strand, counting down.
ATGTCATTGTTACAATTCAAAGCGATTCTTAAAAAGTGTCTGCGGAGGTGGCAGTCCTAAGGTGGGGAGAACTTAGGTGATGTCTTAGATGATTAGAGATGATAATTCCTCTTCATCCCCAGAACACACACCTATCATGACGCCTGTTTCAGTTTCCCACGTCTTTCCCTTTTTCTGAAGGAGATCCAGTTCTCCAAAAAGACACATTTTTTCCATTCCTGTCTCCATTCTCATACCCAAAGAGAGGCTGCATTCCTTCCTAACATTCCTATGCCAACCATGTCATTTAACAAGGCTTGCAATGTATTTAATTTTTCTAAATAAACTTGTACTACCATTTTTTATTTGGTTCAAGTTGTTAATTTCAGTACTTTTGCCATCCATTTCTGTGTAGTGCTAGGTTAATTCCTTGAGTGAACAATTCAAATAAAAAACCATACATATAAAATTTCCCCTCAAACCGGATTTATACATCCAAGCAATGAAAACTAAAACTGTTAATCTGTGTACCTTCTGCTTAAATCCACTAAATTGCTTCACAGCACAGCACCATTGTTATGTCGCACAAGCGAGGGATTGACATAAATAAAATTAAGTCACTTCAAATTTCTGATGATTTCATAACAGGTTTATATCTTGCGGACTAAATTGCCAATGCAGTTTTTACCGGGAGAAAAGTAATGAATTAGTCAAAGTAAGACAGTCATAAATGAAGGCAGAACTCCAAGTTCAATACTAGGATACATGGTCTTTCACACCTTTGCTGATGTGACTGTGGGACTCCTGGACCTACTGTGGGCCCAAAACCTACAAGACATATACAGTATTTTGAATGTTCTGTTCCAAGAACTGTGAAGTCTCGGGACTTAGTCTTCTAAATTCGCGCATCTGTTTGTCCCTAAGCAGTCCTTCCAGAACGTTTGAGCCTGTTCCTTATGGAAGAGATTTAAATCATTTGTGGGAGAACTTTTTTAAAGACAGGTCATGTATGAAGTGTTTAATATCCTGTCTTTTATGCAGAAGAATGAGCACGTGTCTACAGTTGTTAAGAATGACCAGCATGGCGTATCGTCTGCCTGTACGCATCACTGCGACATTGTGTTGGTATCAACCCTCACGCACAAGATATGCGCATACACCGACAAGATAATTATTCTAATGCATGCATCCAAGGCCCCTCGTTGACCTAGAACTGGATATGCAGGCACAGGATGGATGGATGAATTTGGCTACAAAAGTACTGTCATTTTGAAATATTTATATTATTTCACACTAGAAGGTTGCAAAGAAAAACACCAATAAAAGCAAACACAGTAATGATAATAAATCAATTAAACCAAAGTTAATTGCTGTGTTGTTAACTAGGATCTCCAGAATCACACTTAATTATTCTCCTGTTATTCATCACTCACCACAAAGAAAACCAGACATTAAACCCAGAACAAACACTGGGAATAATCAGGGTTCGAACATGGATCATTCTCATCTTGCTTCTCATCCTTTGCCAAAGTCATTCTTTCGCGAGCTGGCAGTGAGGCAAATGCCAGAGCCATTGCTGCCACTGAGATGTTCAATACGATGGAAGAAATATTGTGCTACGCCGTCCACAATCACATCACTTTCTATCCTTTCATTTACGCCCATTTTTCATGAATTTAAATCAAGGACTTTGGCTCTATTCAGTGCCTTGTTAAGCTATGTAGCCAGATTTTAAAAAAAAGAACTATTAACCGTATACTGCTAGACTTTGAACTAAAGCAGTTGTGCAATACCACTGTAATTGCAGTGTGTTTTGGGATCCTATCACACATCCTCAAAACAGCTCAGTAACAAAAGATAGCCAGGTGCATTCAGAGACATGTCAGATGCTCGTGTGGGTAACAGTAAAGCTGCCATTATATTTCAAAGACTGCTACACTGACACACTGTGGAGGAAGGTAGAGGATTTGCCTGCTGAAGCACCTATTTCCAATCCAAACTCTCTCTTGCTCTGTTCCTATAAAGCAGCACCCAATCTTTCCATTTGCCTGCACTGTTCTCTTTGATGAACGGCTTTTTTAATGTAGAAAGATAGAATTAAGTGATCCGTTTTTGCTGACCATGAAAATATAGAGTCTCAGCGAAATGTAATTAGTTTAAGAAGAATTTTTACGAAGGTGGTCTAAGTCACCCGGGCACATTAATGACCGTGTATCCCGGGAACAGTCAGCACATTTTGCTCTGAATGCTCAGGAGAATGTCTAACATCCATAACTATGTCCTTTTTTGTTATAGGGACAATTATTAAAAAGTTATTAACATTTTCTGGTGTGTTCTGCATGTGGCACCTATTCTCCAGATGGTTAAGGAAATGCCTATCAGAAGGGATTTAGTTCGATGGCAAGTGATTGGCAACTTAGCGGTGCCATCAGTCACTCATAATGGGCTCTGACCTTTCGGCTGACTGCATACTGCCCCAGGAAACAATACAGACATGAGCGTCAGGCAATCAAAGCCCATTTTTAACACTAGGAGATCTGCATGGAGTCATCAACATTGTGTTCTACGTTCCCTTCAGCAGCAAGTCGAATGGAGTGACATTGCTTGAAACTCAGGGCGGGGGGGGGGGGGGGTGTCCTTTGTGACACATTCTTTGAAAACATTGTGACAGAGGTTTCCTCATTCTTGTGGTACGGTTCCTTGAACATCCCTTATGAGAAAAAAAAATGCATTCGCTTCCTGAGGGACCCTCAAGACTTTAACGAAAGGATCCAACTGCAGCATCTTGTCAGTTAGCTGATGGAAAATCTTAAAGAGGAGATGCTCACAGAACAATATCAAGAGTTGGAAGCAAAATCGGTGGGCAGAGAGTCAAACGGAAGCAAAGAAGAAGAGCATTTCCCCCACTATACCACTCATAGCACACTTAGCATGTCCAGGTTATGATGCCATTGCACAGCAATACATTCTCAGTGGAGCTGCTTAGCTATAAGTAGAAAGTTTGAGTTAGACAGCCAGTAACATAAGTGGAGTGGGCTTGCATACTTAGAATGGTTTGCCCTTTGGTTTTTACTGACTCTGATTCAAACTTCACCAAAAATTCATTTGCTGCTACTTTCTGCCAAAAGGGGTCATATGATTGAAAGATAAGCTGTGTTCCAACCTTACCATAATCTTCTTTGTTGTGAGTTGCACATAACACTAGCATAAGCTTTTTCCAGTGTTTCCTGGCCTTGTTTACTTGCCCGATCCCTAGAGAGGCTTGCTGTAGGAGAAGTATGGTAAAGCTTGTAGCTTATTCATTCAATTCCACATCTGGGCCAGTGTTGCTTGGATAATTTCCTTAGGTTCAGCACATTTAAACTCCTGACTGACGTGCAGTCTTGTCCCATATGAGGTCTAGAACTAACAAGTTGGTCTAGGAAAACCATCTTACATACATGGCCTTGCAAAGACATGTGACGGATTTATAACACTTCAAGTTAAACATGCACTCAGTGGCCACTTTATTCTGTACACCAAGCTAGTTCTGGGTAGGACACCCTTTTGCCTACGGAACCAGTTAAAGTATACACAACTTGTCATTCAGAGAAGCCCTTCTGCACACCATTGTTGTACTGAGCTGTTATTTGTGCACTTGTGGCCTTTCCTGTTAGTTTTAATGAGTCTGGCAATATTCCTCTGACCTCTCTCGTTAACAAGGTGTCTTCACCCACAGAACTGTCACAGCCTTGAGTTTTTTTTTTTTTTTTCTAATTCCATCATCTGTAAATTCTGGACACTGTAGTGTGTGAAAATCCCAGGAAGGTGGCTGATTCAGAGACCACCACATCTGGCCCCAACAGTCATACAACACTGCGTAGGTCAAGCGTCTTAGTCATTCTAACACCTAACCAAACAATAAGTGGAGCTCATGACCCTGTCAGTGGGCTTTGTTTTCATGATTTGCTGTTTAGAGGAGCAGGCTATTTATGTTACCAAGGAGGTGTATCCAATAAACTGCTCACTATGTATGTATTTGGTTTGCCATATGCAATGGCATACCTGCCCTGCGCAACACAACAGAATTTCTCCCTTTGAAGACTTCCAAATTTAAATTGCCATAAAAACTAATAATTATAAATTCCTTTTCATGTTTGTAAAAGTAAATTTAATGTGTAAAATTTACACTGTAAAGTCAGGAGGAGTTCGTATTTGAGCCTTGTATTCTGGCTGGTTATTCCATATGGTATATGTTGGCTGATGAAAATGGGAATGGGGAAAAAATGCATGTTCTCTGGTATAGATCTTTCTAGGGGTGAGGAATGCTTGTCCATTTGCTTATGGTGAAAAATCAGAGGAAGGAATTCTTGTGCGTGCACTGGAAGATACATTTCATCTACTGTAGGGTTATGGATTGGAAATGAGCAGACTGCATCTGGCCATATGGTACGACTTTTCACATTAAGGTGTCAGATGTTGTGAAATGGGTAAAGGTTTGGAATTGGTGCATTTGTGAGAGCATCACCAAGTTTACCTTATGTGGTGTACGAAGGATTACTCTTGAGTATTTGTTGCCAAAATTATTCCAGCCAAGATGATTAACTTTTGTGAAAACAAAGAAAGTTGAATAAAGTTATAGTCACCCGTGACTCAATTTTAAATTAGCTGGGCGATATCAAAAATCTATTTACAAATTGGATATGGGAAATCTCTTGAACCTTCATATTACCTTTCTATTTGCCTAGACACTGGCCGTGAAATACAGAGAATAACAATTTATTAATAATAAACATGGGAGTGTCAAGGGAACTGTCAAAATGGTAACCGTTTCCTCGCTCAGAATCTCAAAATATTGCTCAGCTGCTATCAATAACTGTTACTGAATGAAATTGCAAATGCTTCATTTATTCAACTTCAAAATGTTTTTGCAGCCAAATGTAACTGAGCATATAATCTATTTCTACACAAAGCAACATTTGACTATGAAGAAATACTGTAGGCTATTGCCTTGGACAAGTACAACAGGGGGAGAATTCCATTGCTGAAAGAGACCTTGGTCAAACTGTGAATGAAATGCCTGTTCTTCCTGTAAGCTGGCAGCACGCTATATCATTCAAACAGACCCAGTCATAAAGTAACCTTGCTGGCTGGGTGAGAATACACTCAGCATAGAAGTGAGTTCTGTCAAAGTATGCAGGCCGCATCCATGAAAGCTCAACACCCACATTCAACTACTAAGCATTCCTGTATGCTTTCCTGGGTTATTTCATGCTTCACACCGAAGCTGGCCTTCCCCAAACCTGCGTAACGATGGCGGGAGAATTCTATTACAGCACAGTGTTCCCGGGAATGAATCCTGTTACTCGCGTAATACGCGGTGACTGACAGCAACTGAGCCGCGCTGACATTCCGCGGCTACACACTCCGGCGTGTTATCTCCGCCAGGCTTTGAGAACGGAGCGCTTTTGCTCTCCGCCGACGCCTGGATCTGCGGGCCGCTCGCCCGCTGCCGCAGCGGCCAGATGAATGTAATTTTGAAAATCGATATCGCCGAAATCTCCGGGGCTTTAGGATGTAACGCAGCGCCATCATTTTCTGCATGACTAGCGATAAGAACTACCGGATTCGAGAGTTCCCCTTAAGCAGCTTCTCGCTTATACCCCAGACGCCCAAGTAGCCACTGACTGACAAGCCAGCATTTCTAACAGTGATAAGCTTGTTTTATTTATTTTTTTTTTTAATTCATAACTAAATGGGAACAATGTCTTAAAGTCTCAAGATACAAAACGGCGAGATGCGTGCTGTGTTTACCAGCACTGTTCGTTAGAGTCTTTAAGTTATTTAACCCAATCCTTACTAACAACCTCATTATCTCGGTTGACGTTATTTTACATGCGCCCTGTATAGTCTGCTACAATTTGATACCCGTGCAGTGCAAAGTAGTCATCTAGATTCCATAAATTTATGCTAATTTTTAAAAACACCTTCAAGTGGCTGGTTTTTAAACAAAACAGTAAAATCTAAAAAACAACTAATGTGCTATTGTCACGCATTCAACACTACCCTGTGTCACCTTGGCTTTAAAAAATATTATGTCAGGGACAAGAGTTTATATTATTTAAACAGTTGAAACAATAAACTGTAATCTAATATAAATAAGTGTTTTGTCAAAGCATTAGTGTTAAACATACATGGAGCTTTTTTGCAATATTATTAATTTGTTCATCTAATTTTAATTATGCTATTATAATGTTACCAATTTAGGCGAATCAATTCAGATTAACTTCCTGCCACAAGAGGGAAACAGCAAGGATAATTTTGAGGCTTCAACGGGTACTACGCCAGCTGCTGTTCACTGTACAGGACAACGACCATATTTATGATGTCATTAATTGACAACTCTCCATTTATGAGAATAAATAGTTCTGCCCCAGAACATAGCCCTTAATTTAAATAACAAAATCACCATGCAGTGTTTCAGTGCTTCTGAGGACTAGAGCATGGACTCCAACACCACACAATTAGTCGACTCCTGATGAAACATTATAGATTAATATGTAGATAAGACATGTTAGATTAACACTGAGAAGTGAAAAAGTCATCCACTGAAAATAATCACTTATTTAACAAAACCCGGCTGACCATGATGAGCCTAACTACCCAGTAATGAATAAGCAGGGCCAGCTGGGAAGATGTTGAAGAGATAAGCACTGCACATCCAGGTGGTGGACTTTCTCCTTCACATCCTGTGTGTCTAAGTGCTTGAGATGTGATTTAAATGTAAAATATTATGACATGGCATCATTAAACCTTTTCATGTTCAGAAAGCAATAAAAACTAACAAAAAGCTAATGAGGACATTTGAGAACATGTAAACTTGTTTTAGGTCTTAAATTACAATGGTCAATCATTTGTTGAAATAAACTCCATATGTCTAACAGTCAGTAAATTTAGACATATAAAGGACACACATAAAAATCTGAACCTCTATAACTGAAACTACTCCTTGAACTTAAAGCTCATATTGTGTGTTGGGTCTATTATAAAAAAAAAGAACAGAACAGCCATCCAGGCTCATGACCTAAATCCAGTTTGAAGGAGAACACGGAGGAGAAAACAAAAGGCAAAGACATTAATCACATAAATGACACGTTATCACAAGTGCCTCATCAGCATCAATGCTGAGTCATCCAGTGTCATTTGGGATGGAAAATCAAATCCTGGACAAACAAATTTGAGTGTAATTCACACGCCATGAACTGTATCATGCAGCAGAATCAAATTACTTTGGCTTCCATTTGCTATTGCAAGTTTCCTTATAAATCGCTTCACAGGAACACCAGACTAGTGTTATAGTGTTATAATTGTGCCACTTGTATTTTTGTCATTGGGGTCATTAATGACTTCTCCCATTGGGCTCCTCAATGGGTGACAACAACATCATGCCACATGCATCCAGTTTGTATAGTGCGTACGTCTCAAATCGTGCATATCGTGGTAAAATACATCTCATGATATATCTTGTAAAAATCAAGAGAAAAAATACCATATAATCAGTAATATGTTTGCTTTGTGTCCTTTGGTTTCCAGTTGTTCAATATTCTATTATGTCGCTCTCATAGAAGCAAACAAAACTGCCCTGACATTGGAGGAACGAAGGAAACAAAAATTCCCTAAAGACAAAGGCATGACTGGGAATCTGCAGCAGATCCTGGATAAGCTCAGCCAAATGACCTTTAAAAAGCACGGCAGTCATACAAGTCACTGCTTCGCTCTCTAATGATGTTCCTAAAAGTAATGGTGGACTTCATCATCCTGACAAAATTGAAGGAAACATTTTGAGAGTTTTTGTGCGAGAAGAACCGCTTTAAAATTGTGACTCTGAATGGCCCGATGACCTTGCAAAGAGTGAAGCGTGAAGACGAGGTGATCAGAAATACACGGTAAAACATAAAAGGCTGGCTAAGGCGTAAGAGCAATGGAGGTGTGTAGTATTCGGAGTGTAAGCGTAGAGAGAGTTGTCCAAGCATAGGAGAGTGTACTCCACAGTACTGCTCAGCTCCTGACCCTCTCATTCAGTTAACCTTTGCAGATACCCGCTTTGAAGCCACAATAAAGATATAAAGAAACAGATAAGAGACCTATTGTGATTTTGTGTTTATACAGGTAAGGAGCCATAACCCAGGAGAAATAAGTCTTTGACCTAACCCCTATGTGCAGGGAGAGTTTTTAAGGCGGGGACATGCACCTATTGTTTAAGAGATCAAAATTTAATTCTACTGAAAATTAAGCCAACTATATAACCAAGAATTATATGAGAATAAAACAGTCAATCACTATGTCTCACTTTCTCATAATGTTAGCTAGACAGGTATTTAAAACATAAATACATTAAAATAAACAAATACTATGGACAATGACATAAGACAGGAAAGAAAAAAACAACTGTTAACATTCCTATTCTAGCAGCAAAACACATACATGACAATCCCTTTAAAATACAAGACTTTAAGCAGTAATCTAAATGGATTTCTGAGGCTAATCAGCTGTGAAATTAACTTAATGGTTTTCATGAATAGAATGTTCAATAGACTTTAAAGCACTATTATGAGGTACCTCTTTTTCCACACTGCACAAATAAAATGCAGGATAACTCGAAATGCAAATTCAAAAGGTAAAGTTTTAATCACATTCTAGAACTTTCTCACTCTTGAAAGGAGTTGATATGAAATGATCTCAGTGCAGCTGGGTGTCCATCACCAGATTTTGTCCCGATAACTGAACGAAGACGAGGAGAGTGACAGATTTAAGACAGACATCCTGGAGATTTAATAATCCATCCATCAATCATCTGCCATTTCATCTCACTTTTATCGTTCTCCATTCTTCCATGTTTTGTGCCAAAAATGAGCCACCCTTGTGGAAAGTTTAATACATTATATTTACTGAAAAACAACAGAAAAGTGCCAGATTCTCCAGGACTATTTTTTTTTTCATATGTTTGACCATCTTTTCAAGGTATATTTCAAAAGCAGTGCAGCTTCTTAAATTTTTCATTTCGAGCTTGAAAAAACAGACTGCTTCTTCCTATATAAGAGAGGAAACCTTCATTGAAGAACTCATAGGACAAAGAGGAACTTTTCATTTGCAGCTGAGCATAGATGAGGTTGAAGTCTTGCCAGCTGTAGTGATGCAAAACATTTAGGAGTCTAGATAGATACATGGCAAAGCTTAAGTCTAAGGTCCTGTGGCCAGTGTGACCCCCCCCCCCCCCCAATTTAATTCTGATACAAATGCATCCAAATGCATTTAATGCCTAGTTTGAGCTAACAGGCTGTGCAAAGGACGGGGGAGCAGCATACTCTTCTCATAAATGAAGAGTTTTAGATTGACAAAATCTGTCAATTGAAATCAGGCTCTTTAACCAATTTTATTTCAAGAAAGAAAGGAAGCCTTAAATGTTGTTGATGACTGTCTCAGAAAAAAATATGGCAAATTTTGGAGAAAGAAAATGTTTAACCAGTATTGTAAAGGTTAATTAATATGGAGTTATATGAAAATACATGCAGGCTAAATGACTTGAAATATTCTTTATGATGATTATATAAGTTACAGTTTAATAAACACAACTAAAATAGCATTAAGAAGTAGCAAAGAAATCTGGTATTAATAACACTCAGTAGAGTTCCCATTTTTTCTTCTCCCTGTTAGCAAGATGCAGTTATCATGATATGTTCAGTGATATGAACAGTGGATTTGTGCATGTTATAGAACGATGTCGGATAGAATGAAAATAGTTACATAAAATGACATGTAATGGAAATCCATCACTTTAAACACTTCAAAATTTCAATATGAGCACTAACCTGAAATGCATTGCACATGATATCAAATTTGTTGGGCTTTAAGAAGCAATGGATTACAAAGGAAAAAAAATCAACCGCAACAAAACAATATTTTATTAAATGAGAAAGGTTAAGTATATTGGGAAAATCAGATGAATGTACAAGTCAAATTGTCCAATCAATAATTAATTTTCATAATAGAAACAAAGGGATAGTTAAAATCATACAACTGGACAATGAACGGAAGAGGATATGGTACAGTAGCAGAGATTTTATTTACTTCTCATTTATCACAAGTTGTCCAGGTGGAAAGAGTTAAAAATGAAAATTAATATGAATGGCAAGACTAGAAAAAAATCACACTAAAAATATCTAATAAGTCTAATAAAACCCGTGCAATGAACGCGAGACAGGAGAAGAGATGAAATGGTGAGATTCTTTGATGATTTCCGGAAGGAAATTAGGAATACAAATTTATAAGTACAATAATAATCAAAAACAATATAACAGATTATGTTCAGGATATGTTCATGTAAATCAATTCGAGATGCCTCACTTCAAGTGGTTATAGACTTTTAGGTGTTCTTACTTTTGACGATGAAACGTCACCGTTTGCTTGCCTTTTTAATTTAACGTAACATTCATATAGGAGGTGAAATGGAAAGTGGCTTGCATTGTTTTAACCGGGGAAATCTCAGCTTGCGACTGAGGAATCTGCACTTTCTCTGCTCCGGCTCCCGAGGGCGAATGACTGGTTATATTGCAACGATGATATAACTTGTAACTTGTTTTGGTGCCAAGTGAGTCGGGCGGTTTAACAGCTCAGCGTTCAGCCGAGAGCTGTCCATGGTCCTGAAGTTCATAGCCGCGAAGGTCGAGGAATAAAATGAAGAAACTTCTGGACAGTTATTGTACTACTTAAGGTACTGTATAATTAATATTATGAATGAGTGGACAGTTTAACGAGTTTGTTAACGATTAGAAAGTAGATAATTTAGTCTATATATAGATTCCAAATTGCCAAAGCAAAAAAAAAATCTAGTGATGTCAAGTAATTAGTTACCTTTTCCTATTCATGGGAGCGCATCTGTACCGTGAAAACAAATTTCTTTATGGACTGTTTTTTAAAAAATCAAGTAAAACCGACGTGTTTTAAAGTCCACGCTTGTCATCTCTCGGGTACAATATTCTCATTTACTGGTCAGAAATTAAATCAGTATTTACCGCTCATCATCACACAATTAACAACAATGGGTACTTGTAGTATATTTCAATGACTGGAATGGATTCAAGTGCGATATGAAGATAAGGGCAAGGAACCTTCATTTTTGATTGTGTTCCCTTCATCTTTACTATTAAAATAGTTGATTGGCCTTAGACTGGAAAACGGAGATACCCGGAAAAGAACCAGAAAGCTACCTCGAAACTCTAGATAACCCTGCAAAGTATATTCTTATACATTCGGAAAGTATATTCTTATACATTCTAGTACGTTTCACTCGTTTAGTTCGTGGCCGTAAATGTACATTTCTAGCTAAAAACGTCTAAAAACTAGAGTAAATCATATGCATAATGAGAAGGTAAACCCCGCATATCACGCTCTTTTTATGCTCTTTTTGTACATTTATACAAAATTGCTGATTCCCGTTGACTAATGATAGGCCTTTATACAATCTGATTTTAAGAGCAACTATTTATATTAGGCCTGCTATATTTTCCATTTGCTCAATTCCTGTTAATTTTCCAGTATGAAGACATCGAGTAACGCTGGAGGAACTTCAAACTAAATAGTTGTTTTCACATTTGCTTGTGATGAAATCATGCAAGTGGAAATGCGGAAGCGACCCAGGATGTCCCGATGGCAGTTATGCTTTTAATTAGTAAACCCGACGTTTCGACGTCCAGCCAAGAAAATGTTCGAGCTTCGATTTTTTTGCCAAATTCAGAGCGCCCTCTGTAGGAATAACGCCTGAATCGCATACTTGTACACTAGCTTTTAAGCAGCGACGTGTCCATATAAAAGTAGCTGTCGCATTCGCAATTGTGTTAATGTTTTGCTTTGTTGCTGAAATTATTTCGACTAGTAAACTAGATTTGAAACATCCCTAGTGCATGTGTTTGAAATACGGGCAACAAATAATTTCATTTAGAAGGAACCACTAGTAATTCATTGTAACATTGGGTTTTGTCGTACACCAGTTGTTTTCTTAATAGAATAATAAAGAATTAACGTTAAGTCGAAAATAAAGGTCGAGTTTTTCTCTAAAATGAGTGAAGTCCGTAATCTGCGATGAGAAACGGAGGTTATAAAAAGACTTACCACGCAGATTGCAGGCGCTACCAGGACAAACGCGCACCAGCTCGTCGCCCGCATCTCTCTGATTTTAAACTTCCACTGTTTTCTCGCTTTTCGCCTTTAAGAACATGTTGGTATCCACTTTAAAGAACTGAGAAGCCGCTCAACTCTCTATTAAAAACGACAGCATTCCCCATGTGACTGGTGAACAATCTTACTCTTAAAATCAAATAAAATGCAAGCGAAAGCAACTAAGGTTACATAAAAAAAAAACTAATCCAGAAAAGGCGTGGAATAATGTCAAAATCAAATAATGAGTGAAAATACAGCTATTAACGCTCATTTGCGTCCCGTGCCGGTCTATTACCGCGTGCCCTTACGCAGCACAGCGAGCTTCTTGTCGCGGCGCTTGTTGGTGGTGTCTACTGTTTTATATCGCCCGCTCCGCACTACACACCATTAAGGCGTTTTGAGAACACACCGGGTATACACAGTCCGACAGAGGCAGAGAGAGAGAGAGAGGGAGAGGGCTTATAAACAGGAGAAGACTTGTCCAAGAGCTCCCTATAATGCGCCAACAAGCGTTCACTTCCTACTGGTTAACTGACAAGATGTTCGTTCATTAACGTTCATTTATTTAATTCATCGTTAATAAATGCTTCGCTGAATGCGGTTCATAGTGCATTTAATTCCATTGTTTGTGAGATTTCGGGAAAAAAATGGTGCAGAGTTCGGCTTTTTAAAATACTTCTGTCGAATGATATGCCACTTTAGCTGGACAATTCCTACATTTACGATTTGATTAGACAACGGCATACGTTGCGTTGTTTAATAATTTTGAGTCCTTGCAACGGTTACGTTCTCCGGACTATATCTATTTACTGCTATATAATGTTTTTACCACGTGACTCTATACTGGAAAATGAATGGATGGACGGTTTGATGTTTCGTGTTTCTAAGACTGTAGTCAACTTTACAATTGTATTGATGGAGAAAATACCTTTTATTCATACAATGAGCGGTATTGCAGATGTGAAATATGCACACGGTGTATAATGGTGCAAGCCCTGTATATAATACGATAGGTATCACAATACTTTATATGTGTATTATATACTACCATGAACACAGCTCACTTGCTCAGCATAAGCCAGGTAATACAATAGATTACATGTAAATAGCTAGGGTAGCCTACTGGAGTGCTTAAGAGGAAATATGAGAAGTTAAGTGTTAATTTTGATCCTTAAAGGTCATTTTGGAAAAGATATACATCATGTGATTTGGCAACATGATGGGCCATTGTGGGGGAGGGAACATCAAGTGCAAAGTTACATAGACTGATTAAGTTTTCTTATAAATTATAGTGCTGTTGCGATTTCCTGGTCCTTCAAATCTAAAAGCTTAAAATTATATTCTCTTTATACACCACACTGTTCAAGTGTGTTCAGATTTCACAATAACCATGCAGGTTGTATCAGACTGTAGATTATATTCCCTGATAAATGGGACAGGTGGCTGCGAGGTGCTGTGTAGCACAGTGGGTCGAGGATCTTTGCCTGTGTGCAGAGGTTTGGGGGTTTGGAACCCTTGCTCAGCAGAGTAATCATTTCACTGTTGGACCCTTGAGCAAGACCGTTAACCTCAGCTGATCCAGGAACACAGCATTCTAGCTCACCCTACACTCTCACTCCAGCAGCTGCTCTGACTTACGTATGTGTTTGTCTGTGTCTCTCATGGCAACAAAGATAGGGAGATGAAAACCAAAAAAATCACAACATACCTGTCCTTTCATCAGTTTGTGATGGTCTTTATGCCATGGCTGCATGTCAGCACTTTTTTTTTACCTTACCTAAGGCTGCTTGCAACAGTTTCTCACTACGAGGACACGTGAGGTCAATGCTTAATGCTCTCCCATGGAATAATTTCATCCCTTCAGTGACAGAAATTACAAATTAAATTGAGACAGTCGAATGGTAGACTGTGTTAGAATTTCATAGGTGACAGCAACTTTTCATGCAATTAGGATTTATGCCAGTGCTGGCCAGGCTTGTGGCACGGTCCAGATGTTCTTAGGGAGAAATTGAGCCCCTCAAGGCCCGAGCAGCAATGAATCTTTGAGACCACCATCCGAACGGGTACCTGCACAAGCACAGATGCGCTCAGCTTGGCAGGAAAGAATGAGCCTTTCTTCACTGGAGACTTTGATTGCCGGTGCTGGAGTGTCTCATCGTGATGTGCAGGCCTCTTGATGTAGAAGGCATTGTTGACAGAGATAAATGGGATTAGATACAGTAGGGGCTCAAAAGAGCCAGAGGCGTTGCAATGTTTTCTCTCATTTAATGCAATGTAACTCTAGCAGAAAAAGTAATAATTCAGGAGCCTCACCTCTCCAGGTTCAGTCCTTAAATTTGTTAAAGTGTAAACAGGGTCGGCATCCAGGTCTCATGTTCATCCTCTCATTTTAAACATCTTTTCTTTTCGTTGATGATTTTTATACTGAAGTATAAGAAGTTTGATCCCACATTAATGGTGCATCTAGTAGCTGCAACAACTGAAGAAATCCTTGGTAATGTTGCATCATTATTTTTTGTAGTTAGTGGTTGGGATGCATCTTTCCCCTGCAAATATACAGGCTAGAGATTCATCGGTGGTCTTATGGGACCTGATATATTTGTAGACATATCACACTTGGCTTTCCTCACTCCACAATTTGGCTTCTTCCTACCTCTGCCATTGTGCTGTTTTGTCAGGGTTTTCTATAGCTGGAATCTCTTCATACTTTCTTGTCTTAAATGTGTGAGAGAACTGCCACCCGGTAGCCGATAAGCAGCCAGAAAATGGATGGATGGGTGGCTGGATGGATGAGCGGATAGATGGATGGATGGATGGATGCCTTAACGGTCTTGCAGTAGACACCTCAGTGACACATTGTGTGGCTGGAAATGTCATGTACAGCTCTGTATGTGTATATGTTAATTCGTTTTTTTTTAGTTTTCTATAAAACTTTCACTGGCAGTCATGCGGGTTCATTGCTTAGTTTTTGAGTGCAGGCACTTGCAAAAAATGAATAAATTGAATATATGAGATGATTGTTTGGTGTATGCATTTATTTATTTCTTTATTGATTTATTCGCCAGACACTTTTGTCCAGCGTGAAGTACAGGCAGGTGATAGATAACAATCATACTGTACATCGTCATTAATAAGCCAACTTTGGCACAAGTGGCACAATGACTGAGCTTCCACTGAAAGAGCAGTTGTCATGTCTACACTAGTGCTCCGGAGCACTGACCAGGGTTTTGTGGCTGCCTGTCATGTTTTCCCATGGTTTGCCAATTACCCTTGCCCTGATTGCCCTCATGTGTCCAACATGTGTCTTGTGGTATTCATATCCATGTCTCTCTTCATGTCTTTACCAGGCGTTTGTTAATGTCATCGCTTGTCATGTTTGTAAGTCCAGTCCAGTCCAGTCCAGTCCAGTCATGCTCTATTCCCACTGACCCTGGTCTTGCTTTGTTTCCTTTTGTGTTCATCTTGGTTTCTCCTTGTCTTCTGGTCAGAGACCAGTGGCTGTTATTATATAGTGCATTATTATTACACCTGTTTGCTGCTTGTTCTTGCATCCTCGTCCCCCTGGTCTCTTGGCCCTGCCATCCTTAGTCTAGTGACAACCTTGACACCAGTACTTTAAACCTCATGTTTGAAATGTGATAAATGCAAAAAACATAAAAGAGAAAATCTATTAAGAAGCTAAAAACAATATATTAAAACAGAGGACACCATCTAGTAGTGTTGACCAAACTACTTCATAATAATAATAATAACAAGCCAATAGTAAACAGTGAACCAATAAAGGTCAGCGGTAGGTGATGAGATTGCGTATAATTTAAGGAACTAGTAAAACTAACATGTGATTACTAGAGCAGATGGGCTGTCCATGATTTGTTTTAGGTACATGATGGAAAACTTCTAGAATTCTTTTGCCAGTGTATTGTTTTCAAACATTACCAAGTCCCATTTGGTCTCTAAAGGCTTATAGTAATGGAAAATTCACCAAACTGTATAATATTAAGTTTTAAGCTCATGGGCATATACTGGCATTATTTGCCGGTTAAAAATACAGCTCTCAACTGAACCAAAAAAAATGGAATACATATTTGTAGTTATAAATAACAATGAATGTGTACATAGTAATAATGAATTCATATATAAATAACGATGAGTAAATGTTTATTTAGGTATTCTTCAGCACCACCCCAGGAGAAACATTTAAAATTAAGCTATACTTTGCACTCAGTGGGCAGTTCATTAAGTACTCCTGCTTGTTAATGACAACAACTCGCACCTCCACACACTGAAGCACACTAAGTGCTGCTTAGTGTGGTGTGATTGATGGTGCCACGTCTGCCGGTTATAGCATGTCAGAAACAGCCACTTTTCTGGGGTTTTTGCAGTTTACAGAGAAAGGTGTATTCAACAAGAAAGATTCCGGTCAGGGGCATGTCTGTGTCTGAAAACACATCGGTAATGAGACAGGCAAAAGGAGAATGGCCAGACTCATTAAAGCTAACAGGAAGGCCACAAGTGCACACATAACAGCTCAGTACAACAACGGTGTGCAGAAAGGATTCTCAGAGTGGACAACTCATCTGCCCCTGGTTCTGGAGGCAAAAGTGGGTTTTATACAGTACTATTGCTATAGCTGTACCTACTAAACTGCTTCTGAAAATAATTCTCTTACACATCTTTACTTCTATATGGTACACTGGGCAGTACTGTTGCCTCACATTTCCAAGGTTGGGGATTCCTCTTGCAATCCAAAGACTGGCACCTCTAAATTGCCTGTGGTGTATGATTGCGTGCATGTATGTGCCGTGTGATGAAGAGGTATCCCATTCAGGGTGTACCCCTGCTTTGTGCCCTGTGCTGCGTGGGATAGGCTTATGGCCACCCATGTGACTGTGCTCAGGGTAAGTGGATAGAAGACAAATTGATCAATGTCAGTGGTGGACTGGGTCTTAAAACTGGCCCGGGCATCCATCTGGTATGTCGGCCCATTATTCATTAACATGTTGGTTGTCTGAGAAAAGAGACAAAATGCTTGAAAAAAGAAACGAAATAAATATTGATATTGAATGGCGAATCTCCGGGGAAAACGGCACGAGTTTTCCTTGATTTTCTTTTCGAAATTTTTTCCAGCGGCCCATTTTCCACTCTGAAGCACCGGCCCACTGGGCATTGCCCAAATGCCCTTATGGACAGTCCGTCCCTGATCAATGTACATTTACTATTGACCTATTTTATTCTTATAATTTTAAATGATCTACTTATAAAATACCATTTACGCTGTCTTCGCAGCAACTTATAAAAATATTTATGACACATGCCTATGAAAGAAAAAGTATCTATTGTTACCTTTTACTGACATCTAGCGTCCAAACTAAGCATTGCACCAAGCAGTATTACACGGGCTAACGCTGTAGAAATGGTTAGACGATGGTGCTGTGGCTACGCAGCACTATTGCCACACTCATCCGAAACTGGGCGTTCACATCCCTACTCTGCTGCGTCGAGGTTCCATCTTTGTCTAGTGTTTCATCTTAAATGGGGGTCCTGTGATGGGCTGGTAGCCTGTCAGGGGCGTTTCATTATCTTGACCCCTATGCTGCATTAGATAGACCCTCTTCTGCGATCTTGTCTGGAATAGACAGCTAGAGGGTGGATGTTTTTTATATTTGTTTATTGTGCTATTTCATAGCATTGGCTGAAACAAGATCAAGGGAGAACTTACGTCTTGAGCACATGTTGGGGCAGCTCCACTTTTAGCATGTCAAATACAGCCATGTAATCCAACTTACTCTAGCAATAGTTCACATATTTTTATTAAAAAGCTAAAATACTGTATTTCCTCATTTACCTGAGAGGCTCCCTGACCAGTCTAAGCACTTAAAAGATGGATGGATGGATGGATGGATGGATGGATGCTTATTGGATTTTTTACCTGTATGTAAAAGGGGGCAAAATGAAAAAAAAAAAAAAAATTCAAATCTGCATGTGATGTAGTTTAACACATAACTGATGCCATGCTGTTACATTAGACTGGTTCTTTCACAGCAGTAACAGCACGAGAATTACATGGTCAACTAAACGCATTTCGGCCTAAAACATTTAATAAACAGAAAGCTATATATGGCACTTTTTTGCGATATTAAATAGTTTTTACTCATACATAAAGCTAGATGAGACTATTAACATAAAGCTACCTGCATGCGTCAGTCAAAACTTTTACCAAAACTTCTGGATGATTCCATCACTGGGCAAATCTGTTTCTCTGCCTTGTGCTCTCCATGACCCCTGTGACTGGGGAATTATATATGTTGTCAATTTATTATTATTATCATTGCTTTTGCTGTATATGAACACCTCGCTTGTACAGTCATCACTTGTATAGATGTCCTCTACCTTCCCCACTTTTAACCATATCGTGTGACTATTCAGATTAAATGTGGCAGAAGTGCGCATTTTCTACATCAAGAAGAACTGGTCTAGTCCCACAGTTCCCTCGGGTAACAATGTGGATTTCTCACACAACCTCTACATGCACCTGAGAACCCGTATGCAAGGTTTTGGAGTGTATGGAAACCTCCATGCAACTATCTTGAAGAATGGTGTTGAGTTTGTGTGTTTCCTTTTTATTTATTTTAGTTTTATGTGACTGATTTATTGTAAACTGTCAAACATCGGGCATGAGTGTCAGACCGTTTTCTTCATTTATTACAGTCGGGCAGAAACATATTTAACCAACACGTAAAAATCTGAGCCACGGCTCCTCATTTTCACATATATTACAAATCATCTGTATGGAAATCCATAAGCTCAACCTAATAGGTTGACAGCATCTGTGTAACAGAAGACAAATATTTATATACAGTACTTAAAATCATATACTCAAAATAAAATGCTGCTTGCAAATACTCCTCAAAAAAAAAAAAATTAAATGTTTCTATCGTCAAGCTCCTCTGTACTTCTGAAAAGCTGAGCAGCTCCAGCTTTGAAGAAAATGCCAAACATGCATTTTAGTCTGCCTGGATACCCAACATCAGCGATTCCTCTTGTACAGAACCAATGTCCTGCAGGAGCTGACCCGTCAGAACTGCCATCTCTGTTAGGAAGCAGATGAATCACGTTTCAATGGGCCAGGATGGTGCGCGAGTTTGGCTTAAAACTCAGTCATACTTGATGTAGTTAAACAACACGACCACTGGAGTGGTAGGCCTACACAAAACAGAGCGTATGTTTCGACCACATTATGTAAAATATATAAACTACAAAAGTTTCACAAATCCAACTCAGAACATGATGCGGAGAGTTTCTTATGAGTTGAATCCTGAGAATTTCTTCTATTTATTCAAATCAGCTTTTAATATATGATTTAACCAGTGAATGCAGTTAAATGCAATTATATAAATATTTGAAAATAAGATTATAAAACTGAAAAATACCTACGCCAATCATCCAGATAAATGGCTTTACATATTATCCATCCAATTTTTATGTGACTTTATGCGTGTATTCCAGACGTCTTCATTTTCTGTGTAAATTGCAAATAAAAAATGAATGAAAAATCCTATGTAGGTCGAGGCGTTTTGCGTGAGGACGACATGGTTCTCTGTATACAGTTTCAGGTGTTACCCTAACTAGAGAAATATAGAGAAATATATCAGTCCGAATGATGTGGCATTGGGACCGCGTCTTGTGATGTTATAGTATACTGTAAGAGATATGTGAGTTTACATGTACAGAAGGTCTGAGATCCTCTGAACTTGTATGACTCTTACATTGAATATTGAAACAGTAACACTGTGCTACTGATACTGAAGATGGTACATAATGAAAGAAAATTTGGAATATCGTTTGGGACCACTTGGACACATTACCATCTAAACAAGGACTTACAAAAGCCAGCCCTCAAAAAACAATTGTACAGAGCCCCTCAAGATATCAGTACAATAATACACTGCTTATATCAGGCAAAGTAATGTGGACTGGAACAACACACAAATCGATCTGCATTTTACAAAAAACATAAAAAGGAATGTTACAATAACAAATGAATATATACATGTAAGTATATGTACAGATATATACATATTTTTATATTTCGTCTCATTCCACCATTTTATTCAACTGAAGTGACATTTTCCACTAATGAACTAAAATGAGGTGGTGCTGAATGGAAAAAAGGGCATTTCTGAATATGACTGCATATTTGGCAGCACTAATATAGTGCGATATCATGCCCGAAATGCAGATGAGTGGGGGCATGGCTCAGTGCTGCCTTGCACCTCCAGGGTTGAAGGTTCGACTCCCACCTCTGCTCTGTGTGTGTGGAGTTTGCATGTTCTCTACGTGTTTTGTGGGTTTCCCCTCAGTACTCCAGTTTACTCCAGCAGTCCAAAGACATGATCTAGACTGATCGGCAATTCTAAATTGCCCATAGCTTGTGGTTGAGTGTGTATGACTGTGCCCTGCAATGGGCTGGTACCCTGGCCAGGGCATCCCTTGGCTTTTACCCTAAGCTGCCTGGGGTAGGCTCCAGATTCCCCCCCACAACCCTGCGTAGGATAAATCAGTTTGGAAAATAGATGGAAAAAAGTGAGTGTTTAATATGTGTAGATTTTGCATTTAAAATTCATTAAGGTAGCCAAAGCTGCTGGTCCATTCTTTACATCATACATTTTTGGAGCTGCACTGGATGACATCCAGTGGACTGCATGTTTTTCTGTCCTATGTGTTTACATTTGGCAAAATCTGAGCATTTCCTCCCAGCAACCTTCCTAAACCTCCGAGCCAAAATGTGTATCCAGCAAAAATGTTCCTTGCCATTACTGCATTGCTGGGAAATCCAGTGCTTTCTACACTGGTTGTGCTTGTATAAATATCGAAATGAACTTTTTGTTTTAGTCTCGAGTTGTTCGGAAAGCTTATGTGGGGAAAAATAAATTATTAAAAAGGGAATGAAGAACTTTGCGTGGTTACAGTCGAGCCAAGATCGACTTCAGGTATTCCTTGTTGAAATATGTTTTTCCTCATCCATTTTCTTCTATTTTGAAAGGTTTCTTGTTTATCCTCAGCTGTCCAAAATAAACATCATGTTATTCGTCTCGGTTTTGCTGTAGTTCATAATGCGAGGATGACGACGTTCATCAGTTTCTCTCATCGCTGTCCTTAGTCTCGCAGTTCTACATGTCAGCGTCGCCGTCGTAGGCTAGAGTCAAAGGTTTTGGTCTGTTGTTTTTTCTTTTGTGGGTTTTCTTTGGCTTTTTGCTGGGAACAACAAAGAGAGGATTAAATATCAGCACAGCATGGATGCCAGAACGAAAATGGCTGTTTTCATGGTGTGAGAACGGAAAACAAGACGCTGAAAATAGCTTCAATTTTTATTTAAAAAAATATATTTATCTTTCACTGCGGGCCATTGATATATCTGGAGAGCAAGACATTTCTGAAAAGGAGTAAACCATTCTGAGTCTGTATAGTATTTTAACGTGATTTCAGTTTTATGTTTTCAAGGCAAACAGAAATACTGTAACTAACAGTTGCTTACATGGTTCCTTTTGTGCTTTTTTGACAGATTGTCATTCACTTTCGACTGCTCCCATCAGGGGTCGCCACAGCGGATCAACCTTCTCCATCTCCTCCTGTCCTCCGCATCCCGCTCTGTCACACCAACCACCTGCATGTCCTCTCTCACCACATCCATAAACCTCCTCTTTGGCTTTCCTCTTTTCCTCTTGCCTGGCAGCTCCATCCTCAGCATCCTTCTCCCAATATACCCAGCATGCTTTTTTGACACATGCCATTTGAAAATTGCATTTATATGCGTGTGGACACACTTTTTCATTGCTGTAAGACTGAATTTTCCACAAAAAGGGAGGGCATTTAATTTTAGTCTAAGTCTCTCTGTTGTGTTTAGAGTTATTTGAGAAATTGTCAGAATTGGCTAAATTAATAAAGGAGAATTAATCCATTAAGTGGACATGAACTGTTTAAAGAAACATTCACAATGAAATATTTAAGCACTCGCTGAAGAGGCAGAAGATGTATAAAGTTAAAATTTACTATTAAAATAATCCATCTATAATATTTAAACTATCAGTCAAAGCTTTGCCATAACTTGAGCCCCGTCTCCACCTTGGCTCCTCGGACCATCTCTGTTATGCTAATCCCAGCATACAGACCGCTAGTCAGACGTGAAAAGCCAGCTCTCAAGCAGAGAGAAACCTTGCCCCCTGGGGCCATTGCTGTACTTCAGGACTGCTTTGAGGCCACTGATTGGGACATGTTCATAGAGGCTGCAGCCTTCAGCTACACTACCCACCTAGAGGAGTACACAGCGTCAGTGACTGGATACATTATCAAATGTATCGACGGCGTTACTGTCTCCAAGGCCATCGTTACACGCCCCAACCAAAAGCCATGGATGACTGCAGGGGTGCACGCTACTGAAAACTGGAGACACTGCCTTCGAGTCAGGTGACAAGGCAGCCCTGGGAACAGCAAGGGCCGACCTGTCCCGAGCCATCAGAGCAGCCAAGCGAGCACACGCCCAGAAAATCCACAACCACTTGCAGGTCACCAAGGACACACAGCGCTTGTGGCAGGACATACAGTCCATCACCATCTACAGGTCACCTTCACCTGCCTGTTACAGTGATGCCTCCCTTCCAGATGCACTGAATAACTTCTACACACGATTTGAGGCACAGAACAACGAGCGAGGAAGGACACCCCTCCCCCCACTGACCAGGTGCTCTGCCTGTCCATTGCTGACATGAGGAGAACTCTGCTCAGATTCAACCTACGGAAAGCCACTGGACCAGAAAACACACTGGCCGAGTGCTCAGACAATGTACAGATCAGCTGGCGGATGTTCTCACAGACATCTTCAATATTTCTCTGAGCACCACTGACATCCCAACGTGATTTAAAACAACTACCATCATCCCTGTGCCCAAGAAGGCCTCAGAGTCCTCCCTCAATGATTACTGTCCCGTCACACTCACACCCATCGTCATGAAGTGCTTGGAGTGGCTTGTCATTAAGCACATAAAGACTCACTGGCCGTCTCACTGGACCCCCTGCAGTTTTCTTATCGTCCAAACCATTCAACGGATAATGCCATTACCACCACCCTTCACCTGGCCCAAACACACCTGGACAAAAAGGACACCTACGTGAGAATGCTGTTCATAGGCTTCAGCTCAGCATTCAATACCATCATTCCTCAAAAGCTGACAGGAAAGCTGAGACTGCTGGGACTGAACACCTCCCTCTGCAGCTGGATCCTGGACTTCCTGACTGGGAGACCTCAGTCAGTCCGTATTGGGAACAGGATCGCCAGAACCACCACACTGAATACTAGAACCCCCCAAGGCTGCATGCTTAGCCTTCCGCTGTTGACCCACGACTGAGCAGTAATGCACAGCTCTAACCACATCATCAAGCTTGCTAATGACACAACCATGGTGGGCTTGATCAGTGGGAACAACAAGGCTACATATAGAGAGGAGGTACGACAGCTGATGGACTGGTGCAGAACCAACAACCTGTCTCTTAATGTAGACAAAACAAAAGACATTGTTGTTGACTTCAGGAAGGCTCGCCAGGAACATTCTCCGCTGAACATCAAGGGCTCCTTTGTGGAGATCGTCCAGAGAAGTAAATTCCTGAACGTTCACATTATGGAGAACCTCACACTGACCCTCAACACCAGTTCCATCACGAAGAAAGCCCAGCAACATCCCCGACTTCCTCCAGAGACTGAGAAGAGCCCCCCCCCCCCTTCCCCCAACATTCTCACCACATCCTACAGAGGGCTTATAGAGAGCATCCTGGGAAGTGTCATCACAGCATGGTTCGGGAAATGTACCATCTCCCATCGCAAGGTCCTACAGCGGATAATGAGGACAGCCGAAAAGATTATCGAGGTCTATCTTCCAAAGATTATCAAGGTCTATCTTCCAAAGATTATCGAGGTCTATCTTTCAAAGACTATCGAGGTCTCCGTCCCCTTTGTCACGGACATTTACACCACGTGCTGCATTCACAAAGCCACCAGCATTGTGGGTGACCCCACACACCCCTCCCACTCGCTCTTCTGGCAGAAGGTTCCGGAGCATCCGGGCCGTCACTTCCAGAATGGGAAACAGTTTCTTCCGCCAGGCCATTAGACTTATGAACAAACAGTAAAACATAACTGTACACACACACACACACACACACACACACACACACACACACACACCCTTCCTGATACCTCACACCCTGACTGCCAGCTCACCACTCCCCCATTTATATTTATACTGTGTTATATATTTATTGTTATATTACTGCTGCTATTTCTTCACAAATCCTTGCAATAACTTATTACTGTATTATGCTGTTAAATACTCTATCAAACATTGTACATAACCTGATATAATGCTGCTGCTATTTACTCAGTAATCATGTGTGCAACACAATCACTCCTCACTATGTTTACCATGCATGCTTGCACTTTTGTTTGTTTCCACATTTGTACTTTATTTCCTTCAGATCACTCTAGGACTGTTCTACTTCTCCTCAGGCTGTACTGTAGGCTGTCCTGTCTAAAGGTAATATCAGATATTCTAATATCTGTTGATATTGTGATATCTGTTGTACTGTATGTCTGCTCTATGTTGCACTTTATGTAGTCCTGTCCTGTCTGCACTATGTTTCTGAGGCACCGTGGTCCTGGAGGAACGTTGTCTCGTTTTACTGTATATTGTGTACGTGGTTGAAATGACTATAAAAACCCACTTGACTTGACTTAACTTGAATGCCATAGGTGACAGAGGGCAAAGTGCTGCCCTTTCTGAACTTATTTGACAAGTCTAGCATAAGGGGAAGACACCCAAACACTGATGCAGGCAGGGTCACTGAGGTGATTTACTCCAGTCATACTGTAAAGAAGTCATGGATTTTTAAGCCTTTGCTGTCTTTGACACACACACACACACACACACACACACACACACACACACACACACACACACACACACACACAGATATAAACTCCGTCACATAAGCAATTTAAGCAATGCCTACAAAATGTTATTCATCTATTCATGCACAAAAAATCAGGTTAATGATAATGAACACAAACACAATGTGGAAGAGACTTAATGAGATCAACTCCATTATTACAAGTAAAAACGATGGGATGGTACTATGATGGGGATTTAAGATATCCCGTTAATACCTTTATTTGACCACTAGATGGCAGAGTAGCACCAAAGAATATTTGCCGTTGGGTAACGATATCATCAGATGTCAATCGGGTCTTATCAGTGCTTTTAGGAATATTTATAAGCCATACAGAAATTGATTAACGATACCAGCTAATTACCTAGTGTTTACAAAAAAACTCTTTGGAGTTCTATGAGATCTGTATCATCTAAAATTTTGAATCAATTTAAGGGGTTCATTAACATTTTTTAAACCCAAATAATAAGTAAAAGGCATTGTTGGTATTACCTATACGGCTAACACAGAGAGGGGCTGCAGTCTGATCACTATCTGGGAGTATAAGTACCCAGACAGGCAGACCACAGCACTGAATGGCAAAGTGGGTGGGTATGTGGGTGGGTGGGCGGGTGGGTGGGTATGTTGGACTTCCTGCTCACCTGCACCAGCAACTCCGTGTAGCTGGCCAAACGGGGTGTACGACATGAGGGGGGGGAGTCATGGGCTCAGCACCCATAGCTAGGCCACACCCCGTAACTGACTGGCTCGCTGGATTGGTGGCACTCTGGGCGCATGAACGTCAACTCTTGGATGCCCTGCCCACCCCACATGGAGTTGGGGTTGGGGTCCGAGGCAGACCGGTGGGATGCATAGTAACTGCTGTTGGTCACGGGTCAGGCAGAAACAGAAACACACGTGGGGTTGGGAGGGGAGAGAGAGGCCACGGAGTGGATACAATTCAAGATGAAATGGATCAACTCAGGGGTGGAAACGTTTCAGTGGAATGTTCTAGATGGTGGGACTATGGAGCCAGCAGAAAGGAAGGACTTACCAGGCTAGATAGATCATAGTGGCTATGAAAAACAGGAGCACAAGGGCTCCTGCTGCCACGCCATATACCCACGTCTTCAGAAGCCCATCTGCGTGGTGAGGGAGCATTCATAAAACTTAGAGTCTACCGTTGATTTACTCATTTCACTATCTCAGTGAAAACAGACTGAGTGCGCCGAACATTAGGCCAGGAGAATTCTGGTCAAAGGCACAGGCATGACTAATTTCATCCGTTAATTCCACCTCAGTCGAAGCTGACTGACAGGGGTTATCGGGTTCATAACCGGCACCAGATACTCTGGGTTATGTTTGTGGTGAGCTAAAACCTTGCCGGGTTTCTCAAGCTTAACAGTGTCCCGTGTGAATCTCGAACAGTCCAGCATCAAGAAGACATCTGGCTAACTGAACACAGCTGCGGGAAGCGGGCTACTGCAGTCAGTGTGGGTGAACGCCCTTGACCAACACCATCATGGAGTCTGTTGTACATTGCACACTGTACAATATACATAGTCCCTAATATTTAGTCTGCTCGATGTTAGTTACAGCACATTTGTGGCCTAGCTACAGTACTTCAGCTGCTCCGTATAAATGACTCACCAGGTCCAAAGGGCTGCAGGAACCAGGTGTGGCCAAACCTCCCTGTGTCATCAGCGGTAGCCTCAGTAGGGTCCATAGCCCAGGTGGTCTTGACATCAACTTTCTTGTTCCTAGCTGTGGGGACCTCCAGGACGGGGATCAGTACACACTGGTCCAGAGCGCCATCGGACGTCGTGACCTCTGTGTAGCCCTCCTCGCACGCACACAAGCCTGCCTGTGATTGAGGGAACAGGAGGTAGACCGTGCCGCCGTGACACGAATGCGACGCTCTCTACGCTGCAGCATTGCTCTACTGCTCAGCCTGAGTGTACGAGGGAGTCTGCTCTAAACAATGGGGCTGATGCAAGCCAACTTTCTTAACTGAAACACACAAGTCAGACAACTCTTCAACCTCAATTTCCTAGGCATGTGCTTGAATGAGTTGACCGCACGTTCAGAAACATGTGGGCGTTCAGGGGTGAGTACGTGGACATGGGAGTGACTCCGGAGATAGGTGAGCAAGAAGAATCTCTTAGTCAAAGTCTGACACATGCAGGGTGTCTCATTGTTGTGAATTCTCAGGTATGTCTGCTCTTTGACAACTGTTTGAAGACCTGGCTTTTGAGGTCACCCTCACACTTAACATTGTGGTTCTGCTTCTACAGATGTATAGAATACTGCTTTGTAGCTAGTGTGGCTGCAATTCATTTTACAGAGGCTGATGGACCCCCCCACGGATGTCTAGCTGTCATAAGAGCATGGCCACTTATGACTGACAGAGCTATTAACCAATGATAAGTCAAATCAGTGACAAGACGACTGGATATTTAGCCTATGGGCAGGCAGACTGTGGTTACTGTAGCACATATGGAAATCATCGCTACCTCTCACGGTCACCTATTACCCTTTTTAACAGTGAAGTACAGGAAATGACTGCAAAGTAAACACTCAAACTTTAGCATCCCCTGTCATGGAGGATGACCTCTGCGGAAAGTATCTGTCAGCTCAATCTACAAAAGAATATGAAATTACTCAAAAGACTTTACTCAAAAACAGGAAGTCTGCACATTCAAATAGACCTTCTTTGCCTGTGCTGATAAGTAACTTTTTCAAAAGTACTGATACTCATTGCTCCTTGTTGATTACTTTATTCATATTTCCAGTTTACAAACTGTAACAGTCACCTGTTTGAAGCCAGTAACTCTGTAAATAACTTAAAAATTTGTTGATATATGGATGTAAATATGCACCCTCTTCTCCTGCACACACAGACGGAGGTCTTATCACTCCAAGCTGATCTTACGGGGGGTATCAGGTCATTCTAGCTGAATGTAGAGCGAAATCTTGTACAATTTCATTTGTTTTAACCTGATGCATTGGCCATCGTTCTGAAGGCTGTTGGGACTAATATGTCCTGAATATGAAAATATTACTACGCTGGTCATGTGGGATATCAGAATAGGGTTTGGCGTGCAAACATGGACATCTGCACGAGATGCTAGCTTACAGGTCGTCTTCTTAAATAGATGCAATGAAACAGTGAATAAGCATGGAAATTGTCATATTTTACAGAACCCTTGTAATTTTGCCCCTTGTGACTTTTATTCTGACATAAAATTTGGTCATTACACCCCATTTTTACTAAATTCCAATCACATTAATAACGGGATGTCTATGGCTTGTCTTTACATAAAGACAGAGGGTAGAGCATATCTGCACAAATTGCTCCATCTTACCTCAGTGCAATATGTCTGTGGCTTGTCACATGGCGGGTCACATGACCTCTCAGACACCGGCTGACTGCTGATAGGACATCCTCCTTTAAGATAAGTGAAACTGCTACAGTGAAATATCCAGCCCAGACCGATCTGAAGATGTGATTTTTTTGTGACTGTTTATTTAAAACTTATGTATAATAAAAGCCTGTCCACGATCATAAAATTACTTGAGCATTATGTAAAATTGGATCTGGTGGAACTAAAAACAAGGAGGGTGGAGGTACCAGTGACATTTAATCCATCAGAACGTTGGCACCACACGAGTCGAGAGGACCCTTTCCACTTTCCGGCCATCCACTCATATCTGTAGCACTGCCCATCTGAGTGAAAAACGGACTGGAGGTCAAGGAATTGTTTAAAGCACAGACGGTGAGCAGAGACAAGTTAAGGGACTTTTTATACTGTGAGTATCAAGACCAAGTAAAGAACCTCTTAACAGCCAGTAGAGAGACCACTTTCAGGAACTCACGGATGGTGAGCAGAGAGATCAGTACGATGTCAGCAGAAAACCTAGTTAAAGACTTCAAAGGACTACTTCCATTATTATTACGTCTTGTATCTTTATAAGCCAGACCCAACAGGGGGCAAGCAGAGATCTGACTTGAGATGCATTATAAACATTTTTGGTAGGGAGGTTGGATCGGTTATGCCATACTGCAGGTCTTAAAGAACTTTCTAGAGCTCAAGTAAGAAGCCAAAGGTCAATTTCTCAGCAATATGAACTCCTTATTAGGTAATCCAGACACAAGATAGATTTTGAATTTTGGTTCAAAGAGTAACCTAAAATCTGCAAATGGTATATTTTAATACAATGAAATCTCCTGCTTTTAACTTGCATTCACAAGCACTTTCGCCAGCAGTTTTCCTCATTGTGTGGTATGAATGATATACAGTCACTTTGAAGTTCCTCAGTCTCTCACACAATATCAGGCACTGAATTCTTGCAAGCCTGCTGCGATGCTGAGAAATCAGGTCATCGGTAACCACGGTAGCACTGGTAAGTAGTTAAGGCTATGGTCTAATTCGAGAGGGATTTAAGGATGGCACGGGTTCCCTGTTTTGATCCTGTAAAAACGTTGCGCTGTGGCCCGTATCTCAGGCTTTACCGCCAGTCCTGTGCGTGAATCTGATACCCACCCGAACAGGGTCGCGACTCCCACACCTGCTCCGGACACTGTGGCAGGTTCTCCGGCTCCTGGGCAATGGCGGTTCGGGAGCGCACCTGGACCGCACCGAAGTCCTCGTCCTGGCCTTTGACACAACTGGTCTGACATGGGCTCCAGGTGCTCCACTCCATTAAGTAGCAGTCCCCTGCAGGAAAAATAAAATGTATTACAGACCTTAAAGTGATTCCAAGTGGCCCCATTTCACAGAATGGGAAGATTAAATGAAAATATTGATTGGTCAATAAAAAATCAATTCCTACAGGAAATTTCTCACTTGGATTCCCAAAGGGTATGTACAATCCACTTTTTTTTTTTTTTTTAATCTCATCCTTAATGGAATACACCCAGAGACTAAAATAACCCATTTCTGCAGCTCAATTAAATCCCTAATGGTAGATGAAATTATATAAATTTGAAGCATTATGATAGGTGCTAAATAATGAAACCTGATCAGGGTGTACTGATTGGCTGCATCACAACGGCTCATTACAAGCATCTTAAATGGCAGTCTGTCAGCACTGGCTAATGTGAAACTCTCCACAGTCTGTAGCCTCTGATGTAGAGGTTAATGTGTTCTCGTGGCATTCATCCTGCTCAGGGTTGTGTTTCTGCCTCATTCTCAGCTGAGAAGCAGATGCCTCTGATAATGTACAGATATTTTACTGTAACTGAAGTGTGGCCCCGATGGCTAAAGCAAACAAAATAAAACTTAGTTTTAACATTGATCCAGTTTAACAAAGCTGGCATCTGACACGTCAGCTATGAAAATCACCTTACATAATGGGATTTTACATGAATACATCCACCCATCATCTAAATGCTTATCCTGGTCAGGGTTTCCAGTGGGGAGGTTGGAGCTCATGAGATGGTGGGCAATTCAGAGATGCCTGGCAACGTAACTGCATGTCATTAGACTGTAGGAAGAGTCCGGAGCACTCAAGGGAAAGTCATTGACAGAGGGAGTAGCTGCAGATTCCACCCACACGAGATTTGAACATCCAACCCTGATGGTGCAAAAGCAGCTTTAAAAGATAATAGAAGTGCATGCATGAGACTATCCTGCACCAGACCAGCACCTCCTACAGCTGCCCTGAGTCTTTCTGATCCATGGTGAAGGAATCCAGAGCAGCTGTAGAATGTCAACTGGTCCACAGTGTCACTCATCGCGTGACAGGGGAGCTTCAGGGTTTGGGGGGGATAGGAGGGCAAGCAGACGGGCAAGCATGATGGTGACGTCAGGGTCGGAAGCTGCTACGGGCACCTAGAAGCACCGCGATCTAAAATAGCGGCCTGTGAGCCTTTCTATTCCGTTCGGCATGGACTCCTAACACTCTGAGGAAGATGGGGGCATATTTAAACTGCAGCAGCCTGAAGGCCCAAAAGACCTACAGAGTGATAGGACAGGCTTTTACAGAATAGGAGATAGAACAAAAATGGCATGGCACAGACAGAAAGAATGAGGGAAGCAGCCCCCACGCCAGCCCACACTCTACGCTCCCGGCTTGTTTGGCAGCCAATAGCCTGTTTGTGCTCACCTCTGCAGAATCCATGCCCTTCTACACAGAGAAACACGGCTTTGGATTTTCAGGCTTTCAAACAGGAGAACTTGTTATTTGGGAAGAACTATGAAGACTTGGCTCTTTGATCATTTCTGGGTTCTATAGACAGTATAAAGAGGCCGGTTCACTTACAACCATGTAAATAATCCATCCAGTTTCCACCTGCTTATCCTGAGCGGGGTTGTAGGAGTGTGCAGAGGGCAGGCGTACACCAAAGATAACCGTTTGAAAGAACGATGGATGTATGGATGGATGGATGGATATTAGGTACTAAGGTTCTGTACCTGGTTAAAAAGTAACACAGAAAGCCTCCCTGAGAATGCTTCTGTTTATTGGCGTGTGCCTTAGCTACGAAGCCTTTGAAAAAGCATAGGCAATTGTAGTGAGCTGACTGGGACAGTGGGAACGACTGGGCCACAAACCTGGACAGGGCAGCGTGCATGCCTCCGCCAGGGTGATCCGCCTGTCTCCATCTGCAGATGGCTCCAGGCCACCGCAGAGCTCCTCTTCCACCATGCTCTCCTCTCCAGTTTCAGAGCCATCCGACACAAAGCAAGACACATTCCGGATGCGGGCGCCCTCCCCACACTCCGCATCCTAAAAAAGGCCGGCGGTAATATGAAATGCTTCACATCCGTGGGACACGTTCAGAAAACTACCATGTCTGTGTATTCTAGCGTACCCCATATGTAACGGTATATCCATGGAAACACTGGGAAACATCTACATGGGTTTAATTTGCGATGGTGTTCTGCGTTCATAATTACGTACCTTTGCTACTCCTGAAAAGACACCCAGTTGTGAAAATATATATCAGTGATATTAGGAAGAAAATTACATGATTAATTATGATTTAAAAAACATTCAGCACAGCTAAAAATACAAAGACACAAAAACGCATTGATAATGTGCTACATGCGATGGACCCTTAGGGTATTTAAAGAACAGAAGCCTGCACTTTCGCTAATGTATGTGTGATTTAACCCACTTCCATATGTTAAACCGAGAGGATGGCGACAGAGAGCAGGATGGAGATGGCGTGGGTGTCCCCCGAGGTGTGCCCACCTCCACCCTGCACTCAGACCACTGGCTGTACTTCCATCTGTAGCATGGCCGGGCGGGACAAGGCTTCCACTGCTCCATCTGTGGGGAACACGGTCGCCCATCACCTTGGGACGGCTGGGTCACGGTGCGACGCCGCCACATCATTCCTGGGGGGGGGGCGGGGGGACAGGTGAATGTGCTTCAGCTGCTGGCCTGCATTAGTCGAAGCTGGGCTTCGCGAGTCTAGCTACCAGAGCTCACAATGATTATTCTTTTGGTTTCATCAGCTTCACTCGTCTTATCAGAACTGTTATATAACCCTTATCCCAGCAGTCAGGTTACACAACAAAACACCAACATATCTATTTAGCTTTTAGTTAATACATCATAACGAGGTGAAAGTACAACAAAAATCATCCACAAGGTCTTAATCATCTTATATCAGTATTTTAAAAATTAGTAAACTAGATACAAAACTATGTAAGATCCTGTCCTATGGGCAAAATAAAAAACAAATCTCCAATTCAAGTGTCAATGAGAATCTTCAGAATGTCTTTGATCTTTCCTAGACTCATATAGGATGGCATTGAGAATAGTAGACTTGTCTTAGACTCCACATCACCTTATAAAAGGCACCATTGTTCTACACACTATCCCACAGATGTCAAAAAAGGGCAGGGTTTATGCATCCCACTGAAATATTCATAGAGAGTTATAACATAAGCAGAACCACTATTAAGACAACAACAACACAATAGCATTGCAAAGAATGATACATAAAATGTCAGTCTTTCCAATAAATTGGGCAACTTAATTGATTGGTCACACCATATGTCGTTGATGTCTGCGGCCTCAAACAGGGAAAGCCAATATTTGCCATCAAGGATCTCGATAACGAAGCCGGGAAAGGAGAAAATGTAGCTAACCATCTAGTCACCATTTCAGCCACAGTTACGCGTCCCCTTATCAGTCGCATCACGGTTTATTAATTCCTAGTCAAAGGAACGGTGACTCAACTGCACCGTGTCACTGAACAATAGTATAACTCACAGGAATGGAATTGTTACAGAAGCACAGCTGTTTATAAAATATATCAGCATTCAATATGTGACACATGGAGGAAAAGGTGAAATAGTCACATCCAATACTAGTTTTCAGTTATACTTTGGCTGTTAAACATTTTGAAAAGCCTAAATGAAGTAAGTAATGTCAAATGCAACTTAAATTTGCAGCTTAGATGTTTTTGTATTTGTTGTATAGGCTGAAGGATGCAGTAAAACTCTGAAATTTCATTTAAAGAACACCCTCAGGCACACGGCATCATCTCTCAGTCTGAATTTTTCACTTTCACCTAATCAGTGCTGCTGAAACTTCAGCAACATCATTCGAAGATTCCTAAAGTACAGTGGAAAATCCAGTGTCTCCCCAAATGTAGGAAACAGAAACCTGGCCTTTAAATGCTGGTATATTTGTCGTTTGATAAAAGCTTTGGTAAGTGATGAGATGCTGGCCAGACAGGTGTAAGGCTGAACCTTAACCTTCACTCTAGCTGTCTGTACCCTCCTACCAGCTCCTGTCAATCACAATGACCATCGGGGATTCTCTTTGGGTGTTATTGGTCAACGAACATGACTACTTCTCCTCAGTCAAGTTTTCATGCTTCACAGCTTAAGACTAATGTGTATCTCTAGATGAAGCTCAGAAATATCCAGCAAGACCTTGGATCTGCATCCAGTGCTTGCAACTATGTGCCAAGTCTTATGAAGTGTTGTTGAAGTAATTGGTCCACTTGCTGATATGTTGAAGGTCATGCAAATGGGGTTGCGAATTCAAGAAATCCTTCAAGGGTCACACACTGTGATGTCTTAGGAGCTCTTCTCTCTCTCTCTTTCTCTCTCTTTCTCTAAGTGCCATGAATAAAGGAAACTACCAGGTATCTTATAGCAAAATCCAATTAGCTCTCTTGCCATCTATGTCCCAAGGGTAGGTTGCACATTGGCAAATTAAGGCCTGTTTCTCTCCTGCCTCTCCACCAGCTCTTGAGCCTTCACTCACTGAGCAATGTCATGATGGGAAGCCATCAGAAAAGAGTCAACATCTATTCTTGTAAGGAGATTGAAAGTAGCCTCCTTTGTCAGGCACTAACAGATAATGCCCACTGAATTGATTAAGGGTCCAAAGGAGTCAACATTAGTTAAGCATCACGTCAGCTGAAAGGTCATTGAACAGTTAACCTGTCATTTTAATGAGTTCAGGCATTCCCTGCCCTCAGAGGATCCAATATGTAAAAGAAAGCTGTCTGATGTAGGTAGGTATAACATTTAATCACTGTAGACTTAATTCTTTCCTTGTCCCACTGCATGGTTGTTGCATAGCTTCAATGACTGCAACAGTGCTGTTGAATTTAGGTAATGGTTCTGTCTGTGATAGTAACAGGCTTCC
This sequence comes from Gymnarchus niloticus, assembly GCA_009936485.2. Classification (NCBI taxonomy): domain Eukaryota; kingdom Metazoa; phylum Chordata; class Actinopteri; order Osteoglossiformes; family Gymnarchidae; genus Gymnarchus; species Gymnarchus niloticus. The sequence goes on along the minus strand of JAACJT020000110.1, from coordinate 13,777,025 downwards.
TGGGTGCTGATAACTTCACCTCATCAGGCATGCTGGTCTTTTGAATGTCTGTGAAGTCCACCCTTAAACTCCTAACAATATATCACAGATGATGAGACTGTCTGGAAAACCAGCCAACAGAATTTCTGTGTTCCGCTAAACTCTTTCATTTTGAAAAGGCGTCGTTAATCAATGATTAACCGCACAAACTACGGTTCCACTCCTGTTCTTCATTCCAAGTTCCATTTCAGGATGTTAGCCAAAATCCTGGTCCACACTTGAATAGAAATGGTTTTACACCCAACAGGACTGTTAGAGAGGTGCAGGATTGTCTTCCATCATAAGACGTTATTCTGCTCTCCTACAAGCTTGAATATTATCTATCAGCTCTTTAGCTTTACTGGCATTTAGTAGACTTTACAGGTGCCTGTCACCAGGGTTGCGCCATGTATGTGAACTTCAGGTTCACAATGGTTGAAGAGATGTCCTGCTACTTGCAAAGAAAAAAAATGGCAGAGCATGACCTACAGGATAAAAGGAAAAGATGTGCCTCTCACAAATACTGATGGGGGTTTGCCACTATATGCATGTTCCACCAAAAATCTGTAGAATACACAAATGATTAAACTCAGTGCTGATGTTTCTGTGCATCCAAAAGCACATTCTTCAAAGCAGCACCTGTTTTTATATAAAATATGGGCAGGTCCAGGCACGAGAATTCAGTTCAGTATGACCCATGAACGCAAACTATTATGATTCTTCAGACTCATTTGCAGCACAAGGGGCCAGTTTAACCACATAATTAGGCTTTTCCACTTTACAAGTTTCAGTTGCACACCTGTGTTCTCTTTGTATAATAATTTCTCTGTCCTTCTAAAAAAAAAAAAGTGAACAAATTCTCTGATGTCCTGTTGCTTTTTAGTTTTGTTACCTTTTAACTGCAGCAAGTAAGTTGCAGAGTGCAGACCATGGTGTAATTCCACCCTCTCGGTCTTATTTGAACTCTTTTGAGGTCACTCTGACGGGGCAGTAAATCTAGCTGTCACAAATTCAATATGTTGTGGCACTTTGTTGCTCTGTTAAGATAATCAAATATTTATAACCTCCAAAACTGGGTGCAGAGGTGCTGATTTTCGATGCCCAAAATGCCTTTACTCCAGGAGCAGTCCCACAACAAGAAGATTGTGCGAGCTTTGGGTGAAGAATGACACAAAAATATTTGGAGATGCCGGTACTGCGATGTCGGTCATCCTTGAGCTTATTTCCTGCACTGCATGACTTCCGGCGCCCGGTTGTTGCATTTACACATTAATGCTGAGATTTCCCCGTGGGTGTTCCACCTTCTCCATGGGTGCTCGAACCCAGGAGCACCCACTAAATCGGAATCTTTCAGTGGGTGTGCATGGTTAAAGATTGGGGTGGCAGTCATATTAAGTTGAGGTATTCATTCGGCAAAATTTAAACAGAGCATTTCCAGCTAATCTTAACTGAATCTGTTTGCCTGTAATATAGAAGAAATATCACAGGAAAGTGGGTTTCACAGGAGACTCCTAGAGTGCTGTGAAAAAGTATTTGCCCTACTTCATGATGTCTTCTGCATATTTCTCACACTTAATTCTTTCAGATCTCCTGACTAAATTGAAAACAAGAGAAAGACAACGTGAGTAAACACAAAATGCAGTTTTTAAATTATCATTTAATTTACGGATGGAAATAAGTTCAGTTATGTGACGCATTTGATTGCAGTTGTTTGCATATCTCCTAATATATTGTGCAAGGAAATGAAACTGATTGGTGTAAACTGCTTAGATAAAATGATGGTAACCATGCCTGAAAGCAAGTTTTCATTTTAATCCTCATAGAAAGTAAAATTCTTAAAATTTACATTGCTTGAGTACTTAGAAAAGAATACTTTCTTCTTTACTCGAAGCCGTAAACTCACTGTAGCTATGACGTCCAATCAAAGGAAACAGGGTGAACCACAGTTAGAGATATATGCCCTATCTAGATGAGGTCACTCAGTCATATTGTCAAAGGGTGTAGGTGTCACAGCTAATAAAACTCTGTCAACAGAAAGCGGGATTTGACTAATACATTTTTGATGGATCACCACATGAAAGTTTAAATACCTTAACAGCAATTCCAGGTCATAAAACTGCTAATATTAAAAAATAATCAACTCGTGTGTCATGTTCACTTGAATGTAACATCCAGGAGTAGCATGCAGTTAAATCTACTGTCATTAATCCTTATTGTGATATTAATATTGTTTATACATTAAACAACACAGACAAAGGTACTCTATTTCCATGTAGAATAACCAGCTGGTCTAATTTCACATCTGCCTCAGACATTCCCATTATCTAATACACTATAATAATATATACTGTGAATTTATTTTGGTGTATGTTTACCATTCCTTCAGTCCCAAACCTCAGACACTTAGATTAGACTGACAATATATGATATAGCATCAGTTATGTGTTTGTTTACAGCCCTAGGTTTTCACATTAGTTTGCCTCTCAACAGACTTGTTCAGTGATGGATTGGATCTTCTAGCAGGCCATAGGAAGATAACTGGTCTCACCTGCCCTGGGTTCATCTCCACAGACAGTGATGGAGATACCTCCCATTTTAAAAGCCCACCGGGTCAAACTTCTACATTCATATTTTAAATCTCTGTTTGAAAGGATGAGAAATCATAATATCTGAGAAAAAATGTTTTAAAACCTCTGTACATCTCATATATACAAAAGACCCAGACCTGAAATCACCCCACAGTCCCAGGAGTCTCCATGAACCATCAGCCCTGCCTCAAGGGAGAATAAAAACATCCATCCAACAAGAAGAGCGAGTGGCTCCAGGCTGGCAATGATGTGGAAGAGGTCCTTGAAGCCATAGCTAGGGGTCATGAAGACCAGCAGCATCCCTCAAAGGTAACAACCGTAATAAGCATTGCTATCAAAATATTTTGCACAGAGGAAAAAATAATTGTCCAGAGCTCCTGCTGACCCAAACATTTGAAGATCATTTGACTACAAGAACGTGAGGGAAGACAAGGCATGTTATCAGAGCTTTGCAATACTGAATCTCATCAACCTACAGAGGGCAGGATGGCACTGAAGGAAGAGACCAGAAAGTGAACTCATCACAAACCACTTCAGATTCACCGAGCAATTACTTGGGCAGGAATGTGGAGGCTACCTTGCCGATTCCAAAATGGAAATTGCCCAATAACTTAAGGTGACACTGCAAAGGAGTAGGAGCTGGGGAGCACCAGGGGCTTGAAAACACCACTACCAGCTGTGAACCGAAGAGTCCTTCCTTAAGGAAGTCCAGGGAGCAATCACATCTAGTGGAGCAAGCTTGACCCGTAGTCCTACTTCAGTGCCTTATATGGTATCCAAGAGGGGCCTGAATCTGTAGCAAAAAGTGTGGAGAACCTTCAAGGTGATCTTAAGGTCTCTCATTCTAGACTGCTACAGTCTGAGAGTCACATCTGGAATAATATCAGCATCACATAAGTTGGAGAGGAGAATAATTACTGGATGCACCATTTCAGTGATCCTTTTCACTTTCACCACGGACATGCTGGTCAAGTCAGCAGAAGTGGAGTATACAGGGCATCTGACTAATTCTGGTGTCCAACAGCCCCGCCCCCCATCACGACATGGATGACCTGACAGCGACAGCATCATTAGTGCCTGGATGCAAAGGGGTCCTTCAAGGCTCATCACCTGGGCTTATATCTGCTTAAAGCTAGCAATGTCCAGCTCCCTGGTTTTGAAGAGCAGGAAGGTGACAGATGACTTCTCCTTCTCCGTAGCAGGGGTCCAGTTTCCATCAGTCACACAAAAGCCAGTAAAGAGCCTGGGTTTGTTTTTTTGACAGTGCCCTAAAGGACATGGCAGCACTGCAAGCAATCAGCAGGGAATTGGAGTCATGGATGACAGCAGTGGACAAGCTAGGGCTGCCAAGCAAGTTCAAGACCTGGATCTACCAGCACAGTATCCTGTGACGAGTCTTCTGGTACTCACTGATCGATGAGGCCATTCACTACACCCAAGGGCTTTAAAAAGGAAGATCAGCCACTTCATTTGCATGTGACTAAACTTATCAGGAAGTCTGAGTTGCGCTGCTTTGCAATCGATCAGGCTGAATAGCAACTGGCACGGTTTGCTGCATCTGGACAGGGTAAGACTTGGTAGCGTGCTGAGGGCAGGATCCGATAAAGGAGGCAGCAAGAAAAGATACCAACTAATTAAAAAAAAGCACAAGCAAGTGTGGAGGAGGTGCATTCCAGCAGATGGAAATATGACAATAAGGTGCATGGAATAGATGGGAGCAAGCAGTGGAGTGAAAGATTTCTTGCTCTGGAAAGCCATCCACTTTTGTGGGGGCAAGGTCGAGACACTCATTCTGTAGGAGAAGTGGATCCTTGGCGCACATTCTTAGCAGCTGCCCAAATGCCCAGTGAAAAGGGCAATATTGTTGAATACGGTAGCAGATGCCTCTTGCTTGGGGATTTACGATGGCAAAGGTTGACCTGGGGAAGCAATTCAAGGTCCCAGAGTACACTGAGCAGATCACACCTGGGAAGAACAGATGAGGTACATGAGAGGATCTAATAGCCAAGTGCTGGAGATGGGGGTGAGGGGTAAGTGTTTGCCCATTGAGGTGGGTTACAGGGGCTTCACCGGACATTCTCTTTATACAACCTTCAGGCATCTTAGCATCACAGGTCTGGACAGCAGGAAAGCCATCTAGGACATCACTGAGTCTGCAGCAAGGGTCTCAAGGTGGCTGTGGATCAAGAGTGGTGATCGATCGATCACATATGCGACCTGGATACCACACGGGGCATGATCAGCTCTGGCTGGGTTACCTGGGCAAGGGTGCATGGTTGCTGACTTGAAACAGCATATGAACCATAGTACAATCACTGATGATGTATCTAAGTGCATCTAAGGATGTATGAGTCAACTTTAATCCATATTCCATCCAAATCAAAAAATGGTTACAGATGATACATCGTACCGTGGCAATGCTGGTTATATATCAGGACTGTACAATTCTCCAGGTTAGCTGATATTCAAGACTACAAGAATAGAGATGGGCCTTAATGCAGAATAACAGATCAAAATCAACTGTCTGATTAAGAGGAAGATGACACGGGAAGTTTGTGAACTAGATGAGATGTTGAATTACTATTACTTTGCAAAATATTTCTCAAAAATAATCTTGATGAAGCATGTTACATAACACTGGATCTACAGGCTAAGAATTTGTATATATCTCTGACCTTCTTATCCGCCAATCTTTAAGCATCACATTCATCATTTTAAAATTCTGTCTGAAGGCTCCTACCTGTAAGCCCACAGATCTGGGAGCATTCGGACCAGGCTGACCACTCGGAAAGCTGGCAGTTAATAGGACATTCCACCACGCAAGAAGCATTAATCTGCCACTTCTTCTCGAGACCGAGCTGCAAGAGAGGAAGAACATGGTTTATTTCTGTTGGTCTGGATCATCAGCAATCTATTCTATTCCTGATTTTCAGCCCTCAATGTCATCCTTAGGCTTTGCTGAGCTTAGAGTACTCTGCTTTCCCTGAAAGTCTGTAGACTAATAGTTTTTATTCTTGGGAATAAAAACGGTGTGCTACCGTATATGTATCGTCTATAACTGTTTTTAAACCAATTACAACTTCAGAACCAAGAAGTTCAACTGGTTTAATTAGTGAAATAATCTGTATTGAATTACTGCATATCCCAATTTGCATTAACAACAGGCTGTGTACACTAAGCTAAAAATAATCAGTCCTCTCCTATGCTACTGCACTGAAAAATTAGCTTGATTTTATTAACTGTGGAAATTTTGCTGTGTAGTCACGGATTGCATCATGGTAGAAATTTTACAGCAAGTAGTGGGATAATTAATGAAAGTCTGAACCAATGGACAATTATTTTCAACCAGAGCTCATCCAATTATGATTTAATGCTAAAAATTTTGCATTCTATTTTCAAAAGAAAAACATTGTGAACACATTCCATCATGTTTACGCGGTTGTGAGATTCATGATTTATTACTTAGAAATCTCTTACTTAGGTTTATTACTATTATTATTATTATTGTACGATGGGGGACCCAAACACAAACAACAAGCCTGCCACATACCTCCTCGCAATACTTGAGGTTGACAGACTTGCCATCGCTACGTACGCAGTCCAGCATACGTGTCTTGACACCGTTGCCGCACACGGCCTTCTCGCTCAGCTGACAAGTACTCCAGTCTACCCAGGAAGCCCCCACAGAATCATGGGTGAGGAAATGAACAATTCCTCCAGTGAGAAATCCGGTATCACTGACTCAACCAGGAACCAGAGCACAATGCCCACTTAAAATATCTGCCTCGTGAACATAAATCATATGGACCAGGGAGATTCACCAAAGTCGCAGGGTGACACACAGACATGCAGGAGCAAAACTCTAACTGGACGTGCCATTTCGACTGATGAGAAGGAGTCTATATATTTTTATGCTGGAGTCTGTTTCAGTCAGTGTTTATCCCTATATGAAAAATATATTTGGAATGATAATCATATCAAAATGCCATGCATTTAATCAGCTGACATACTGCAAAATTCTGTCATTTCAAAGCAACAAAAAATATTTTTTTTGCCTCTGGCAGCCTGGTAATTCTGAGTTGATATGTTTACAGTGTATACAGGCCCTGCTTTTTAAAATCTTTGATCCAGGGGCCCATTCTAGGAAGCACAATTTCCGACTCAGGGTTCAGAATACTGACAAATCCTGAAGACGGGCTTACAGTTTTTTCCAATCAGAATTCAGGTTTGGCTGTAGGATTTGTTAAGCCATCTTTCTGGAACGGACCGCTCCGGAATTATGAGAATAAATGCAATAAAACAAACAGAAGCGAGACACAGTAGCACTTGTCACATCACATTAAAGATCTCCCATCATCTTCATTTGTTTTGCACCCAAGCTATTGTGCCCATGTGACTCTGAGCTAAGTAACAGGATGAAGACCTTGTCTTTTCTATATTTGGCAACGTGATAGAAGATTATTTAATTTGCGTCGGGCAGACCATCAATTACAAGGTCCCAGCCTCCCAGTGCCTGTTTAATGACACACAGCTGGCCCTGATATGAATTAATTGCCTTAATAAAGATTAATAAGCTGCCTGAAGGCAGGAGGGAAGGTGGTTGAGGTGGAGGGTATATGGATTATGGGGTTTCCCCTCCCCAGAGGAAAGCATGGGTTTACCTGTGATGTTATAGATGTAGTGGTAACAGTTGGTGTTTAGGGTGCAGGCCTCAGTCTGGGTGGTGTTTGGACACTGGCCCCCTGCTTCTTCCAGCCTGAGCACATGGGCCCTCCGCTCCCTCCTGACATTCCCATTGCACGGCTACAAAAAGGTTGAACAGAAATTTCTCTGTGGAAGCCTGGGATTTAAAAGAGCTGTCGCATGCATTTGGAGCTCGCAATACAGAATAGATTGCATTACAGTCATTTTTTTTTTTCTGTTAAAGCACAAATTGCAATCTCACAGTCGCTGTCAGTCAGATGTAAGGTGGAGGATGTCGGAGGAAAGACTGGATTAATTATGAGTTTGCAATATGTTCTGAATGGTCAGGACGAGATCATTCGTGCTGTGCAGTGGTAGCTTCCTTCTGTACTTAAGTACCCCCTCACTGATTAGCAGCTAAAGTTCAAGCAAAGGAGGTAAAAACTCAGTACACATTATATGTATCTGTAATATTGTTTTATATTCATGTCAAAGAATATTATAGTTATGGTTTTCAATATGAATGTACAGTATATCCATTTGTAAATTGCATAGAATTTACTGACCAAAAACTGATGTGAGAATTGTGGTTTCTTTCAAGGTCAACAGTTGATTAAATATGAATGGAAGTTCACTAGCATACATTTCAGTGAATATGGCATTATTCAGTTTACACCTTTCACATTCTGATGTGATTTATGATTGAGGTGTTGTGTTGTTTTCTACAGCAGATTAAAATGGTCTGTTCCAATGTCAAGCTATTTCATGGGCCAAATGGCTCCTGGCTCCCAGTGGAACATTCCCAGAGCCACAGTAGTTAGCTTTTCTGGTCGATTTCTGGGCAGAATACATGGGGGGGGCATGAAGAATAATCAACAGAGTTGGGGGGCATTGATGCATAAAGCTTGCCTTTATACACACTTTGGCTACACATATGGCATTAGAGAGCTCCAAAGTCTGAATGCTTGGAACTCTGGGTCTGTCTCAGCCCTCCAACCAACCTATTTCTCACCTCTGCCTGCCCCCTCCATGAATTATGCATCACCCAGCTCTGCAGGTGTCCCACCGAGGATGTGCTGCGGCTCAAATTGGCAAAGAAATGTTTTGCTGTGTTTAGCACTTACTCTCATCAGGTGAAACGACATAGTGAACTGCTGGCCCTCAAACAGCACACTTAGCGTGTATCAAAGGCGTCACACCCCCACCGTCCCCCGGCACACCGGTGACACTGTGTTTTACCTCCAAAGGTGGGAGACGGATGTGCGGGCTGGTGTTAGCCAGTTCTCACCAGGCTACATTGGGTCCAGGGGCCCCAGTCAGACAGAACGCAGTCTTCTGGACACGGCAAGCGACTCTGCTGGGTCCCAGGTGGCATTTCTTCTGGGTCACACAGGTATTCCTCAACTGCCTCAGAAGGTCCATCCAAGGTGTTCTGCATACAACTTTGGGGAGTCACAGCGAACTTAGACACGGCTTATACACTCACCCTAGATCACCATAAAAAGGCTGGCCAGCAGCGCCGCAGCCCACGCCGCTTACTGGATTTTCCGGGTCCGCACGCCCTCACCGCAGGTCTCCTTCAGGTCAATGCTGCTAACCTTCCAGGTGCTCCAAGGTTCAGCCACCCACACGTACTGACTGCAGTCACTCACGCAGGGCACTACCTCGTACACCTGTCATTAAAATTAAATAAATGTCAGCAGAATTAAATACATGTGGAGTCCTTAAGAAGGAAAGGATTGTTTGTGATTCCACACAAACTGTGCAAATGTATAAAAGTATATACATTTACATGTATGAAATCTATTCAGTTTAATTTTTACAGTGCTTTTCACAACACAGTTGCCCTAAGGCCCTTAATGGGAGTGTGTAGTAATTACACTGAAGAAAATAGTGAACAGAAAAAGGTCAAGTTATTTTATAATATAATGTGAAGTTAACTCACCTGTGCCTGCAGATGAGCAAAGAAAGATGGGAAAAAAATGTTATCAGAGGGCAAAAAATTAAAAATTTGACAAGCATTTTACACTTGGAAATAAAATGAGATGAGTATATTGCTTGAATATTTAATCATTTCCTTATCATGTGAATGCAATCTCATTGTTAAAATGTGACATCACACTGAGTAGGTACATAAAGAAAAACATTAAAAATCGTACAAAATTCATGAATCAGTTTTTGGTCAATAAATTCTATACTGTATACAAACAGATATCAAGCACATTTGTTTTGAAAAACATAACTATAATATGCATTGATATAGATAGAAAACAATGTTAGAGATACATGTAAAGTGCATTGCATGTTTTATCTTTCAGTATGTGTAGTGTGAGCGCGGCCAGGTCTTACCTGGTTGATGTGGTCCAGTTTGGGACACGGGCGGCCCCCATTGTACGGCTTCTCTCTGAGCCATTTTGACCGAACCTTGACCCCGCTGCCACACGATTTGCTGCAGCGGGACCAGTTGGACCACTCGCTAAGCTTGCAGTCTGAGGGGCAGGGGATGATGCAGGCCTCCTCTATGTACCCTGAAGGTGGAGGTGGCAGGGTGGAGTGAAAATCCTAGGATGAGTCAGAGTTTGGCACCTTGGGCCTGACTGAGAGTTTGAACAGATCAGAACCACCCCTGAGCAGCACAGGAAGGCCTTGATTTTTTGTAACCATTGTTCTTCCTTAAGGGAGGTTTGCAGTGAACCTAGAACCACTCCCAGTAAGCACAGTGCACAAGGCAGCATACACACATCCACGTATTAATGCAATTTCACATGCAATTTTCTAAAGGTGGAACGACCTCTGCGTGACTGTGCACAACTGCAGGCATGTATTTCAAACGCCTCTGTGGTGTGGTTATCTGCATGGAGCTGTGTTCATTTGACACAAAGAAGGGAACGGCACCAAAATGCCATGGTTAAGGTGCATTTCACAGCTGCTAGAAGCGACATATCCTTTTACACTGATCCCTTCCCCTGAAATCTGGAACAATAAAAAAAAAACAGCTGAAAAACAAGCCCTGCTAATCGGCAAGGCAGCCTTCGGAGGACCAGTCAGCAGGGGCACAGTCAGGAGGCAGAGACGCAGTCTGCTGTTTAGATTAGCAGTACAAACAGACAGAGCAGGAGGGGGATGAAGTCTGCTTAACTCTGCTGTAAATACAGAGCCCAGAACACGCTGGCCTCCCATGACCTCGCTGTGATATCTGTGTACCATCCCTAGGATTGAACCAGCATAAGAAAGCAGTTGCTTATATGGAAGTTTGTGGCCTTTCATGCATGTCTTCTGGTAAAATTGTTTATTTTTATACTTTAGTATGAAACTTGACTGCTGACAGCAAGACACAGAGATATACTTCAAAGGTAACACATTTTTTCGCTCATGCCAATTAGTTAGGCTGGTTATTCTGTTCTCGCTTTGTTCATTTTTTAGTGTTTTACTTGCTTAGCAAATGCTTAATGCAAAACGATGGCTTCATTTATTCAAACGGTCTACTTAGGTGCAACCGCATATCCTGCTGGGGGGATTTTAGCAGCATGCATACACTGGCTGACGGTGAGACCCACCGTGACTGTTGCAGCGTGATGTCTCCACGAGACGGTCGTCCTGGTCATAACACGCCACGGCCTGGTAGCGGTAGCCCTGCCCACACTCCTTCATTCCCAGGATTCCCTCGACTCCGCCCCCTGGCAGGATGCAGTCTGACCAGTTCCCCACAGGCTGGGCACTGTACTTGTTGCACGGGCAGTACTGAGTCTCGCTCAGAGGGTACATCTGAGGGTTCTTACACTTATCCCTTTTTTTACTCTTCCCTGGATTTTGGTGGTGCGAGAACACTTAGAGTTACAATTCAGTCGAACCTGAGTGGTACCAACCACTCATCATAAATATAAACAAAACAGCTCTGAATAAATACATTAATGTTGTTTGTTATTGTTCTAACTTCTAAATGCTTAAATCCTAAGCTTTTTGCCGCTAAGTTATTATTAGTACAGTATTTGTAAAGCATTTATTTTGTCAGATTAAGGGTGATCTACTTTATCTTCAATATCCTCTGTATTTTTCAGAGTATGTTTATTTGAATCCTAAATTCAGAATTATAGGTAAATAAATACTGTCATTTAGTAAATCAGCAGCACAGGATGGTGCTTATATGGAGCTCAGAAGGTACTGGTTCGTTTATGTGCCAATATTTGAGGCATGTGTATTTGGCATATGATATCATGATTTTCAAGACTGTTCCCGTCAACACATTAAATAATTTTCCAAGTTGCACCGGCAGTTCGGTCTCTTTGTAATTGTGCTAGTTGCTAGATTTTGTTTTGAAAACCCAAATATCAAAATACAGACACACCCCAATTGACATAAAACCGATTTACATAAATCCATACTTACATAAAACTATCCGACATACACAACATTTAATGAATAGCACTGAAGCAACTTCTGAAACACATTAATACATAATGTCTAAGTCAACGCAGCCCGTAAAGCCGTGAATAATTGTGATTTTGTTTCTTCAAAGTAAAAGTCCTTTTTCCTTGTGGTGTTTCCGTCATTTCATCTGGCCCCCTGCATATAGTATATACTTATATGCATACATACATATAGAATAATTTTAGCATTTCTTACCTACTAGGGCCCTTTTTCGAGTTCTCACACCCACACAATCTGCAGTACAGTGCGAGAACTTGGACCAGTTGGTGAGCTGACAGTCGTCCTGACAGGGCAGCTGGCAGGCCTGGGTGACGGATGGCATGGAGCTGGCAAGCTTCAGGCATTCCCTGATGTCCGCCAGGGCGCCATCGTCCCTCCGACACGAGACGGCTGTGGGGTCACACGGGAAGCCGCTGTGCTTAATGACAGCCGGGGTGAGAATGCAGGAAACAGCGGCGGCCAATAGCATCGGAAAGCCAAAGGAGAGAGTCCAGGGCCATTCAGGATGCCAAATATAGTGGAAGAGGTGGAATTTTAAGAAATACTGCCAGAACACTTACTGAGTGTCACAATGAAGCCGCTCTAAGTTTCCCAGTCTAAATTCATCCAAGGGGTCACATTTTAATACCTATTAGGTGACGTGTCGCATAGATAATCTAACATACAGTACCAGGATGTGTCATAAAAGCAACAGTTAAAATGCTCCCTACCTTATGATACACTTTAAACAGATTTCAGTGTATGTTTCCTGCAAATTCATCCAATAGAGTAACGCTAGTTAGACCCTTTTCAACAGCATACAATATTACTGGTTAACAATAGACCATCATACTTCACTTTAGAACAGCATGCCTGTGTATTAACATTCAACAAGTAAAGTTGAGTCAGTTTGCAACCAAGGGGTCGGGGGGTGTTTGAGAGTAAGAGTTGAAAAGTCTTATCATTAAAAAATGATTGGTTGGAGGTGGACCAAGGTGGTGGTTGGGTGGGCTTGGTCTGTGTGGCATCAATGTCTTAGAGTGCTTTTACCCTTGGTGCGATTCCCTGGGACTGAACCAAAGTTCACACCGTATTTTGTTATCTCGAATCACGGTACGTTTCCGTCATCATTCAGACTCCTGGAAGCTGTGTTTCTCTCCAGCAAAGTCAATCAGTCACATCATTCATACTGACTGTGTACCACACACACGAATCGCACCCTGAACTACACTTTTCAGGCAGACTTGAGTGTGCTTCTTCAGTGTGCATTCAAGTTCAGAACATGGTGTTCACACTTATCAAACACACCATATTTTGGGTCAAACTTGGGGCAAACGGACCCGGATTCAAACCAAAAGTGCTACTGTGCAATCGCCCTAAATATCTGAAAAAAACATCAGATCAAATCAAAAATAAAAATTCCAGTAACTGGGGCTGTACTTCTTTCAAATAAATTAACCCTTTGATTATTCATACGTCATTGAGAAGCCCCTCAAAGATATCTTATAGATATATTTAGTGGTGGTTATTTAGCAAATACCTTGCGGCCGATCCCACAGGAATGACAAATACTCCATATTCGGATATCCGAATATACAAGATATTCTATAACTGGCATAGCGGGTTACCTCGTGCCTGTATGCCTGGCCCACAGCCCTCCTGAGCTCCAGGGCTGTCCTGGCGGAGGAACCACGGTACCAGCTGACAGCGACGCCACTTGTGGGTCTTCCACCTGTTATGGATGACATGGGCACGGCACTTGGCTACTTGCTCAGTACGTTACACATCCCAGACCGAGTATGACAGCACTCTCAGTATGATTTTCAATGAATCATCTTTCACCCACATCTACTACAGGGTTAGCAGGGGACCTGGAACCTATCCCAGGCAGGAGAAAGTGCAAGACAGGGATACACCCATGGCAGGGTGCTGGTTCATCACCCAGCATATTATTATTAGGGTTAGTATTAATACTGTAGCAGCAGGAATACTACAACAGCTATTAGCAGAATTAGTATGAATGCTAACCGTAGAACTCGCGATTTATAATAATAACAGTACTTCAAGGAACATCTTAACAGTAGAAACAATGAAATCCTTTAATATTAATATGAGGATACAGTCATATATTTACCTAAAGACTTGGCAGACGGGTGGGGTATCACACTCCTTTTCCTCACGTAACACCTCGGGACAGTCTTGTCCCCCATTGGCTGGCCACTGAATGATGATGCGATTCCGAGTCTGCTTCGCAATTACGATTCCACCTCCAAATACAGTGTTTTTTTTTAACCGATGAATGACACGCACTGGGATAAATGCCTTCCTGGCTACTCATAGCAGAGACCTACCTTGTTGTTTTCAGCCTGTCATGCATGCAGTGTTTCGAGTAGATACAGATACGTGATTACGCAACGTGTGATAAGCAGATGGTTGTCCGGCGTGAAAGTATTGGCAGTTTGACCGTACTGCACTGCACCTGACTGCTGTCATTGCCAAGATAACGATGTGCCTTACGGCTCTGGACATGTCTGAGCCGGCTTAATGAAATTGAATTGGTTTATCGATTTAGGTCGTCCATACTGGTTCTCCAGTTTCAACCAGTGGAGGAGATTACTCACTTCCAGAGATGCTCATTTTAACGAAAGCATTTGCATTCTAACACATCCTGGGATGAATTGGATTGGGAATTCCAATGAAACGACGGTCTTGAGTGACAGCTCGGCAGTTCATAGTACTTACATACTATTGTCATTAGCAAATTAACATTACTGATTTAAAACCAAAAATTTGCCATACAGAAAGTGTTTTCTATATTGTATAATAGATATATTTGTAATATTTTCTGACAATGTCTTTTAAGAATGCAAATACAACGAAAAATTTCTTTAATCCACAACATGTATGTAGCTGTCAACAGATTTGCATATATTTGCATAGCTATGTAAATGCTATTAATAGTTTGTTAAGATTCCATTAACTGGAAAAAAGTTTTCGTTATGTGAGACTCTAGAGAAAATTTATGAAATTTCAAGGCTCTGAAGCCCTGCTGTCATATATATTTAATTTCCAGATGATTTAAATTTTAAGATTAGTAATTTAAAACAATGCAGTCCTTCACCTACACGCCTTACTTTAGAAAACTGTCATGTCTTTTCACATGTGTAATTCAAGATTGGTCTGCTTTAAGATGGGAACTGCATTCACTAAAATGGCTGTTCAAATGTAAGACATAATCACAGAGACGTGGAAGTGGAATCTGCCTTCCCATATTATTGTTAAGATGAAAATAATTACACCGCTTGAAATGACTTGACGGATTATCTTGGTGGTACCTTCCTGGCAGGTGGATGGACAAGGAGTCCAGTCGCTGAAGCTGGTAGCTATACAGTCCCACTTACAAGGAAGTGGGCATGGCCTCACCGAGTCAGGGCGAACACTTTCGGGACATCTGGAACAAACAGACGCTAAATTCACAAGGAAGTTGACACACAGGTCACATGACAGCATTAAGACTGCCTCTGCATTTCAGTGAACCCTGTGCAGCCCATGTTCTCGTGTGTACTGATGCGAAGGCAGTGAAAAATTAGCAAACCTGCCACTGATTCCTTGACTGAGAAATTCTTCTCTGAAACTTCCTCAGGGGTGGCTTAAATTCACTTCAGAATGTACTATGGACCAAATATTTATTATATAAAGGTGTGATAATCCTTTATACAGTTTTTGCATTTGGGTACAATTATACTTAACAGTTTACAGGCAAGCCTTTAGATCTATTTTGTCTTGTTTTAAATACCGGCAGCCATCTACTGGATGAATTTAAACCCAGCAAATTGTCCGGCTAAATTAACCACCGTAATCTGATTGTGAGACAGATCTGGCTCAGCTTAATACAATGTCAAGTGTCTATCTTTCAGCCGGTCACACGGTCACCTCAGGTCGCTCGCGTGGGCATTAATGTCAGAAGGCCAGGTGAGGTCCTTCCTGGAATGAGCTAAAGCGTTAGCCAGCATGCGCTTACCAGGAGAGTGCCACATTGGCGGAGTGCATTAAAGTAATAGCTGTAAGCATAGATTTATTTTTAACACCAGTGAGAGAGAAATATCCGTCACACTGACAACAAAATCCCTCGGCTATGAAGTCACTGTGTGTTTACTCTCCAGCAGGTTCTAACTTGATATGTGAAGATACAGAAAGTGAGGACTTTGTGCTAAATTGAAGGCCGGACTCAAAGATGACAAATATACATGTCCATGTGATCATTCACAGCATGTAAAATAGTTTTAGTACAATTCATTTATGTTTAATTATATATTTAGAGAAGGAAACTTTTTTCTCTCTTGTTCTGTGGTCTGAAATTGGCATTGATTTTAAGTCAAGCTCTGATTTCTTGGACACATTCTGCTCCTCAAGCCATCACGGGAGATTTGAGATGATGGCAGCTGTTAAAAGTTAATTACAATCAGCTACACTTATTGAAGCATTGGGCAAAAAACACTGGTAAACAAGCAGCCACACAGCTGAACAACATCCACTTATTAAGGTGTGATTATCTGTGCTCTACAAATTCGGTGATTACAGGATGGCGCCCGTGTGCCGAATTACGTTTCTGTGCATTTTTCAGGTGCATCAATAAACCCACGGTGGACTTTATTGCATTCGCAAAGACTGGCTACAGGAATGACCACACGTTGGGTGCTTCCAATTCTGACAGGGATTATATTAAAACCTTTACTCCTGTTTGCTGCTGGAGCAGGATGCTATGAGCACCCAGGCTCTGCACAGCATCAAACACAAACAGATTTAACTCCCTCCCCGGTGGGGGGGCTTTATTAGTTCCCTTAGGGGTCTTATTGGTTTAAGCCATGCAGTGATTCATAGCACACTGTAATCTTCCTGTGGGCTTTCAACTTCTAACTCTCATCACTTATTGTAACTGTCCAGGCAGATACTAACTTGGGACGCTCTAGCAGCCGGAAACGAAGCAAATAATTGCCAGATACATTGATATTGGATTCATCGGGGATGCCAAACAAGCTTTAACGCAGCCATGAAAGTGCAGCATTTGTCATTCTGTGTTTGGTATCTACTTGATGCCTGTCACATATGAGTCTCAAACATGGATGGGACATGTGGTGCTGTAGGGTACTGATTTGCAGTTCCTTGTAAAATTTTGGACAACGATACCGGCGAATAGTGTCATTCCCTTACTTCTTGGGCGGCACCTGGCCCACGTTGACCCGGACGCAGATGACCTTGCGGGTCTGTAACCCGGTGCCACAAGTGTTGTCTCCACTCCAGTCGATGGTCCCGTTGGACACCGCGGCGGAGGCATCCTCGGTGCACTGGTTCCAGGGACCTGTCTGCCAGTGGTAAACCGTGCATGAGTGGGTATTGCAGCTCCTTTCCTCCTGCAGGGCAGTGGCGTTGGGGCATGGAGCTCCCCCTAAGGACACACGCAGAATTGCAGCCCATTAGTCAGCCGTAAAGACTCAGCCCTGGCCTGCAGCAGGTAGCGGCTGGTCAAACATACTCTAACCTTCTTGCTTGAAATTAGATTCGCGTAAAGCTCTTCCTTTAAATTGCTAATTTTGTATTCAGTCAAAACTGCACAGGATACAATTGCTCTCACCAATCTGAGTGTAAAAAACCAAGATAAATCCCTGGACTTTCCATATCTTAATGTAAACAGCAGCGAGTGACTAACAGCGTTACATTACAAATAGTTTCTGAACCTCCTAGCAAAATAATTGACCTTTCAATATGTGGCCTCTCCAGTTCTGATCTGTTTCATCAAACAGGCAAACAGTCAATACTCAGGCAGCCCGGCCGAGGAGCACCTACACAGAAGCATTGGCATTTACAGGTTTTATGGGTGACTGAGTGTCAGGCTGGAACTGAGAATCCACACCTGCTCCTCCTGAACAGAAAGACCCAATACTGAAGGGGAACTGAACTCTCTCTGGTTCAGTACAACTGCCAAAAGGGCCATTTGGTGCCGATCCAGCGCTCAAAGTCCAACAACTCGCCGACTAAAGTCAGCAGCAACGAAGTTGTGAATGATTGACATAAAAAATAATTAAATCATTTAATAATGAATACTAATATATTTATGGGGGAAGGAAACATCAACTACTGTGTTTTAGAAGATGCTCATTATAAAGGCTAATAAAACAACAGTGATTATTCATTCATTTTCATAATGCTAGGATTAATCACACGATGATTTTGAACAGTGATGAAGATTTTTGCAATTTTTTCACAAGTTAGTCAATGCCTGTACATTTTTTACCAAAACTGTTATTTGACTGTGACCGTGGCTGTATTGAGTCTTGCTAAACTGTAAGGTGGAACCCAAACAGAACCTATGGTAGGGTATTATTTAACGGTGGTAGGTTATTTAACAGTCTCATCCAGCAAAGGTTACTGTGGGTTGATTAATGGGTCAATAACCAGGGGCATCACTAGACCTTTTTCTTGGGAGTGATTTAGCCCCCCCGACTAAGTATGTCGTTGATTGTTTGACCTTGCAACCAGCCCCCCCATAGTAAAGGCTTAGCCCCCCACACCATAAATCTCTCGTGACGACCCTGCAGAAACCTTAAAGATCCCTCCATCACAGGGGTCTAATATAGATAAGTGTAAAGTACTGGTTGATATGCTACCTGGAAAATTCACCCGTTGCAAAATCATTTTTGATACCTTCTCTATCTTTGCTTGTGTATTTTAAAATGCTTTGACCGAAGCACCCAAGAGGCGGAGCTATCGAACACTGGCAGTACAGAAAAACAATAGAGTGGAAGACATTTTGCTACACTGCAGTTCTTTCTCTGCTGAAATGCTTCCTCCAAACCTCCAAATACAGAGGATTGCTTGGTCAAGTCTTACCCATGGGCTTTGAAATTAGAACAAATCCATCACCGTGCAAATCAGCCACACATGCACTGATACTATTCCCTCCCCAAGCAGAGGCAATTTCTGCTCAATATTCTGATGCCAGTGAGAGTCTCTACTGTTGTGCAGGGAGTGCAGCCCCATATGGGTGGCTGGCAGCATGGGTGAGCTTGAAGGCCACATGCGTGAATCCTGAAGGTCCTGATTCCAGTCCAAGAAACAGTCCTGCTTTAAGATCCACGAGCCAAAAGCCCAGCATGGATGTCTCCAGTAATGAATCCGGCTGCATGACTGAATCAAACTATAAATGGCTTTTGACAAACCTGCCTAACGTGCAACATAACAATATGCTATAAGTATACATCAAAAGACAGCAGTCCCAAACTTCCTACATAAGAGATTTTCACCAACTTCGTCAACTATACATACAGTATGCCCGTACTGTAACTGTACTGTATATATAGATTTGCAGACAACATTCCAGGAAGTCTGGTACCTTTTGCTGCATGTAAAGCCAGCCTGGGCTTCCTCTTTCAGAAGTGTATGGCTGTGCCTCTCCTGACTTACTATACTGCTGTATATAAATAGCCTCTATATATAACCCTCAAGGCTATTGAAATGCTGCCTGTATAAAGCAATACACAAAGACTATAATCATATAATATCATTTAACCCTCCCTCTCTGACATACGTGTGTACATGTAAGGTAGTATGCTCCGAT
>JAACJT020000110.1:13741787-13754838 GCA_009936485.2 Gymnarchus niloticus | reverse complement strand
GCTACCACCACCATGCTTGACAGTTGGTACAGTGTTCTTAGGTTTGAAAGCCTCACCTTCACTCCTCCAAACATACTGTATCTATATAACTGTTTGATGCAAACTGAAAGTATAAATCAGTTTACTGTATATATAAATATCACATCACGACTTTATAATTAAGCACATCCGGTGACATGCAATGCTGAACTATATATATTTATGCTACAATAAAGTCAGGTGCACCACTACCTTTTCTGTGACCGTGAACACTTTTATGGCAGAATGAGCAGCCTGGCCTCAAGCACGCGTTCTGTGAGCATTTTTGGAAACGTCCTACTCACCTTCTGCAAAACCGTGTGCCAGAATCGAGCGAGCTCTTATCTGCTTCCCCTCAGCCGCTTTGCCTGAACATGTGTTGGAGCACGGAGACCACGACGTCCAGGGGCTCAGGACACAGTCCTTCGGACAGGGCACCTCACAGGTCACGGGTGCTGGGTAGATGGCATCACGACACACCTGGTGGTCCACCACGTCACCTGTGAAAAACAGGGCAAGTAGCTGACGTTATGGAAGTGTCACTTTTGTAATAAATCTTGTATATAATACTGAATCCAGACAATACCAGCAGAAATGTTATCTTATTAAGATTATCTTTCTTAAGTTAGGGTGACTAAAGTAGTAAGGGTTTTTTGCAGAGTTCTTGTGCATTATAATTTGATATTTCATACAGAAGTCATTGTTCTCATGAGAAATATATAACTCCGGTCATGATGACGCTCAAAATCATTCAGCCAAGGTTCAGCTTCTTGGACAGACATCGCATTCCCTCAGTACGTTTGGGGATTTATTGAACCATAACTTCTGACAGAGATCATTTTTGTGATTTTGACACCTGCACATCCCGGTGGAGGGCTTAAAACTGAATTTTGAGGATGATTTTCAAGAAGCGCAATGGCAGAATGCAGATGGAACCCACACACTGAACCATTACCTTGAACTGTGGACAGACCGACTAAGTGGAGTAACAGTTTCAGGTGTCAGAGAATGACTAGGGAGGGCTTCTGTCAACAGCAGGCACTTCACTGAATTGTATTGATTGTTATCTGGCATGTGGGTTCTCCCTGTGTGAGTCAGTCTGCTCAAACGCATTCAGCGAGGAAAAGTGAGTCTGACGACAGGCTGAGAACCTTGGGGGGGGGGGGGGGCAAATCAATATTCATCAATGGGCAACAAAGGCTCAATTAGCTCCAGCCAAATATCAATCCACAGGGGATACAAGGTTTACAGTGACAGGCCCAATGTGCTTACACAGCACACAGGATCACCTAATAAACTCTGTGAAAGACATTAATGTCCATCATATTTCCAGACAATTCAGAAAAGCCACTTTTCATAGCGTTGTCTCATGCTCTATAAGAAGCTATATTGAAATTTCCAGTTAAAATTATACTTACAGGGCACAATTTAATCATGTGGACAGTGAGGACAATTTCAGAGCATGGGATGGAAGATCTGCAGCACAGAGGTAGGATGAGTCAGGCCACACTTAAACACAGGTTGAATATTAAGGAGGCGTTTGCAGACAGAGCAGCAAACAACAGGGGCACCAAATGACATGCTTGACTTCACCAGAATTTTGACAAGGTCACCTTGAAGAACGGACATTATTTTGAAAAGAGAAGAAACCCAGTCGTATTTCTCATGGACTGAAGTGGGTCAATATGAAAAACTTTGTTTCGGGGTTGTTAAAAAAAGAAGAGACTGTTGGAGCATGTCCTTATTCCCAAAGGCCCTTATGACTCTGTTCAGCTATTCAGTACCATCCATCCATCCAACTTCTAACTGCTTATCCTGGCCAGGGCCATACGGTGGTGGGGGCTGGAACCTCCCATTCAATCCCTTCCAATCAAATTTCATTGATTGTTTTTAAACAAACTGGGAATTTCCCAGGAGTGTAACTCTTGTAAAATGCTGGCCATTCTGCGGCCTGGATGTCATGATGTGGCTCGGTGTCACAAACAAAACCCGCTATCAAGATACCGGACAAAATATAAATAACAACAAACACATAATCAGTGGTCAGTTGATAAGTTGACTGCTTTGTTCAGTGCTGTTTACTTGTTTTTTTGTAAACAGGTCATTTCAAGAGCATTACACAGCATTTGTAAGTTTTGCCTGGTGAACACTAAGAACATAATGCATATATGCTAAGTGGATATGCTTCATTAAGCAACAGCTACATTTTCCCAAGCCTCCCTCATCTACACATTTCTATACATACATTCCATACCATTTCAGTACATTTTTTAAAGACCCACATCTCAATGATGAAGCCTTCCATACAAAGTCTTTCGCATGACAATAGCACGTGATTTCTTGCAGTACGCCATTTATTATTGAGGGGAACAGATCCTGGACACCATGATCTAGAGCAAGATCTAAGGGATGCAGACAAAGGGTCCACCCCCGGGTCCTCATTAGCTGCCCACAGACTTCATTGTTTGGCAGCCGTTTTGCTATTATAACATTTTTTGGATTCCCGGGTGGCTTGAACAGTAAACGTGAGCACCACGATTTCAGTCTGAGCCATGCTGTCCCCGATTGTCACCGGTAATTCCTCAGCAGTAAAGCAGAAACAGTTTATTTTTTAATTTGGGTTTAATTCAGCTAGGCTGACTTGACTCACCCCTGCATAAGCATGCTTATGTGATCTTCGCCATTGGTATTTCAAGAGATATTCTGTGCCTCTGCACAAAATGTTAACAGCATAATATTTTTTAATTCTCTTGGCAATCCTTGGTAACACATCTCAGTACACACAATGCAGAGGATAATTAAATGAATTCAGAATAGTAAATAAATTAATTCAGAATATTACATCGGTATTGTAATATTCCTAAGGAGGAACTTAGGAAATGGGCGAATGAGTCCGTTGTACGCGTTTTAATAACCTTATTACAGGTAACAATTCCTAGAATAATGTAGCAGGCTACTAGACCAGAAACTTCTGTGCCAGCCTCTTTTAAACACGTGACTCAGAACCAATCAGCATGTTACATGCATGATCAGGATTCAATCAGTTTAGTTTAAACTCTGAGTCCTTCTACCCAGTGTGCCACCTGCCTTGTTCCCAGTACAATGTGGAATAGGGTTTAAGCGCCGTACAAACCCCGTATGTTAGAAACATTCAGAAAATGGATGTATGAATGCAAATTTGAATATGAAAACAAGAAAGAGAGAATCAATATACATTGTTTATATCAGTATCTTCTGTCTCCATAACAATACATGCAAGGATTGATGTCTTAATGCGTAAATATGCATCTTTCCATATACACAGGCCAAAAATGTTGACTTTAAGATTGAGAGATTCCTTCATATTCCACCCGTAGGGCAGTTTCTTTATTTAGTAATAGGTGATTAGATAGGATTGAACTACACTGAAGGTTTGAAATATGTGTGAACTACACAGTGTCCCACCCACAGTGTCCCGCCCACGGTGTCCCCTGCTTTGTGCAGTTTTCCTGTGTTAGGGTTCAGGCTCACCATGACCCTGTACTGGAAACGTGGCATGGGACTTGGATGGATGGATGGATGGATGGATGGATGGATGGATGGATGGACGGACGGACAGGCTGTACTGAACAGCTGGCTTGTTTACATTTTTACTCTATAATTACTGGCTTTGCCATTCCGATTTGTTCCTTCAAAAGGTTTTATTTTAACTGAGTAGCACCCTCCATCCATCCATTTTCCAAGCTGCTTATCCTGTGCAGGGTCGTAGGGGGTCCCAGGGCACAAGGCGGGGCCACCCGAGACAGGGGGGTGCAAACTGTCCTTCATTAGCAGTAATTTTCAGCCTCTGGAGAGTCCTCACCATTGCTGTTAATGCACTGGACCCGCGGGATGCGTGTCCCCGGCCCACACTCCCTCTCGTTGTCGGGAACGCAGTCTTCCAGCTTCAGCAGTTGCCACTCGTGGCACGCTGGCTCGTCACATGGCAGAGCCTCCACCAGGTGGGGGCAGTTTCCTGTCTCTCCAGTCGGCTCGTTCACGATCACGCGTTTCCTCATCTTGAAACCTTCAAAAAAGTTAACGCTTAAGTACATGAAATCAACTAAATTTCGATGCCATATTCACTCCTGTTTGCTCTATGAATGTGTGACCATTTTTATGTCTAATTTAAGGGTCCCTAAATTTAGAAAATAAATTGGAATAACCTTATAAAGTATCATTATACTTACATGCTCTCTTACATTATTATCCCTATATTAATGATGTTATGGCTGAGAATCATTTCCATGGGCAGAAACAATTGTACCCCAGAAAGCTTACACGAGCTTACATACACAGAGATCACATCTACCATGACCTGATGAATGCAGACAGAATTTAGGGCTCTGCTGTCGTAACTGACAACACCGTAATGTTTTTTAAGAAGCAGTAATAGAGCTAATTAGTGCTTAGAATACAGAAAAGTAGCTGTAGAAAAGATGGAACTTAATTATGTTCCATCACCTAATCCAGCAAGAGCTTAAGGTCAGTTTCTCATTAAAAATGCCACAGAGCGTTTAATCATTGTTAATTAAATCAGGTCTAGGTTTGAGGTTCGCTTCCCAAGCCAGTAAATGTACCTGGTGATATTAAACAAAACACTCATCATATATAGATGCTTACAAAGTATAAGACAGCTGTGTTTGGGCGTATACCATGTTGTGACAGGGTGAAAAATCTCGAGTCTGAGTCCAATACGTTAATAGATGAACGTGGCACAACAGCACGATAAACCCACCATTTCCTTATCCATCCGAGCTGTCGTTAAATGTGTGTGGATGTGAGTCATCATGCAAGTGGGAGTCTCAGTGTCATTGAGCATTATAACACTGGTGAAACAACACCAGCATCAGCCACCAGCTCATGGGGACAGCACGGATGTCGTGCTTTCACGCTGACTAAAGGCTCAGCCTCCAAATTATTTTTGTGTGCTTTTTAGAGCCAAAAATATTTGCCCAACCAGTCAAATTCACACAGCAGGCAGGGCCAGTGGTGGCACGAACAATGAAAATACTGAAAATACCAAATTCATCTAGTGTGAGAATAGTGGATTTCTGGGATTCTCTCCACCATCCCCCGAACCCAGAGCCTTAGCTGAGAAACACATCCATCCTCCGAAGGTCCATGAGGTGCCGTACCCTTCCTTGCTGCCAGGTCGTTGCAGTTCTCAGAGGTACACGGGCCCCAGGCTGTCCAGGAGGAGACCTCGCACTCCACAGAACAGGCAATGTGACACAGTTGGGTTGTGTTCGGGACGGAACCCAAGCAAAACTTGTTATCCACTGGACGTGCAGCTGGAGGTCAAAAACATACGTTAGTGCATTAGCCACTCTGTCTAATTGTACTTCACTTTAACGTGCTGTTCAGTTTTCATTCCTTAAAATATGCTCTTTACTGTACTCATAGATAAGTGACTCGGTGCTGTTAGCATACGCATATATAAAAATGGGACACCTTTCTGTGTACAGTTACCTGTTTCCATGGGAATTAGAATGTATGCCACAGCCAACAGTGTAAATAAATGTGTTTAAAAATCAGTTCTACTTGTAGAAGTTCCATACATGAAGTATCAATAGATTCATTAACAGCTTAACATTTCTTCAGGCGGTCGGTGGAATGGATGGTGACACACACAGTCATCCATTATACAACACAAACTGAGCCATCGTCAGATGCTCAGGTCACAGGTGAAGGTGAGAAAACGTCGATTCATGCTCACAAATTTCCCTATTTAGAAAGAGCCCTTTCACATTAGAAGTTCTGAAAGAAGCAGAAATATTCCTGAAAGCTTCGATTTTTTATTTCTACCAACTCTCTTGAGAAACTTGAAGAAATCCTTAATGAAAAGTTCAACCTTAAGTACATAGAATGAAAAATGGATAATCAGTCCCATACTAGATATTCCGATTGTTAAATAGACTTCTTAGATTCCTGAACTTCTGGCTGGTAACAGAAAATAAATGTGTTGCATGTAAGCAGAATGTCAGCGGCTGACGTTGGCCAGTTGTTGACTGGAAACAGAAGACATTAATAGTTATTACGAGTTATAGTTGTATATGAAAGAATGTCAAATACAGATTGCAGAAAAGCTATACAGTAAAAACCTGTTTTCATCTGCTCTTAAAGGTGATCTACATATCACCAAGGAAAGTGTTAAAAAAGAAAGCAGTTTCATGCGAGCGGAGTTTGTTGTGGTACTGTAACGACATTTCATTAACCCCATCATTTCCAAACCAGCCACTTCACATAACAAGACGGGATAAATGAAAGTCTCCTTGCAGATTGCCCTGATTCAGGATGCTTGTTTCTCAGCCCGCTCCCAGGTGGTCTCGACCCTATTCCCGGGTTCTTTTTTTTCCTTAATTAGAACCCCCTTCCCTCTGGGTTGCAGCAGTAACACTGTTTTGGCTGTTTCAGCACATTTGTTTGTTCATTTGTTCGCTTGTCACACCACAGGGAGGATGTACTGTGCATGGTGGAGGCCTCACACACACAGACACACACACGTATTTATGTAGAATGTGGATTACCCAAAATAATTAGGAGCGAGGTTGGTTGGGTTAATCAAATAGTTTGGGTAATCGAGCATACATGAGGATACTCAGTCTATAGAAAACAAACTGAATAACCCCCCCCCCCCCACACACACACACACACACACTACACCTCCACGCCTGCAACGGACAGCCTTGTAATAACAAATTGAGATTATTTGTATGTTATGCTGCCTATATCTTCAAATAAATAACGGGAAAGAAAGGCATTAAGTGGGAGGATTGATGCTTCACTATAACAACCAGTGGACTAACAGTGGACACTGTCTGTTTTTGGGGGGAGAGACCACGGTTTGTAATATTGATGGTTTGGATGACATTAATCAGTGTTCTACTATATATGTGTGTACGGAGGGCTGGTGGACATGTCTATTATCACGTTATGAGGACACAGTGTCCGCCGGAGGAATGAATACCTGTTATTTCCACCTTGCGGGGACATTTGTCACATCAGCACAAGGGAAAAATCAGTTTTATAAAAATCTGTGAGTGCATTCAAAAAACCAAAAGAGCCAAAAGTCTTGCATTTTGTTGGGTTACTTATGGTTAAGGTTAGTGTTGGGTAAGGGTTTGGGTTGTCATAGCTAGGATTAGGGTTAGGCCTTTAGAAATAAATGGAAGGTCCCTACAAGGTTAGAAAAACGAACATGTCTTTGCGTGTGTGTAAAATGTATCATATAGTAAAGTATATTGCTATATATTTACATTCCAATTAAGATTTTCTTGGACTTGAAAACTAATTTATAGTCATCAGCTGCCTATGGAATTTAGTGGAAGCCATGAATTTCTAAAGATTTTTATTCCAAACATTATGTGCTCAGGACCTCTGACCACCATATTATGTATACAAAACCTTTCCATACATTCGTGTACCTGTATGGTGCTTACTACAGTGGACAGCTATTTGTATGAAATTATCTAAGTTATGAATCATTTTCAAGTTAACAGTTGCATGGAATACTCTTTAGGGGACGTTTCCCTAAAAGAAGCAAAAGGCATCAACTGTGATTTACCGTCAGACTTATACTGTCAGCCCTAGTAACTTGATCTCTGTTACCTGCAGCAAAGCACTTAAATACATGCAATATGTTATATGCATTTTTTAGAAGATACAAGGGGAGTAAAAATCAATTCAGAATTTTTTTTTAATCCTGAAAGAAGAATAGAGAGGAAAATAAAAAATGTTGTCTTAGCCTGTCATAATTCATGCATGAAAGGTTTAACTTTGTTCCTTGTAAAATGTTCAGGTTTTGTGCTGAGATTCAGCTGGTTGGTTGACTATACGTAGAGATGGTTCACAATAACTCTGAATCCTCTGAATAAATCTTGGTTCTCTACCCAGCAACTGCAGCCCAAACCCGTACAGAGTTTCAAATCACTCCACATCCCTTGAGTCAGAAAGGGGCTCAGAGAAAAAATATATACTAGCAAAATGTGACTGCATTTTTTGAAATACTAAGTGTTAGCTTCCCTCAGTAATAATCTGGCTTTCAAAACACTCCAGGAAAGCCAGCTATTATCCCAACTGTGTCCCAGTGCAACCAAGACAAGCCACAGATTAGCTGAAAACTAAACTCCATCGTTGGCATACTTCAACAGCAGTCCAGATCATTTATTAAATTATGAAACAGAACTGCAAAGTCTAGTTCAGCAATATGGAAATATATTCTCTTACAAGGGACACATGGCAAATGAAAAGCTCTGGTGATAAAATCCAAAACTGGTGACTGATTCAGTGTCACAATGTGCTGGAATTAGTTTCCGCCTCTGAAGCAGAGTTTACATTTGCCATAAATGGAACAGAAAGTTGTGACCATGTTTAGTTAAGAGACTCCTACAAACTAACTTAAATGCCTGCCTACAGGTATATTTACAGTCAGTATTTTTTTGTATTTCCTTGTGTTTAGCCATTCATTGTTTGTGACTCTAAAAGCTCCACAGTAAGATGATTTTAGCAAGATTTATGCATAAACAAGGAGTAGAATGGTGTCCTTCCTAAAATACACAACTACTGAGATAAACAAGTAGCACAGCAGTGTTTACCTGGGCTTAATAAGGTATTATTCATGCACCGGTGTTGTGCAAGAGATGAATATTTATTCAATGTGTTACACGTTGTTGTCATGTTTGGGTTTCGCAGCATGTGAGAATTGCAAAGGAAGAAGTGAGGAATGGGAGGAGAGAACGACAGGAGAAAAGCAGGTAGAAGAAAGAGGAGGTTAAATTCATACTTTGACTCATCTGCCAATATCTCTCGCGTCACCCTTAGGCTGCCACTTGAAGAGGTTAAGTGAAGAGGTAAAGAGGCCCTTAAATGTCAGAGCTCACAGTTCTGGACAAAGCTCTGCAGGGATCTTTGAACACTGCACCAGAAAGTACTCACTTCATTCCCAAGTCGCTTCTGAATAAGTTTATGGCGGCTGGCTAAGTCTGGTCACATGATCGCAATCTGCCACAAATGTCATGTGGTTTGTATGCTGGCATTTGATGTCTCAGTTTAATAGAAGGGCCCTGGATGAATACCATTTTTAAGATATTTTATTTTTCTAACATAGGTTTTGTAGCTGCTTGCAATAATTACTAAGCCATCACTGCAGAATAATGTGGAATGAAAAGGATCCAGACTGAAACACCTACCTGTAATTTCAAAAGTAATGGAAAGGAACGGGGGAGAACTTGGTTTGGGTCTTCCTTCAGACTGACTGCCTGCAAGAAAATGAAGCCATTTCTTTTAGCAGCAGACGTGTGTGAAAGGAAACAAAGGCGACCATGAAATTACTGCAAAAATGCTGACGACCTGTGGGCGAAGAAAACTGTAGCAATACTGATGGGACCTGTGAAGGAGTCTTTTAAAACTGCCTGTTTGGGGGTGTAGTTGTTAAATCCTAAATTATGACTTTTTTTTTAACCTCTTCTCCCTGTTTGCAGCTGAGACATCCCCTACTTCACCAGATGAAGTGTTTTTCCTTATCTTTCAACAATAACTCTTCCAAGTCCGTGCGTCCTCTTTGAGTACACATTCTCATATTTATTAGGCTGTGATTTGCTGTTGGGCACTGATAAGGATAGCTCCCCCCAAAGCTCCAACAACTCAGGCCCTCCAAAGCTCAGCCTTCAGATGGCACGCTCGGCACTCTCCACTGCCACGCTCTGTCTCCTGCTCCGTTGTTTATCTTTCATTTGTTCAGAAGCGTGCGATTGTGCGGCTGACCATCTCCGCAGAAGCCCAAGGAGCCCCTTACTTGCAAGCTGCTAGGCGGGTCGAGAAAGCAGGATAATTCTCAAGCTCTATTTCAGGTGTCAGTCGAAACATTTAAGCGAGCTTTGAAAGAATTGCTGTGATCACTCTGAAAGGTTGACTCATGCTAAGCAGCAATGTGGTTTCTGGGATTAGAATTCTTTCAAACTGATACTGAAACACTGAATCCGGTTGCTCATCGTGACAAGGGAAAGGTTTTGTTTCCTCTGTTTTGCAGGAATGTAAAGACTATCTATAACTTCATTACCTCTATCAATAAGGCATACATGGATTGACAAGCATCTGTTACAGAGGAAGCTATATGTAAACAATTTTAATGTTTCCTGGTGCAATTAATCATTTAGACGTCATTTGAAAACAGTGGCATCACCGACTGCACAGAAAATGGAAATTGCATATTTTACATAAAATCACTGATCTCGATGAATTCCCTTCTTTCTTATTTTGAAACGGGTAAAACGTGACCTCTTCTTCCTTCTTCTCAGGCGACCTCATGCAGCCCTGCGTCAAAGTGCTGATACGCAGCTCGACTGACCTTTTAAAAAAATCTTCAAGAAAGGCATGCCTCTCCTCACTGCACCTCAAAATCAGGTTCGGCTTTTTAACCGAAGTTATCATGGACAGTGGAGTTAAACTTCATTAGCCATGCTAGTATTCCCCTAATAAAACTGAACAGAGCCACAGTAACAGGGTCAGTTGCAACTGGGCATGGTTTGAAGGAAGGAGCACAGACCAGAATGTTACCACAGAAACCGTGGTTGCCTTAAGTTACCTTCACTGTCCTTGAGGTTGTTGAGGTAGGTGAGCAGCTCAGCATTGCTCTGGACGCAGTAGACCTCCCTGCTCTGGACCCCTCCCCCACACAGGCTTGACTGGTTGCCACGTCGTCTGTCCTGTTGGCTGAGCAACGCATCCACTTTGCACTCAGTCCACTCAGTGGTCTTCCAGCTGTAGCTGGGATGTGAACAGAGAAACAGGACGGTGACCTCTCACACACGCCTGTGGTGGAAATACTTTTTCATGTTTGCTGGGATCTATTCATGTCTTACTGTAATTCATGAAGATGTGTAGCGCTATTAATTATTAAGTCTGTTCGGTGAAGGGATATTCTAAAAGTACAGATTCTCGTGAAATTATCAGACTCGTCGTTTTCAAAC
Source organism: Gymnarchus niloticus (assembly GCA_009936485.2). NCBI lineage: Eukaryota > Metazoa > Chordata > Actinopteri > Osteoglossiformes > Gymnarchidae > Gymnarchus > Gymnarchus niloticus. The sequence continues at coordinate 13,743,832 of JAACJT020000110.1, read as the reverse complement.
TGCTCTTCCTGGTGACCGTCAACGTGCCGCTGTTTCTGTTCATAGTCACAGTAGGTATAAGCGGGAAAGACCCAAACATGGTGATATCTAGAATTTTTAATTAATATTTAATATTTTACATCTACGATATCCCATCCCATTTTATTGTTTGGTCAGTTTAAAAAAACAGATACGAGGGTTATCCAAATCATCATATTGCTGTTCATATGCTCCGTTATTAAGTAAATTTATCCACATACTGTTTTTTTCCTCAAGCTCCAGTTTCACACAGGAACTTGCTCATCGAAATCAAAAGAGGCAATAACATGACAGCCAGTTCTCCATGATAAAAAAAAAACCACAAATCTCAGATGTTTCGGTACGTAATGCTTAAATTTCTCGAACTCTAAAACCACATGGAGTGTCAGTTCTGATGCTTCCCCTGTCGAAAGTGTTGTCCTGCATTATTGATTACAAGACCTGTAGCCAATTACAGCACCTCAGGGCTTCAACGAGTATGAAAAAATGAGAGCCTCTCTACTTTTCTGGTGCTGTAGCAATTTTACAGAAAATCAGTGGGAAAAAAAAACGTAAAGCTTGAGACCACTTGAATTCAATAAGGGATTGCTACTGGTTTCCTGTGCAGTTAATGGCACAGCAAATATCTTGCTGTTGTTCTTATAATTAAAATAAATTGCAATGATGTGCAGCATGTGGCATGTGTTGACCAAACCAGATAAAAGGTAAAAAGGTACACTAAGTCTGTTGGATATGTCACTCAATTCTGCCCAATAGGGACAGGATGTACAAATTCTGGAAAATGAAATTACAAAGTGTGCTGCTCCCAGAAGCGACTAATAGTACATCTTTTTCAGTGAACAGAATCAGGCATGTCCATAAAAACAGAAACCGGCATCTCGATGGGAATTATTATTTACAGATGACTCCAGGAAAGTTATTTACTGGAGGCATGTGATACCCTGCATGCGTTTACTAGAAATGCCGGGAGAAGATGTGTGCGTCGATATTAGCAATCTGCAGAGGATCAGATTAGAGACTTCCAGTCCAGCTGACGCGATCTGTCATGCCCCCCCCCCCCCCGTTCAAATCCTGGCCCATCTCTTTCCTCTCTCTCCATACGTCCTCGCTCTCAGGGTACACCATCAAGTGTACGTTTACAATTAACAGGACACATGCACATTTTTAACCTTTTCAAATATAGACATGCAAGTAAGCAGACTTGAAAAAACAATCATAATAAGCTGATTGTTGTGAACTTTATTCTTAGACTGATTGTGACTAAAACTACCATTTATCTGTGGTATCAATAATACATAAAAAAAAAACCTTGATTTTATTTTGCAGAAAAAATGTTTTGGTGAAATTTCAAATTAAATTATTCTGCCATCTCACGCTTCTCAGACTGAGTCACACTTACCTAGCACAAGGCGGCACCTCGTCTGCTGGAGGGGAGCAGTGCTCCGCCTCCTCCAGTAGGGGGCACTCTGCACCTCCTCCCACCGGTAACTTCTGCACTGGCCTAGTCCGGGTGCGCAGGCCCTCGGGGGTGGTGGGGTCATGACAGTCCTTTGAGCAGGGGCCCCATGGGGCCCACTCACCCACATCGCAGTCCTTGGCCATAACGCAGGACTGGAAGGTTACCGGGAGCTTGTTCTGGTCGCAGAGGCTGGGACATTATAGAACTTGATTAGTGAATTAGTAGAACCCAGTAGGCACACAGCCCAGCACTACAATCACTTCTAAAAGAAAATGACATTAAATAAATCCACAGTAGCGCCCAAACAATGTGAATAGGACTGTGTCAACGTCCTGCAATACTCTTTGTGATCAGGATTTAAAGTTTCATTAGCAACCCACTTTCATTGTGCCTGTATTTCGAACTGCAATCAATTATCATTATTAGTAGAGCAGAATTATGAGTGATGAAAGAAATGGCTCTTTCGGCTCTTAGAATGACTAACACTTTGAAACACGACAGTTCAAGAAAAATAATTCTCTGAATATTGTCTGCTTCAGTTTTCATTTCGGAGTGCTGAATGAGTAGT
>JAACJT020000110.1:13716375-13735152 GCA_009936485.2 Gymnarchus niloticus | reverse complement strand
CCACCGCCTTCCTGCTGCCCGCCCTGAGCCTAGACCCGCCGGTAAAACCCAGTCTTTTCACCCCCCTCGCCCCCCCCCCCCCCCCAAAAAAAAAAAATCTGAGTTGTGTAGTTATACCCAGCAGAGCTCTGGGATGGGACCTGAACAGGTCCTGCTGGTGGATTTATTTTAATTTTAGCTGGAAGGCCCTTTGAAGGGTGAAGTCACTTCTGCTTGAAGGTTACTGAAATGTTGTTTAAAGCTATACTTGTATTTTGCACTTTGGGGAAAAATATTTAAATGCATTCCTGCATGATAGAAAAGAGATGTAAACTAATTTTTTTCAAAGCTTTTACGTTGGTTAAGGGTTGTGTTAAAACAGAATAATGTAACCACGTGAATTGTTAGTAGGTGTGAGGGACTGCTCACCTGCTAAACTGTCTAGGGCTGTGTGTGTGTGTGTGTTCCCTCCTCTTTGGTCATGTGACTCTGAGTCATGCCTATTCCTGCCTTCTAACAATTATCTCTGACAACTCATTTATACAGTATGGTTCTCCCAGCTGGCAAAAGTAACAAATCTTTCTTTCCTCCTCACCTGACCTTATCTGTTTAAAGAACATGTTCAGTTGTCTTGTCGTTTTTATGTGGGGGGGGGAAATGCTAATTTTTAAAATTTTTGTTGCCTAATGTTTATATATGCATCGTTCATACAAGTCGAATGGTCCATATGAGTGCTGGCTGTCACTCCTGGTCCTGTGTGTGCAGGTTGTTGAACAGACAGCCTCTTGGTTTGTTTTGATCAAAACGTCGGTCAAATGGAAAATGCATCTAAACTGCAGATACGTTACGAAGAGTCTTCTGTGTACATGATTTTTATGCTAATAAAGTAACGTTCCCTTAACTTGGTTTGGTTAATTGGGTTTCTGTGTGAGATGCAAAGTTGAATGATTGTTACCCCCTTTAATTTGTGATTTACCCATAGTTTTGGGTCAAGGAATTCATGGAAGGTATTCAGTTCATTGAAATTTCTTTTTTTGCCTGATAATTTATGCCTAATTATGGTCAACTTAAAAGGCAGACGTTTGTTGTATGTGGTGAAGTGTAAGTACAAAAAAATTCAGAAATATGATTACTTCATGTGCTCAATGAAGCATAATTCACATTAGCTAAAACAAAAATGTCAGATTGAGTTAAATATGACAAAAAAGTTGAAGTGATTTTTATTTAATGAGTAGACCAACATCATAAGGATGACAGCATCCTGTATTGCTGTATTCATGTTATGTGTGTGATACAAACATTAGTTTTGTGATTTGCATTTAGCCTGACAATCAAAGTCATCTATGTATCAAACACACCAAAATCTTTTTTGTTCACCTGTGGTTGGAAACTTTCCACTATCTGATTGTCTTCCTAGTCTCAATCTTCAACTTAAAATGCTTGAGTTTATTAATAACTAAAAAGTGAATATCTATGTACTGTATTTGCAAACTTTTTTTAAGACCTGTCCAGTGATTAGGCATCTTTGCCATTTGTTCAGGTTTTATGTTTGCAAAGTTACTGCAAAACTAGACAGCTAAGAATACAATATTTTTAGGTAAGAAAATCTGACTTCTGGGCATTTTGAATTTTTAAATCTTGCCTTGTAACTTTCTCAACCCAAAGGCATTGTCAACTTTTTAGACTGTGCATGTACAACGTAATTGCATTTTCATATGGTTTTTTCTTCTAGATTTTCCACTGCTATGCGATAACATTATGATCTTAAAGTCAAAATGGCAAATACATATTGTCATTATATACAGGTATACAGTGGGCTGCATTTATCAGCTGAGTGTGTGATGTATGACTTAACGCTTACACCGGAATTGATTTTAGCTGACTTGATGTAGTTTTTTATAGCATCATAAGGTTTTTTGTCTGGGCTGATTTCAGCTTCTTGTGTAGGCCATTGTGTTTTTGTACTTGTGTGCATTACCTGTTTCCATGCAGATGTCTGCATCTGGGAATCTCCTTTGAACATGCACATATGCACATCTGTTTTTGCAGTAAAATGCCGGGCCACTTCCTCTGTAAAAGTCAGGCTGGATTGATTTCATTCATCACGCTGAGACAGAAACAGGACCCACTATGTCATTTGTCAAGGCATAAATCACAGTGGGCAACCACTGTGTTTCCAGATGACTGCGGGTCTCCATGGTGATTGATTGTCTGGAGAGAAGAATAATGGCTAAAGTTTTATTTATTATTTCATTTTCCCCCTCATGGTGTGTCTGTTTCTTTTAAAGCCATAGAAACCTGGCCATGCAAGCCTTGAGAAAAGAGGAAATTTGTGCTTTAGGGGTTTGGCGTCAGTTTTACATAGTTTCACTAAATCACTTTGAGTTTCGTTCTGTCTTATCCTAAGGCATTTCATTTTTATGTCATAAGTAAATATATTGAAAATGCTACTAATTTGTGTAGGTGCAAAATTGATAGTGTACTTTGTATTCTTGTTGCATCATCTGAGATTTTAAAAACATATTTTTGTACCAGCTAAAAATAATGCATGTGTTTGAAATGACCAAAATATATATATATATATATATATATATGTGTATATTCTACCCAACTGTGCCATTTATTGGTTAAAAAAAACTAGCAGTTGTGATACAAAACAGCAGGATTGAACTGTGTGACCCTGCAAACACTGCACAAAAATGCTGTTGCTGTTTTTCCACAGTGTCTGTTGATGCAAAAAACATCTGCTAGTCATTTTCCCACATGTGCGGGAAAATGCTTAAACCTGATCTATGTGCTGAAAGGAAGTCTTCCTATGATTATATTAACATACAGTCCAGGCTAAACTGTTCTCAACTGTGAGTTCTTGGGGAATTAAACAATTCACATTTTAAGTGTGTATTTTTAATATATTTCTTTCTTTTTTTTACTGTTCTGTGTATAGTAATATGAGATTTGTCTTTGGAATCTCTTTACCATCTAGTGTAAATTGAAATAATGGATAGAATTAGTATTGAAATGCTGCCGCCAGTGTGGTTTTATTTCCTTTCACTACCGGAAAAAGTTGACATTTCTTTAATAAATAAGGTTACATTAGAAGTAGAATAGATTAAGTTTAGATGTATATACGTGTTGTGGAATACATGTAATTAGTCACTCTTCTTGCCACAGTAGTCTGTTGTTTCTGTACTGTCGATAAGTTGCAGTTTTGAAAGTATTAGAAGTTGTAAGACATTGTTTGTATGAAACAAGTACTGTCCTGAGTCCTGATGCGAGATGTACTGGTAACCCATGCGCTGACCAGCAGGTGGCGCACTAAGGTAGCATCAGCTGCGATGTTGAGTGGAGCCCGAGCGCCCATCATCAGCCTTCTCCAGTCCTCCCTTGCCTGCGCTGGGGAGAAGATGGCACCGCGTCGCTACTCTCGCACGCTGCTGAAGACGTTGCTGGCCGTGGCTTCCACGGTCCTGCTGGCAAGGCTCTGTGAGGGCCGGTCAGATGCACCCCGTGGGGTCGCCGTCCCTTTCGTGTTTGACCCCAAAGCCACGTGTGAGCCGCCTTGCAAGCACGCGGGCATCTGTACCCGAAACAACACCTGCTTCTGCTCCAAGGGCTACGAGGGAGAAGTCTGCCAGTATGGTGATGTTACCACTTCTCATTTCAGTCATTTGAGTTTTCAAATATACCCAGAAGCTTTATTCCATCCTAATTTTCATTAGTCGGAAGAATATAACTTTTTATCTTGGTCTTGTGAAATGAATGTGCAGTCTTATAATGTAAAATTGTTAACCAAAACACTTAAATCTTTTTTATATCTATGTTTTTTTTTGTGATAACGACTTTAGGCAGTAATGATAACGCGAGCCTTCATAGCTAACTAGTAAATCTTGCTGGTTATAGCTAACTGTTACCCCAAATGTAAGAACGGAGGAGAATGCCTTCGTCCTGGGAAATGCAGATGTCCCTCAGGATTTGGGGGGAAATACTGTCATAAAGGTAATTCTGCAGATTTATGTGGTTCCTGTTAAATCCAGTTCTACGTCTTGTGTTGTTTTATTAATTCTGTGCTCAGTGTGCACGTTGCAGGAACGTACCTGCATGCCGTTTAAAATGTGAATGTGTGTTACTGACTGCTTGTTGCTGCCGTATTTATGTAATTCATTGACAAACTCAGGGACTTTGTACATATATACACTCTGTCCTTCCCTGACTTGCCCTCTCCTGTATTTTGCACTTTCAAATTATTGCAAATTCCGATTTGTCCTTTTGTCACTTGCCGTTCGTATGTTGCACCGTGGTCCTGGGGTACGTGATCTTGTGCCTCTGTATACACTCAATATGGATAGTATGACAATAAAGCACGCTTCACTTGGCTTTATAGTGTTTGTTCTTGCCAGTGGTGTGTGTTTGGGAATGTGTGATTGGTGATGGTTGTGGGAGTGTGTGGCATAGTATCTGTGTGACAGTGACAGCGGTGTGTTTCTCAATACACTGGCTTACTGCAGTGATGTCCCCCATGGTTTCTGTGTTTGATGCAGTGGTGTGTGATGGTGGATGCTGGAACGGGGGGGAATGCATCGCAGAGAATAGGGTAGCCAAATGCCTCTGCCCCTACAGTTGGACCGGGTCCAGATGCCAAGAAGGTTTGTTTAACACGTGACTCGTTCAGATCCATGTCTGCTAAACCAAAGGTGTAAAGCTCCTGTTACCCATTGCAAGATTTCATTCCTCGGTACTTTTCAGTGCACTTCAATTCCATTTACATAGCGCCTTTAGCATTGTCACAAAGTGCTTGACATTGTCAAAGGTGACAGTCGCCCATATTGGTGCTGATTTACTATGAACTGTTTCTGCCCCGTCTTGTGGTTCGTCAGTTTTATTTTTACCATAATGGATGGTTACGACTTCGTCGAGATTGTGAACGGTTCTATTTCTCAGCACAACAATCCACACATTTCCTTAAACCATGTGTACAAACACCTTGCTTCAGGGCAGTAAAGAACAGCCTGTTTGTACAGTTTAGGAAGCGCTATGCTGTCTGTATGCTCCATAACCTGCTTTCAGCACATAATGCGTCTTTTTTGTTCAATTTCCCTCAGCAATATGTCCCCAGGGTTGCCAGAATGGGGGTAGCTGTGTGGCGCCAGGAATCTGTAGCTGCCCCGAGGGCTGGCTGGGAGGAGCCTGCCACACTGGTGAGCCCACCCATCACCGACAACATGCCCAGTTCCCTGCAGGGAATGCTGGGGGCACTGGGCATGTTTATGGTCATTATCAGCTGGATCACTCTACTACCGGACACTGCAAGCTGAAAGACAGAAAGAGATAGCACCGTTATAATTTCATTAAGTAAATTTAGACTCTTAGATGGTGTTTGTCTACCTTGGGCAGCCATCAGGATGTCTTTATGAGTCACCTGTTGTTCGTCCAAAACAGCCTGGTGTTCATTCATGTCAAACAGGCACACTCAACTGCACTGAAAGAAGCAGTACTTAGAATTTTTTGCTTCAGGCCCGTTTTTGAGTTTCTAAAATCGATGAGTGAAATTTGAGTTTCAAGACTCAGTTTCCACTATTCTTCACAAGTCTGTAGGTTCAATACAGTGAAATTTTACAAGAATAATCATTATGCAAGAATCATACTAATTATTTTGGTTATGCACTCATATTTCACAGTTTTGTTTAGCAAATACCCTGAAATGAAAAGTGATTGAATAGTAGATGTTAGCTCTATTGACGTAATGCTTATATAGACTATTTCCTGCCACAATTAGATGTGATAGAATCCAGATGTTGCTGTAATCTGGCAGATGTTTGACAGCACCCAGCTGCATGCACATCAAACCCTGAAAAACCTTTTCGTTCCCCCACCCCGACTCCTCCTTCCTCAGCTGTGTGTAAACGGCCGTGTCTGAACGGGGGGAAGTGCATCTCTCCCAACATATGTCGCTGTCGCCCTCCCTTCTCGGGTCCACAGTGTGAGGAGAGAAAGACGTTTTAACCTTGGAAGAACAAGGTGACCAGAGCATACAGTATCTTACCTTTGTGCATAAACCTGAATGTATCTATAATTATAAACCCTGGTGCTTTAAGGAAATCCTTGAATTTGTGACTTTTTTAATGAAATATTGTAGTAATAACTGTCTAACATGTTAGTCTGAGACAAATCTGTGAGGACTGGACAGAAAATGTATATCTTCTGGAATTGTTCCATTTTATCTTGCTGTCTGTACCAAATAAAATTTGTTCAGTGAAAAGCTTTTACATTGACATTCTTCTCATGGTAGTAAATGGTAAAACTCCTTAAATGAATTTAAAGAATTCTGACATAATTCTGTGCCAATATAACAAACACTAGCTTACACAGATTTTAACTGGTATTGTGACCTGTCAACTGAAATTAAACTTGAGTAAAAACCGCAGACAGACTCACCTCATCAACAGAATATGGATCAAGCCCATATGCTTTTTTATTGGAAAATAATAAACAGAAGAAATATTTGCAAAATGTATAATTTACAAAGTTGTTTCTTCAAATACATACAGCCAAAACTACAAGATATTAACAATTACAAACGAATTTTTATAAGACTATCTGTTCAGTAACAAATTATGCAAGTTAGAAAACACTGAATCATACAGAAATCTGAAAAGGTTACTTTTTTAAAATAATACAATGTGTGTTTTACTTTGTGGGTAACATGACTAAAGGTAAATGGTAAATTAAATTTTACTAACCAAACACAAATGTATAAATATTCAGCTATACAGTGCACATACATCAGTAAGAAATGCTTGAAACATTCATTTGTAAGGCCTGGACCACACAACTTTGAGACAAATAAAAAGCAATCTATAAGTCTATTTAGTGTAGGTAAAATTATGCCTCTGTGAAGGTATGCTGCATTATACTCTGTGCTGATATGCTGAGATATAATGAGGTTTTGAGGTAGTGAGAGATGCTCGGAGCTAATTACAGTATCTCTGGCCATTCTGGATTTCAGAAGCGGGTCACATTTCACACAGCACACATGCTCACCTATACTCAAATGTATACATCCTTCTCTCCGTTTTGCTCTCTAAGTCCTTTACATCCTATGAATGTATCTCTTCAATGCTGACTTTCATCCCTGTGGAGTAAAACCAGGAAATTGTTCAATTTACTAAAATTCTAATAACTGGAATATGAGAATGTATCAATTTTCTCACTGGCAGGGTCACAGGGGCGTCTGGAGCCTATCTCAGGCAGCACAGGGCATAAAGTTGGGGTATACCCTGGATGGGATGCCAGTCCAATGCAGAGCACATGCACATAATCACACACTGTGCAATTCAGAGAGGCTAATTAGCCTAACTGCACATCATTGGACTGTGGGAGGAAACCCACGCGATATGAGAACATGCAAACTCCACACACAAAGTGAAGATGAGATTCGAACCCCCGACCCAAGCCTCATAAGACAGCAGTGCTACCCATTAAGTCCCACTATACTCCCCGACATGAGAACATAATTGTTAAAAAATAAATAAATAAATAAATCCTCCATCTGCATATAACCACTTATCCACAACGGCATCACCAGATGACAGTCCGTCACAGGGCACATAATCACATGCACTGACTGGTACAGATGAACAAAAGTAGAGAAATAAGATTCACCTTTTTTCCACAGTTGGCACCAACATAACCTGGCCGACAGTGACAGAAGTCGGGCAGTACACAACGGCCACCGAAGAGGCACTTCTGTTTACAGACAGCTATAAGACAGCCAGTGTCAAACAATATGCCAGGTATGAAGATCTGGAAGGAGGTAACTCATTTGTGATGGTGAGGAAGACTAGGAGTGACTCACGAGTCTGGCACTGAAGCCCCTCCCATCCAGGTGGACAATGACAGGTGTTTGGTCCAACGCATTCCCCACCGTTCTTGCACATTTGTAAGCAGATGGCTGTGACCATAGTACGGGTGGAGAGATGCAGCCATGCATATGGTCAACATTGAAAAGAGGTGCAGTGTGTTACATTACAAAACATTCCTGTTATAATTTATATGCTTCTATCTGCATACAACTGCATAAACCTAACATGTTTGCAATTGTGTAGTTTGTTTTCCAGTGCATCAACATTCAGAGAGAGACTAATACACCTGAAAATTCCAACTTTGCCGTATGGCAAATTTAATACTTTTACCAGAAAGCAGTCGCGTTAAAAGTCAGTCACACTCACGGATGCTGCATCTTCTCCCTTTCCACCCGGAGGCACAGGAACAGACATTTGGTCCCACACATTTCCCTTTGTTCATGCAAACCGGATCACACACACCTGAAAGACAACAAAAAAAAAACTTATCACTGCCATCCAAGTGCTTTCAAAGTCTGAAGGAGAAGGTGACACTTTTTGTAATGGATAAACACATGCAAAGAAGTATTTACACAGGGAACACGCAACCACATCATGCTAGAGACACACAAGATGACGTAAGTAACTGTGAAACTGTCACAGAGGAAAGAGAAATTCACTATTTTTATGTGCTTCGCAGCAGGGTCGGTGCAATGGGGGAGCTAGCAAGAGCCAGGCCCCCCCAAACAGAGCTTATAAAACAGTGATCGCCAACTGGCAGACCACAGGTGCACAATCAGACAGTGAAGCAGCAAAATCTGGACTGCAGACCCCCGGTCATGCGTTTTGGTTGGTGTTCTGCCAGATTTTGCTACCCATCAGTGTGACCTTAATAGCATAATTCTGCTGTGCCCCCCTTTACTCCAAATCTGATTGGATGTTATGAACATTCGTTTTGACTGCCTTTCTTTGCAGTTTCTACTACAGGCAACATCTTTTGATAAGTGTGCAGCATTTATTGTTAGCCATTTCATTATAATTAATTACACCCATTACTGGTAAGGTTTTTTGTATAAAAATATTATTTACGATGCATGTATAATTTGAGATTTGTGGTGTATTTATATATACAAATTTTATAATTTATGTGTTTAATGAAACTTGCATTATATTTGTGGCATATATTGGCACATGCAGCTAGGTAACGTCTTTTAAAGGGGTATTATTTTTAGGTACATTACATATGTACATTAAACCAAGTAAACTATAATACATTATGCGTAGCAGTATTATTTTTACTTTTCTCTAGTTTATTCAAAAGTTTCACTTGCTTGTATCTGACTTTTTTCCTATCACACACCAGAAATATCAAAGTCTGTCATGCCTTCTTTGACTGAATTATGAAAATAAGGATAATAATGAAGGATTTTACACTGATCTGTGTTTGTCTAGTCATTCCTGTATGGAATTGTTTTGCTAGATACCAATAACTATACAAATCCAGGGTGGTGGGTGTGATGGGGAGAGGTCATATCACCAAATGTAGCTATCAGTTCCTTTTCCCTTGTCTGTGTTTTTAAAACAGGAGAACAGCTTCTCTCAGGAGTTTATTTCAACCACATCACCGGTATCTCATTATTATACATTATATTATTATTATACTTTTGTCTACAAGTCAGATATAGCATGAGCGTTGTTCATCAGAGTTTTACAAAGTAATTAAATCACCATATTCCTGAAACACTATGCCAGATGATTTCAGTAGTGACATGAAAATTATCATGAATCGCTTGTCTTTTCCTTAGTCTGTGTAAAATCACACAACTGTAACAGATCCTCTATTTCCCTAATCATTTACAACAGAAACATGTTGCAAAAATGTTAACGTTACCATTTTCAGCTAATTTAGAAGGAATAGTTTCTAAAGTTTTGAAGTGTAAATTTTCACATTTCTAATGTTTCACTGTTCTTGGTTTAAATGAATCCTATTTTAGACAAAGCATTTTCTGACAGATTGTACCTCCCACAAAAGAACACCAACTGCACGTTTCATGTGGCAGCTGCCACCCCCCAAATTGATGGGCCCCCTTGCAAAAACAATACCCCCCACCCCACCAATTTTGCTCTGCTGCCGACCCCCACTTCAAAGCCTGGTGTAAGGCAGCTAACAATTTGTGTTTTTCCCCCTCACACCAGTCAAGAGTGAAATCCAATTGGATGACTCACTGTTCTGGCATCTTTTCCCCGTGTAGCCTTCGGCACAGGAGCACACATTGTTCCTCATACACTGACCCCCGTTTTTACAGGGAGGGCTGCAGACAGCTGAAACACATATATCCTCACATGCTTTGTAATCACGTGACTCATTTGGCATCGTCAGCATCTGCCAACAACTGGCAATCAACCACTGAGCAGCTGACGGACACGCGTCTCTCACACGGCAAGGCAACAAAAAGACTCAATGTTCCCAGAAAGGGGGAGATTCTCACCAACATGGCACTGAGATCCGAAGAACCCAATGGGACAGACGCAGATGTTGGGTTTCACGCAGGTTCCCCCATTCAAGCACACAGGTCTGCACATCGCTAGTAGTGGGGTGAGCAGGATAACTCAGTCAGCTCTATGCACCATTCGTTTTTGCTTAGTTTTAATAGTTTTGTGGTTTTAGCTAACTGTCCATTATTCCAACAGGACACTGAAACAGCACTTTAACTGAACAACAGAAGTTGTTGAGGATTTTAATCTTACCTGAGCTACATGTGGGTCCGTACCAGCCAGGCTTACACTTACACACATCAGGAGAAACACACTCCCCGCCGTTGTCACAGTGCTGGCTACACACCACTGAAGATTTGCACAGGGTCACAGTTAAACCTCACTACTGACAAACATTTGACCTGTTAGGATTGGTGTACTTTTTTACTACTGTACAGAAGCTACACTCTTGAGATATTACAAGACGACCTCAGTCTCTCTCACCCGCATTATACAAGCACTCAATGCTGCCTTACTAGTTTCACATCTGGGTCCTACGTAGCCATACTGGCAGGTGCAGAGGTTCCTGGCCTGGCATGTTCCTCCATTTTGACAGGAGGGATCACATTTTGCTGAGAAGGAGAACCGGAACAAACGCGACTAAGCAGACACGCATTATCATGCCATCTACACAGCTGAATCTTGAATGAACACAACAAGACAACTGACCATACCTCCTATAATCACTTGGAGGATTTTAATGGAAGAAAAATTCCTGTTCCCACAAACTTGGCTTGATAAACAGATTGACACTCTAAGTGATGCTGTAATGGCGTGGTTACCTTCCTCACAAGTGGGTCCACTGTACCCTAAGGGACAGGCGCATTCGTTGGGTTTCACACACTTGCCACGATTCTTGCAGTCAGGTCGGCACACAGCTGTGGGAGCACAGTGAAGTTAGTGTGTGTGTGTGTGTGTGTATGTGTGTGTGTGTGTGTGTGTGTGTGTGTATGTGTGTGTGTGTGTAGCGTAATGAAGTAAGCCTCCCACTACCCCAGCTGATACAAATCCCTATCAACAAGGCACTCACACCCTATAAACATCCTTCTATCGTGAAGCACAAAACAAACAACACCTTCAGTGGCCGTTTTACGCTTTTGGTATCTTTACTGTGGTAAACAAGCAAGAGACTTAGCTTAGACATAGTTGTCCATATCAAAAGCTACAGTTCTGTCTTAGAGAACAGTGCTAAATCACACTTTAGGTAACCTTTGACTCCAGATGTGATGTGTATTGATCAAGAAGTTGTGTGTATTAAATGTACACCTGAGACAACACAATTCTATTAGACTGACCAATATGGCAGCCAAATCCAGTGTAGCCCTCTTTGCAAGTGCAGACGTTGGGCTGGGAACACTCCATATTCCGTCCACATGGGTGCCGACAAGTAGCTGCACACAAAAGGTCCGCAAAAATAAATCGGGTACCATATATTAAAAAAAAAAAAGGAAGGAGTGACAATAAGTAACCTACCTTTGCAGGTAATTCCATCTCCTGTGTACCCAGATGGGCAGTGTCCACACTGAAACAATCCTGTCAGAGAAGGCTCACAAGGCACTCCAGGAAAGCAGGGTGCGTTGGCACATGTCGCATTGGGGGCTGAGGCCTCCTTCTCATCCAAGTCAAGTTGTTCTCTCTCTGGGAGCCTGTTGCGGACTGTGGAACATACAGCTATGGTGTCACTCTGCTCATGTGTGCTTGAGCTCACCTTCTAAACAATAGAGGACAGCTTCCTATTACCTGTGTGGCTTCCTCCTGCTGTCTGCTGGTTGTCTATGGGACTCCTGGGGTGAAAGAGGGAAGCAGTGGGCACTTGCTCCGATCTACCCTGGGTGCGTTCGGAAATGAGAACCAGGGTGTCTTGGTTGCCAAGAGGAGTGATACGCTTTTCCCCTACAAAACACAAGTTCAATCCATTAAAGGGTTCAACAAGTGGACAAATGTTACCAAGCTTATTCACGTGGAATAAAGTACACAAAGATTTATGTCTATGTGTACTCTTTAAGAAAGAAATCAAAGACTGCTGGAGTCAACATTTCTTTACAAGATTTGGTCAACGAAGCAATTCCCACCAGCTGTGCAGGCATGGCCGTCACCGTGGAATCCTTGTGGACAGGGTCCACAGGTGAACCCAGCAGTCAAGTAGGGGCTTTCAAAGCACTGAACCCCTGGGAAACAGGGATTCCTGGAACAAGGGGTTGGAAGAGCTAGAAATACAGACAAATACAGTTAATTCAGTAGTAGTTTGATTACTCACATGATTGTGATGTCACATAATTTACATAAATTTAAGAAACTGGAACATAAGAAAGAGGTTTATCACTTGTATGCACCTATAATTAGGATAATGACTGGTAAAAATAGTCATTTTGTTTGTCTGATCTTAGCTGTTTTGTTATTAACTGGAAAACAAAGCAAAGTTGATATTGAAGTGTTACATACACTACTTACCAGCTTTGGGTCTATGAAGTGTCGGGCCTTCTCTGAAAGGTTGGTGAACTCCAGTCTTTGTTTTAATTTCCATGCGATAATCATGATATTTAGGCACACCCTCATCCGTCTCACCTTTAAAAGAAGACGTTTCAGTGCTAATCGTTTTTCTGAGCTAAAGTGGAAACATGGAAGGGTAAAGACTGGACCTACGGCTGCAGCTCTGCCCATCTCCACTATATCCAACTGGGCAGGGACCACAGACAAAGGAGCCCAACATGTTGGTGCAGCCAGCTTGAGGGAAACACGGTGCAGACGCACATTCATCAATATCTTCCCCACAAGATGGGCCTGAGAGACAAAACAGTAGGAGTCACACACACACACGCTCAAATTCCAGACAAAATCAAACGAAAATGTATACCAATAAACATGTGCTATATACCTAAAGCTTCCTAAAGTTATACTAAACACATATGATGAAAGTTCATGTGGTCCTAGGCAGTGTTTGTTATGTGTGTAAACCTACAAACTTCTGGATTCCAAAGAGAGCAGAACTGGCATTTTTCATTTACCTGTGAATCCAGGCAGACACAGGCATGAGTAAGAATTGAGTCCATCCACACACCTGCCAGAGTGACAAGGGTTGGATTTGCAGCTGTCTGAATGAATTTCACACTTTGTGCCCTCAAACCCAAGTGGGCATGCACAGAGGTACTCCCCACTCCCAGGGGGAAACAACATGTTTGTGACACAGGAAGCTCCATTCTGACAGTCACATGATCGCACTAAGACCTGGAAGGGACCCAGATATATGAAAAAGGTCAGTTTCCTTTGCTATAAGGAATTTCTAATTCAGAGCTCCCTCTTGTGGTTAAAACATCTATATTGTCTAAACATATATTTCAAATTTAAATCAGCACAATAAAAAAGTGGCATTAAATAACAGAGCAAAAAGATCCTTTGCAAATAGAGCAGAAATATCCCGTGTAACATAAGGTGTGTATATACAGTACCAGTCAAAACTGTTATATTTTTCTGAAATTTCTCTGGTTATGATGGTTCAGTAGGAAATTGTCTTCCCAATGCTTTTGCAGCAATTTCCAGATACAGCATGCAGAGTGCTTCTAAGTTGCTTTGCTTTAACTATTACACCCCCTGCATCCAATACAAATTGTATGGAACAGAGGTCCAGAGACTGGGCTGGCCAGGTAGTTTTGTGTTATATTTCACCAGTTAGTTCCTACACAAAACAGCAGGACCCACAAACATAAAACTCGTACATTCACCATCTCACATTTTACAAGTACACAACAGCTAGGCCCAAAGATCTCAAATTTTGACTCAGTTCTTCAGACCAACTTCTACTCAAGTGATTAGGGTTCAAGTTAGATCAATAGTCACGCACATGTACTCAAACGCTTAATTCGTACAGTGAGCTTATTATAATAAACTAGTTAATAAACTTATGAGCAACAACATCCTTTCCAATGGGACAAGATATGGCAGAATACTACAGGAAATAAGATGAACTAAATCACTGATACTATTCCCTTCTTGTACCTCTACAACAGTCCGTGTGACTGCGTTACAGTCGTCAGTAACCAGAAACTCAAAAGTCTGCAGAGAAGGTGACGTGGCTTTCCAAATGAGGAGTCCAGCAGGCGAGAGAATGGCATCTTCTGGGCCAGACTCCAGGGTGAAGAGGACTGTAGAGCCCTCAGGATCTGATGCGAGGAACTGGTACACAAAGTTCTCCCCGTGGAAGGTCTGCAGACGGGCTTGTGGTGGCTGAAGCACAGGGGGCTCGTTTTCTGACAAGAGAAGAAAGCCACAGCGATGTGAATGCACAGATACAACGTGTGTACAGTACATAAAGGACTTTAATTAACTGGAAAACTTCCACTATCATACCAAGGTATTTTGCTAAAATATTCTGTTTTTATTTAGAAAATACTGGAGTGATTTCAGCTATCTGCCCAAGTGGTATAATTTGGCCTCCAAAGTAACAATTTTCACATTACTTTTACTGTTGTTATTTGACAACTAGAGTCTTCTTACAGATACTACTGGTCTACACATTTCTGTATTTCATATTTTTGATCCAGGGACCCAAATTGTCATGACAGAGGATCTTCAGGATACATTGGCCTGTATCATTAGCCCAGGCTGAAATGTATTGGTACTTTAAAAAAAACAAAACAAAAAAAAAACAAACAAAAAAAAAAAACATACGTTTCTTGTCATAAATTGTTACGATATTACTCTAAGACCAGCAAGAAATCAACTATTATTTTAGCATTACGAAAACATGCATGCCGTAGTACAATTTATAGTAACTAAATTAAAAATAAATAGTATAAGCTAGTTTACTGATTCATACACATGCAAATTTCAAAATGTTCAGCAAACTTTCATTGTGAGATTTGTCAATTCTGTGTAACATTCCCTTAAAATATGTACATTTTGTAAGTGATGGCGGCCATTATGCCTGAAGAATCTTGAGATCCACCCAAGGCTGGATCCGCAAGGTCCAAGGTTAAATACCACTGGTGTAGACATATACAGACATACAAAAGAGGTGATTAAAAGTACAACTTTAAAGAAATGGATTTACTTTCTACCACGGACCACGTAAATTGTGAGGAGTCTGGGCGACACAACAGGCAGGGGCTGCTGGGGTTCAGGTCTCCTTCTCCATAACAAAGGCCATCGATGTTGCATGTTTTCTCCTTAACACGAACACAAAGAAGAAAAGCAAAGATAACACGAGAGGCCAAGTTCACCCAACATGTTCATGGAACACTTCAAACTTGGATGCTCCTAATATACCAGGGAACCAAAACAATCACACAGTTTGATTTTTCAAAAATCAAAAATAGCCTTGGTATGTGCAAGTAGCTTTAAAAAGAACACAAAATTACTTCAAGTGTGAGGAAGCAGGAGACAAGCTTAATTATATGACAGTGCCATATCGTAATCTGTACAAGAGCCCATCCTGCTTTCATGAAATTCAGAAAATTGCCCTGTAATTCCCTTCACAGAATCACTCATGTTTACAGAACCGTCTGTTTTTCTCACAGCTAATGTGAACTTTCCATGATTGTTAAGAAATACAATGACACACGTTTTTATATGACTAGGCCTGTGCTTGTGGCTTTGTGTCACATGGAAGTTCCTTAAAACATACAAAACTAGGCGATACCCACCCTCAGAGTGCAGAGTCCCTCAGCATGAGGCCGGCAGATCTGACATGCTCCATCAAAAAGTGTCAGGACTTTGGCGTTGCTGAACCCATGTCCATCATTGGAAACCTGACAAAATACAGACATATCCTGAGGGTAATGCACTCTTGGAGATTCTAGGACACCTATAACCCAGTGATGTAACCTAATGTGAAAAGCAAAGCTCACCTGCTCATACACAGGAGGCAGGACTCAAACACGCAATGCCAGTCTGCTACCAAATAAATTATGATTGCTGGAATTTAATTACATACAGAGATTAAAATGACTTTAATTAAAAAAATACTGTACCCTGAAAGGATTTTCAAAAGCTTAAATTAAATAATAAATCACTTTAGGTTAAGATTTATATTTATCCTCGGCATGTTTTTTGTGGGTATAAGACTTTGGAAAGTGAATATCATGCAATCAGTTTTGAACATTTCTCAACCCATCAATGTGCCTTCTTCTCTTCTCTATACTGGGGTGCTAATCTATAATGTAACTGTTTATCAACACAAAACAGTATTTCGATGTTGTTTCAATGTGGATGGTGTTTTAGTGGCCTAGATTTGAGAAAGACGCATGTGATCCACAATAATCTAATCGGTTGCTCATTTGGCCATACTGCTAAAACAGGTCCAACTAGATGCTGATGAGTCTAGGAGCATCGTGACAAATCACAACGTACATTTCATTTCTAATTACTCGTTCTAAATAAGGTATCCTCTTAAAATCACCTTGAACTTAAACTTTGCTTAAGGCACCAATACTCACTTTAATTTGCCACCTGGCAACTGGCTTATCGTCGATCATTTCCACGTCCAGGAGGTCAGACATCTGCCCTTCTTCCATTGGGAGCTGACAGTCCAGAGCAGTAGGGCTCAGGAAAGAGGCCAAAACTAACTGGGGGTCCTGGAGAACCCACTCCCCATTGACAAACTGGAACAGCACGCAAATGGAGAATGTTTAAGACATCATGGTATCGGTTTCCTGTCAATAACTAAAACCATAATTAACCAAATCGACCATCACGGGGTAATGACAGTACTGTCACATGCATCCACACGCAGTTAACCTTTTCCTTCACAACTTCACACTTGGCTTTTGTGGAGTTCTGGAAGCCTTGGCCAGACACTCGGACGGTGGAGCATTCATGCTGACGGATGTCACAGAGGCCTGCGTTCTCCAGCTCTGTGATTTCTGGGACCTGATCTTCGAAGAGAACAGGAACAAAAGGGGAAAAGAAACTCACACTGTAAAGAGCCAGGTAAATATTTAAGATTATATACAAGATATTCATAATTTTCTGGTCATTTCATTCAAACATGTTGATATTGGTTCATATTTCTCATACTTAAAATTCTACTATTTGACTAGCCTGAAATCATTCTGCCCGTATTAATGGTATAACATAACTGGCTGTACTGTCCAGTTTACTGCACCTACCAGTGAACACACTGCAGTCGTAGGACCTGAACCCCGGGAAGCACACACACCCTGACTCGGAGCACTGCCCATTGCCGTTGCACAGCTCAGGACACCTGAGGATGGCCACCGCAGCCTCCTGCTCGCTACCCCCACCCCCCTGGATGAGCCTCCTCTCGCACTCATTTTGCAGCAGGGGCAAGCTGGCGGTCAGCCAGGCCTGGTCATCCTTCAGCTGCAGGTCAGTCACGCACATCGCCACCGCGTCAGCCAACGCCCTGCCCAGTAAGGGGCCACAGCCGACCGCCACGCTGGAATTGGCCACAGCGTGGAGGCAGAGCTGCAAGGCGTGGGCTTCGGTCAGGCCCGATGCGGTGGGCCACAATGGCGAGGGCTCCGTCCGGTCATCCTCCACATGGTCACCGGGGAAGAGGTAGGTGAAGTCCTCCAGCTTGGCCTGACTCAGACTTTGGTGTGCGGTGGCTGAGGCGGGACCGCTGCTCTGCCGCTTCCATCTGCTTTGCAAAAGCTGGCTGTCATCGGCAGTGTGGGAGCGAGTGTCCAGCCCGATGCGTCGTTGAAAGCCATCAGATGGTTCATGTTTTCCCAGGTCAGGAGTTCCTCGGACCTGGAGAACTTCTGCTCGATTCCGGGGGGCCCTATCCTGAGTCTTGTGCAGCCCATTCACAAGATCCAGCAAATTTATGTATTCTGCAGTGACGTCCAGGGACGGTATTACTGATGGAAGCCTCACATTGCTGAGACGAGTGCAGGTTGTGGGAAGAGCGACCAGCTTAGACTGAGGCCTGGTAAAAGACTTGTCTGCTTCCTGTTCGCAGCTGCAGTAGTGTCTCACATTTCCCCAGTTCTCATAGAGAGGAACGTGATCAAACAGGCTGCTATCAGGGGGAACCCTGACAAAACCAGAAACACACATGCACAGAACTATTAAAAGACCCATGCTGCAGAGGAATTCAGAACAAACAGCGTAGGATCTGGGAATATGGAGACCCTTACCTCCATAGACCAATGAACACAGCAGCATCCCAGATGATGGCACCCCCCTCTCTATGAAAGTCATTCAGGGGGTCATCATCGAAGGTCCCGCACAGGCCCTCTGTATGCCCAAAATCAGAACTGGGGGCTTGGATGGTGAGGCTCATCCCCCATTCCTCCACATCTGCACGCACAAAGGCCCCAGATGAGAATATGATCTGTTGGGGGGGGGGGGGGGAAACAAAAAAAAACAGAGGGAGGGTGGGGGCGGTATGTTCATACCATCCCCAAAATTTCTCCCAGCCCTTCCACTTTTTGGGACACTATTTTCCCTGCTAGAGTAAACA
>JAACJT020000110.1:13690538-13707167 GCA_009936485.2 Gymnarchus niloticus | reverse complement strand
CGACAAAATTGTTTTGTTGGACAGTTTGTTTTTTTCCAAAAGAATTGTTTTTCTAGGCCCCCCCCCCCCCCCCCCGCCCCGGGATGAGGAGTTAGCAGGTCCTCAGCAGGATGGGTGTGTCAGTAGAACCTTTTGTCTTCTTCTGGTGCCAGAGACGAAAGATCAGCAACCCATTGACTACGAGGGACTAGTGACAGGAAATTGAAAGTCTGTGATCAATGAAAGGGAGATTCTCCTTTGGGGTTCAGTGGGTGTAGAATGGCCTAGAACAATTAGAAACACACATTATGTAGGACTGATGGTCTAAGAGGTTGGCCTCATTAACGGCATCCTGTTTTTCCAGTCCGTTTCATTTTTGACCTGTTTAAAGTAGTAGAGTAGGTTAGCGTCAGTGCAGTTCTAGCTTCTTGCAGTAAATGAATATGTACGTATTTCAAATGGAGTCTGGTTAGGCAATGTTCTGTTCCATCACCAAAGAAATTTACATTTTATTCAAAAAAAGTGTTTGTGACAAAGCTGTTTTAAGATCTTTCATATTTCAGTTCAGAATCCAGAGTTACTGTAAAACCATTGTTATTGGTCAAGACCATTCATTGGTGGTTGGTTGCCTGTATTATTCTTTGAATCCCAACTTGTTTTTCTAAGTAGCCGAAACGAGGATGACCCCCAGTGTGGGGAAAATGGGGGTCAGGCGGTCAGAGGGTGGCACCAGCCCCCATTCACAGTTCTTATCCCCTCTCTCCCCTGAGCTTTAATGTGGACATCCTACTGTGGGTGCTAGGCCACCTTTGATTTTGTGCTGTAATAACCTGAGGATTAGAACTGGTGATGGGAATGGAACCCACTGCACGGTTTCCTCCCCTGCCTTTTATCAGGGTAAATCCAGGTAGCCAGTGGGTGTCATACCTCTCTGGCTCCAGTCCCGTAGCTTCTGTGCAATGCAGCCCCTGGCAGCGCCTGTAATTTCAACGCCTGATTGGCTGTCAGATTTGAGTGAGTGTGTGTTATGTTCTTGTAATGGGGGCTCTTCCTTCTCTACAAAAGCTAAAGCAGGTCTCAGTTCAACACCATGCTTTCATATCAGCTGTTTGAGTAGTTCTCCTTAACGGTAATTCAGCCACCTGCCTCGTTATTTATATGATGGCACGTATTGGGCATCCTCTGTGCGAAGAGCCAAATTCCATTTCCACTGGCTAAAAGTGTCTGTGAAGTGAACCAATAAAAAGTTGTTTCTTGAAACAACCGGTCATTTTAGGATTGAGAGCTTTGTCCTGAAATGGAGCAGTCGTAGAATTCAGGAGGACTTCTGCACGATGCTTTAGTGACATCATGAAAGCCTGTTGAACTGGCGAAAGCTCAGAGCCGTCCAGCAACAGCTCTTTGAGGTGTGAGCACACATCTTCTCTGATAGTGAGGAGGGGACCCTTTTCTGTGAACTGGCAGGGTGGGCTTGGCGTGGCCTGTCTGGGTCGGAAAGAATACAGATAAGCATTGGGTGCACCTCTACTTTCCTGGAGGTGGAGTGGTGCCTGCTCTATCTTTTTTCAGGGCCTGCGTGAACAGCAGGAAGTTACATCAGCCAGACATCCCCAAGTCACGAAGCATTCTTTAGGTGGCCAGTTACAAGATTAGGACTATTTAGTAATGTTGTTATTATTATACTAGAAATTATATTAGGTATACTGTGATACAAATGCCTTTGACTGAGAGTCATGTCTAGATTATTTTATCCCTCCCTGTAGGAAATTAGAATAAAGATTTTAATGAGTATAAAGCGTTAAAATAGTATAACATTGATAAAAATTAGACAATCTTAGGTCATGTGCTTAAGATTGTCTCTATTTTCCTCCTCAAGTAAAATTTTTATAGTGCTATCCAGAGAAAACACATTTCAGTAACAAATTGTCTAAAGCTGTATTTAGCTATAAATGGGAATAATTTATTATTGAGGTTTTTAAACTTTATCATATGATGAAAGCATGGGCTGAAGCATATCCCAGGCAGTCTAGGACACGAGTCAGGGATACACCCTGGATTTGATGCTAGTCCAATGCAGAACGCATACGCAATCATACACTAAAAAATGTATAGATTCTAGATAGCTTTATTGAAAGTCTTTGGATTGTAGGAGGAAATCAGAGTTCGCAGAGGAAAACGTTAAGCAGGAATATACCAGCCAGGAATCAGAGGAATCACCTCCCTCAACGCTGTCATGGTAGCGTTCGTATTGTCATGTGAACCCTGCATTGTATGGGATGAATTGGTTCACCTCTCTAGCACCGTGGCTGATTGTGGTGATCGATCCCCAAGCCAATTCCTCGAAAATCTCAAAAGTTTTGGAGTTGAGCAAGAAGCACATCCGGGCGAGGGGACACCCAGGGCAGACTGCACGGTCATCAAAGGGCACATGTGGTCACACCGGATGGGCAATTTAGAGACAACAGTTTGCCTAACCATATGTTTTTGAACCGTGCAAGGAAACTGGTACACCTGGAGGAAACCCTTGTAGACACAGGGATAAGATGCCAAATCTACAAGCACAGTGGCAAGGGGACGATTTGAACCCACAGCCCTGGAGGTATTAATCCACAATAAGCCCTACCTTTCTAGAAACACATATAAGGCACACGCAAATTATAATCAATTTTATAGTTATGATCATCTGACTCTGTGACCCTGTACTGGATAAGTGATTACAACATGGGTGGATGTATATCTGAAGCTGTAAAAAATATCGCAGCTTGTACTAATAACCCAGTATCTTATGTTTCATAAACATCTGCTTGTGTTGTGTACTATATAAACAGTTCCCTGGCCTTTTTTAGGCCCAATGTTCTCCTCCTGGTGACGTAGGAACACTAATACTGTACAAAGCCTCTTGGAGGACTTTGGCAATAGCAGGGGTTTTTCCTCAGGGTCTTCAGTGTAAGAGGCAGAGCAAACCGTCTCTCCTGAGGCGGTGGGAAGCCACGAGGAGCCAGGGTGGCCCGTGTGTTGGAATTTTCTGGCAGCTCTCCAGTGGAGGTCTCATTGTGAGGTGACGACTGCTCTGTCAAGGAGAGTTCTTTTAAGAGCCACACTACACACACACAGACACACACCACTGTGTCTACTAGGAGACATCGGTCCCCCTGCGGCAGCTGCTGAGCGTATGGGAGCCTGAGGGTGTGAAAGAGCCATTGTTCTCTCTTGTTGTGTCGGAGACCTACGGGCCCACAAGTGTGGGACGACCGAATGCCCCCCTGCCCCCATCTGGCAGTGCGGATTAAGACAGGACCAGTCTTAAGGCTTCGCATCTTTGTTCTCTGTCGGTTGCCTAGTGATAAATTACACTAGAAAAAAATTCATGGAGTAGGGAGGGGGAGCTCATCATTTCACGGAACAGGACGCATGGACACCACAAGGTGTTCAAGCCAGTTTACTTATTATTATTAGAGTACTGCCATTGCTGGATGCTGAACTCGATAATTAAACATTGCAGTCATCTATCCAAGCCGCCGTAATTTACATGATACAAATATCCAGTGAAAGCAAATACTAATTGGGCTTATTCGACATTCCATTTATTTCGAATCGTAATAACGCGAAAGCACAAGCGGCGTTGATCATTTGCTTTAATGAGACCTGGTCTCCAGAATTTGCTTCATAGTTACACGTAGAACAGCAGTCCTGAGGGATGGTCTGTGTTGACTACTTTTAATTGCTATGTCACACAGCTGGGAGAGTAAATTGTCTTTTGCAACTTTTCATATTCCTCTGTCGGATTTGATCTGGCTCAGTGTGAACCCTTTACTGGAATGGCAGTGGTGATCTTTGATCCTGTTATCCTGTTCTGCTGTGTACTGTCCTCTGCCATCTTGCTTCTGTGTGCTTCATTCTAAGGCATTTAATATAGCTGTGACCTTAAGTGGCTTGGCCATGCAAGCCTGCTCGGGGACAGCGTTTGGGGCTTTCTCTGTTACAGGTTGGACTGTGTGTTATACAGTTTCTGTCTCACGTACGGACTCTAAATTTAGGATACCCTACTGAAAACCAATTGGAGATGTAACTACTTCTTCTCTGGCAAGACTTTTCTGGTATACTGTAAAATCACCCCTTATGCAGTTCTTCTGTATACCCATCAGTAACATACTTCTGTCATAAAGGGTAGGTCACCTTCCCTTTATGACAGCCAGAAAAGCTATTAAGAAGTGCTTTTTCTCTGTGTGTAACGCTCTCCACTTGGCCTCCTTAATTCTGATTTAACCCAATGGAATCGTTTTGATGCTGTCTAAATGCAGTGTTCATTTCTTGATGATTATATTAATCATTAATGCTGCCTCCAATATACTGTGTTTTTGGTGATCTAGGGTCTGTGTTCTCTGGTAAGAAAAGAGCATTCGCTTTCCATTGTTACAAATTCACAATGAAAACAAGTCCAGGGGGGTTTCCTGTTATATCACCATTGTTCAAGTTTATAGTGGCAGATAATGTCCCCACAGGACGGCTGTGCAACACACAGACAGAAAGTGAAACAGAACAAAGGAGGATGGATTTCATAAAATGACTGAAAGTGCAGAACAAAGGCCAGTGCAGGGGGGGTTGAACATAGTACATATGTGTTAATGAATAATAAATAATAAACATCACAGAAGCGGGGAAGACTCGGTAAACCAGTAATGAAAAGAGGATAAATTCAATGATTGGTGCAGTTGAGGGAGGGGATATGGATATTACAGATTCAGGTAGGCGCTGAGGGGGGCAACAAGGTGCTGAGTAGTCTGAGAGCTTTGGAGAAGAAAATGCTCCAGTTCCTTCTGCCAGATGAGGGCAGGACGCTTGGTTCATGCAAAGGTTGATGGGGTCTTTGAGGCAGGAGACCCATGAGTTCTGTATGGTATAATGGTAGTGGCATTGATGCACTTGTGCATGACTGCCGGGCTCAGGAAACTGCAGACAATGTCTGTGAGGATGTCGGCCAGCTAGATCGCACATGCCCTGAGCACATAACCATGTAAGTTCTTCAGTCCAGGTTTTGGAGAAAACCTTGGTGACAAAACTGAGGCTTTTTTTCTACTAGCTGAAGAGTTCTTGGTTCCTCTCCTCTATTGCCTTCTGGCCTAATTTTTTTCATCATATTAGTACATTGTAACTACCACACACTCCTGTTAAGTGCCTTGGGGTAACTGTGTTGTGAAAGGCACTATAAAAATAAACTGAATTGACACTGATACTTGACAGAGGTTTTCTTACTTCCGCCGTGGACAGACACAGTACCTTTTTCTCAGTCATGTCATTCAGTGCGTCAGACTGTGCGTATAAGTCATTCCGTGCATCTGAGAGGCGGGCATTGCTGTCACAGGCCTGTAGTGTCGCATTTTAGTCCGTGATGGCCTGGGTACCGTCACAAGTGCTACGATTCTTCATTGTCTCAAACGTGGTTACTCATGTTTCGTTACCTATGAGCAATCGTTTACCCTGACTGTTCTAAGGGTATCTTGTCTGCGATCTAAAAGCGGCATCATGAGTTTTCACCAGCTCACGTACCTCTGCCAGTGTCCACTATGTCCCAGTACATGTGATGTGGTGGTGGTGTGAAAAAGGGCGTTTGCAAACGTATCCTCGCAGAAGTGTTGAATTCAGTTTAAACCATATAAGGTAATGTAAACTGTCAAATAATATCTGCTTCACTCTATTTCATTTCTTCCTTCTTAACGCCTGTATCTAAATATAATTGAATGAATAACAGAGATGAAGGAAGACAACACACCACTGCATTAATGTCCATGTGCAGTGACTCCACTTCCTAATGCCTAAGTTTGTGTTTGTCTTGCCAGAGGTTTTTCAGTGTGTAACGGCAGAAGGCACCTGGTCAGCTGGGAGGAAGACCTTTCCTTTGTCCTCGTTTCCTCTCCGCAGAAAAACACATCACATGCTCAAGTATCAACAAAGCACGAAAGGAAGAGCAGGATAACAGTGAAAGTAATTTGTTCTCACCTATAGTAACTGCTCATTTTTGTAATGGTGCTGGAGTGCGAATCATGCTAAAACCTAATTCTACTTCATGGTGGCTTTTCGGTTCCATTGTTCGGACACTCTTCCTCTGTTTCTCATCGCCGTATTTTTACAAAATCCTCATAGCTACACATCTACAGTATATCTGACCAAGGAAATCAATGCTTTACCTGGCCTCTCTCAGTCTACAGTCACCATTCTAACTCTGTGAGTATAAGAGTGATTTTAGTTGTGTCCTGACAAAGATGTCTGAGGCGTACACCACCTTAACAGATTCAATGCTGCTCCTCTTCTCTGGTAGTCACTCAAAACAAAAGAATATTAGCATCCTCTCCGGCAAACTACTTACAAGGAATAACTAAAACATTGCTCACTATACTACAATTTTTATGGATTTTTGGAGATTATTCTGTACCTTCTGTGATACCTGAACTACTTCAGATTAATTTCATTGGTAATACTTCCTGTGGCTCTTTATTGTTCTTCCATATGAAGCAGGTGGCCTCAATATGAGAAATGTAGGAGCCTGTCTGACATCATACTTTCGGTGTTTTAATGAGATGAAAGTCTTGAAGAGAAGTCATGACCAGTAAGTACTGATGTATAATGACATACAGTATGACCTTGAAGACTGATCTTAGGTTCCGTGATTCAGTTCACTTAACCTGTTAGAATCTGCCTGGCTTTAAAGACACTGCCATTGGCTTCTGCGTTCCTTCTCACTTCTACGGTGCCCTAAGGCAGCATGAAGCTTGCTTTTGCTCGTCTGCTTTCACGGAACTCTTTGTGCCATAAATGTGTTCTTAGATACCTTTCTCCTTTAATCCCAGCAGTAAAAGTTTGTCAGATGAAGGGTGCCTCCGACTGACATTTACAGAGTCGTAAAAAACACTAAACCAGCCGCAACCTGAAGATAAGAGAACGTTAGCGTTTAGTGTAGTCTGTGGTTCATGGACGTCTGTAAGCTAGGGTCTGTCTCAGATAAATTGCATCTTTCTAACGCATCGTAAGAAGGCACCCAGGCAACATAAAGATAAATGTATCCTTCACAGGCCAATACTTTCTTGTAAAAGCAACTCTGAATGATGAGTGTAAATCTTCTGTTTATCAGTCATGGCTCCTCCTCTTCCTGCTGGTGGTTCAGCCATTACTAAAGCTTTTTTCCAGTGACTGAGAGCTGCCAAAGGCACCGGCCATTAATATGACGCATAACCATTTGGAGTTAGGATCTTCTGCATGTATGCAGTTTGAAGGTCCCGCCCCCACCTCTGCAGCCTTCTTATTCTTCTGAAGACTTTTTCTGGTGCACCCACAGACCTGTTCCACCGCTCCAGTGGTGCTGGGGCATGACGCCCGCCGTTGTTTGGAGGGAAGCACAGAGTCCAAGATGCTTCTGCTCACGTGGGAAGTTAAGGCTCAGCACTGACAGTTTCAGATGCTTTCCAGGGCTGGTGTTTACTTGACATTTTCATGTCCAGTGTGATGTACCTGACCTATTCCAAAGGTCTGTTTGCTCCTCATAGATTGGTTGAAGTGTAATTGCGTGTCCCGTTGTTGGATTTCAGTGGTGAAAGATATCATTTTCTTGGAACTCAAATCAACTGTTCTCAAATCCTTCATTACTCCTTCAGATAAATTGCAGATGTGTTTCTGAATTGTTTACTGTCATATGAATTGCATAGTCAGCTGAAGTGTATTATCTGTAAGAGTAACTGAGCTTGACATCAAACTCACAGGACCTATCGCTTATCTTGTACTGTTCTTCAAACTTCTGTTAAGTAACCTTCACTGCACTGGTGTGTAATTCAGCCAGTGCCCTGCTTCAGAATTTACGTTATGTCATAAGAGCTTTTTTTTTTGCTGTTGAAAAATCACAAGACAATCATCTTCCTTCACTTTTACCAAAGAAGCAGCTAAATTAATATCATCCCCGTTTGAACCTGATTTGTATAAGTTGTAAAAATAAAAGAATATGAAGCACGTATTTACATATATAACAGTAAGGTCAGAATAAGTCATGTTAAATAATAGTAATATCCAAATATTGGCATGTTAATAATTACATTGATTAGTGCAGTAATTAATCAATAGCCTCTTTTCCTGATAAGTGACACCTTAGATGGAATGAGAGTCCGTTAAATTATACGCACTCAGAATCACACACTAAGAGCAATTTAAAGACAACAATTCACACAAAATGCATTTGAACTGTCAGATGAAATCTGTGTGAACATGAACTCCACTATGTTTTGATTTAATTTTACTTCCTGGAAAAATGTAAGAATGCCTAATGCTTCTAAAAAAGACTATATATCTGATATTGTCTTGTCAGTCACAGGCCTTTTCAAAAAGCTTCTCACAGTTCACACAATAAGATGCATTATCTTCAGAAATTTGTATGGGGAAAAGACAAAAAAAAGGAAAATGAACACAAGTCATGTGCAAACTCTCAGTTATGCAGACCAACCAGTTATTTGCCATTGCTCCTCAGTCACCAAGTTCGCGTGACATGTTAAATCTTGGTTTAGAAATGCCTGTCCTTGGCCTAGTTACTGTATGGATTAACAATCAGAACAGTGGATAAATGACTCAGAAAGCTACCTCTATGAAATATAATACCCTTTTCATTGTGTGCAGAGGAATAAAGTAATAAACTAGTAATAGTATGAATGAAATCATGTGATATGGAGTTGGACTACAGGTTTTTGAGGCTGGAAACAAGGCATTCATTCTGGCTCCGTGAGTCTGAAGTACTAAGTCACTGAGTCCAGCCCCCCATCCCAGGTCCTGTCATCGCATCACAAGGATCCTGCTTCTCCAGCTTCTTATTGTGCTTCTGTTAGCAGCTGCTGAAAGCCATGAAACCAGAGATAAGCATTCATCCGTATTCAAATGAGACCCCAAATGGCCTTTCAGAAAAATCCTGAATATGGTTTATGTGGGTGCTAAAAGGCAAACTTACTAATTTTGTAACGATTTATTTATTTGTAAAGAATTTTTCTGTGAAGGGTGCACCCCAGCCTTGTGCCCTGTGATGCCTGGGATAGGCTCCAGACCCCCAAGAAGATGGATGGATGGATGGATGGATGGATGGATGGATGGATGGATGGATGCAATTTTCCTTGAAGAGAAGATAAAAGTATGTGATAGAGAAACCCATGCCTCAAGAATGGACGAAGGTACAAACTCAGAAATGAGACTCCAGCAGAAAGGAAAGAATTGCAAGTCTTCCGCTCCTTGAGCAACAAGCCTGAACCCTAAGTAAAACTTTCTGCTCATCATATATTGGGCCTGGAACTCATTTCTTGTGTGAGTCACCAAACCCATCTTGTCCAGAGTAAAGACGATGGCGACAGACATAACAAAAGCTTGCATTACAAGCTCTAATCCTCGTTTAATTTTGAATATTAGCTATTGTGAGCACGTCTCGCTGTGTAATCATGAAAATATTCATTATAATCACCTTCCAGGAAATTCTGCCAAGCTCAAAACTTGGGGAAAGAAAACCCAGGAAATAAATTAATTTATAATATTATATCTCTGGGAATTAATGATGATGATGATGATTATGTCTCTGGGAATTCTGAATTTTCCTTTGCAACACGAGTTTCCTTGCTGTGAGTATTAATGTACACCCGAATGCCAAACTCTTAACCTGCTGGCTTCATTCCAATGCATCTCCATCATCACACAGGTAACAGTGGCCTATTTCAAGTATTTTGTTGTTAAATCAATAATCATACTCTATCTGGCAGAATTCCACCCCATGCTGAACCATGACATGAAGTATAATGTGAGCAAACCATGGTGTTTAGAAGTTTTGAAGTACAATTTCATAACTACGAGGGACCCAGCCTATGGAGCCCAGAGTCACCCTGATCTACGGGTACTCAATGCCTATGGATGGACATGTCTTCCCTTGTTCCGACTTTTCTTGTTCCTGTGCACCCGAGTTTCCCTAGAACCCTGTTCCTGCACCTCCCTGTCCTTGTTCCTAGTTCTGCCTGGAGATCTGGTCTGTCTCTCTGGCCTGTCAGGTGTGTCTCTTCTGTTCTGTTGTTCCCTGTTCATGTTTTTCCATGTGGTGCTGCCTCCAGGCACCCCCATTTTAGAGTCCCACGTTCCCGGGTGCTTCTCCTGTGTTGTGTCCTTCCGGACACTCCTCTCACCATGCACTGCTATAAAGCGTTCTCCCCAAGCTGTTCCTGGTTTGTCTCTGTCCATGTTCTTCCTCGCTACGCCTTCTGTAGTCTTTCTACCTGCCCTGTGTCCCCCAGCGTCGGAATAGTTGTTGTGTTACATTGTTATGTATATGATATACAAGGGACCTCCAAGTACTCTGAACAGTGCATTAACAAGGCATTGGGATTATTAGGTCTGGCTTTTGCCACCGGTGACAAACCTCAACAGAAATAAATGTTTTAATGAACAATTAAAACAAATGAACACTGATCTGTCTAGTGTCTGTTCATTCTCATGTTTGTGTTTCCTTTACATTTTGACGGTGCAGAAATAGAGGCTAAGTCACAGCAGATACCATCAAGGAAGGCATTATCTGTAAGGAACTCATGATAAAGAAATCAACACCAGGTAAACAGACGTTATGATGAAACTAAATCTTGAATGGGCAGTCGACTTAGAAGTTCATGGAATGTGGTAAATTCCAAGAGTAATTATTAGGGGAACTCAGCACAGAAGTAAGAGAAATGAGAAGCTAAACCAAATCAATATTTTTGATTGACACACACTCTACTTACTGTTGAAACACCTGAGCCCAGAAATTAGCCAAAAGTCAATGGAGCTTCTTCAGCTCTGCACTAGTGCTGAGCAGAATTACAACATGTGAGACAAATTTGCTTGGCCTTTCATCCAGGATTGTAAAAATCCAGTCCTCTGCTAACATCACACCTTAGGCTTAAAAAAGGAATTCATTTAGACCAGCTTCCTTTGTACATGTTTTGTTCAGCTGCCTTTGAAAGAGTATTGGGTGTAAGCCAACTTCTGCATAGTTACGCATAATCAGAGTTTGACTAGACAGTTTTTAAAAGGACCGGAGCAAACATTTCTGAACCTGTGTATCAACAAAAGGTAAAAACCAGGGTATAGAAATACAGTTTATGGTTTCTACCATCATACTTCTTACAGCCACTTATTCAGCACAGTGGCCAGGCACCGATTTCAGACAGGGTACTTAATTAGCAGCCAGATTGTCTCAGTCACTGTTTCCAAAGTCCCCTCATTCCTGTTCAAGAAAATTTGAACAGATTCTTCGCAACTGTATTCATGACTTACTTGATGCCCATTGAAAACATCAGGGAATAATTTTCATTTTGCCCATTGTTTATGGAGTAAAGGTTACAGCAAAGGGACAGAGATTTTAATATATGTATTTGTATGCACACTTTATTTACATAGCAAGGTACACAGATACTGGCGAAGGGGCACATGCAGACTGAATGGACATGTGTTAGCAGGTCCTCAAATGACCTGTCTCAATTTCTGCAACAGACACGTTTCAGATTACTCAACGATGACAGGGCTGGAAGGAGACTAAGCTGGATTGACCAACCAGACCAGTAAAATGGAGCACATGGAGAACAAATAAAAAGCCTTTACTATTGTGGCTTAAAATAGATTGATGTACAGACTGATCAACTGGAGGAGTGAGATTATTGGGTGGAACTTTCAGGAGGTGGGCATGGCTGTGAAACCCTTTCAGTGGTAATTTGCTATGAGATTTACAATATAATGTGTAATTGTAGGTAAATGTAAGTTCTCACAGGTTGCGCGTAATTAATATCACAGATATACACAATAATGCAAATTCCACATTATAATATCACATACATACAGTATGCAGTTTGAATGTGACTGACTAGGTGAAGGCTAACATGAAGCTCCCATATAAATGGAGACCATTCATAAGCAGGGCAACATCATGAAACAAGTCAACGTGACTCTCAGCAAGCTCTATTATCAGTATTCCAGAAATAACCAAGCTACACCTTTATAGATCAAAGCAAAACTTGGCTTCAAAACTGAAAGATGCTGACAAACACTTCTCTGAACCCATTGACAGCACCACGTAGAATTTATCTAAACTGAAAAGCTTGTGACCTCATTAGGCAATGTTCTAGCCACCTGCGATAATTGTGATTTATTTTTTCGTCTTTCATGCTTGGATGTAGGCCAGCCAACGCCAGCTGCTGCAAATGGAAGATTCTAGAAGGAGCTTTGGTTGGCTGCTTCTCATGCCTGTCCCCACCAAGCACGTTGACTCCTCAAAACCACTGCTCAACCTACTGGAATTTATAAGGTTCTGCACAGTTTCCCTAAAAATGTGCCTCATTTATATTTCTACACAGTAATTTTACTGTACACGTCTATGTGATAAAATGGCTACCTAACATACACTTGGTGAAGTAATAATATTTCAGATCTCTCAGATATTCAGATATGAGATTTAAGATGTAATATGTAATTATAAGTGAATGTTGATACAGATAGGCAATGCTGTAAAATGAAAATATTCAGTGTATGTTTTACAATAAAAAAACTGACCATATTTCTCAACAAAAACATATTTTATGTAATCAACAGGGATAGAGGAGAGGAGAGCTCCTTAAGTCATCCAGCAGTGAAGCAAAAGTCTAGAATGTTTGTTTACCCTGTAGGCAGCCTATACTGGAACTTTGCAGTCTGTACAAAGTGGCCTAGTTGCTCTCGACAACACAATGGCCTAGCAGGTAATTGGAAAAAAAAAAAAATCTTGAATGGAAGGAAAAAGAACAGTACTGAGACAGGAAGACAATCAGTCCAGAGGAAATGTAAGCAGAACGTTATCCTCGCTTCCAGCTGTGAAGATTCCACTGAACTCATGGCACTGCCTACAGGACTGGATGATTGAAGTCTCGGCACCGATCCAACAACAAAGCAAAAAACAGGAGAAATTATTTTATCATCATTTGCCCTCCGCCTACAGCTGCTCCTGCTTACTGGCAGGAGTGATCAAGTTAACTATTTGATGAGCTTCCTCCATCACGAGATGGAAGTCAGTCAGGGCTGACTTCAGTCATCATGTCAAACTCAGAGCATGTAGCTCTTACTTATTTGCTGCCGCTCACAGATGATTTGCCGAGAAGAAGTAGCCATTTTATGCCTAAAAACCAATTTGCATCTGAATGACCAGCACTGTTTCCTGCGAAGGTATCCTGAATGAACTTGTCCACCTGTCAAATATATTTGACTTGAGTTTCATGTCGGTTCTCTCCGAGGGTGTATCACAAGCGCTTACACAAGCTCTGACCTCTGAGACTGTGGGAATGACACCACAATCCTGACCCGAACACAAAGAGGGTGTGTGATAGATAGCATCATGTTTAAGAACTGGATCTGTGCCTGTTACTTCAGGTCCCAGGGCAACCATGCCATTATTCACCTGGTAAAGTGCTCTGCCTAAATCACTTTGCACAGCTTAGCAGAAGAAATGAATACTGTTTTTTCCTAAGCAGCTGAAGTGAATGAAGTCCCGTCGGTTACCAGCTTATTTTTCTTAAATGTGTAACAGAAGGTGAAACAGTACTTCTAGAAGCTTGAATGTGAAGCAAAGCACAGCAGAGATTTCAAGACAGCCCTGAGAGTGAATACAAAGACACGATTGTGTCTGTAATAGTCAGAGACAGTCGTCACGATTACCCAGAAACCCAGCAGGCAAATTACCAGCTGGAATAGCCACACACTCTATTTTCAGCTTTACAAACCAATTTGGAAAATATAAATAGACACATTTTTGATTCAAGGATTAGGGTACTTTTAGCAGAACATCTCCTAAATCAGCTGTTATTTCAGGGGATTTGCCTGGGATTTGGAATCTGAAGAGTGCAGTTTTTGTAGCTGTGTGGTTGCAGAGGAGAAAAATGTTGAACAGCAGACACAATGGGGATCTCCGGTGGAACAAAGCAGCTGGAACTGCTCCTCTACAAGGCCAGGTGCTTCCCAAACTTGATGCCAGCGTCCACACCGCACGTGATTCTGTGGTGACTTTGTGGATACAGATCAAGCCAGATTCACAGATGGTCATCATTAAGGCTTTAGGGGACCATAGTGGATGCCGTATTTTGACCTTTGA
The DNA here is from genome assembly GCA_009936485.2 of Gymnarchus niloticus. Classification (NCBI taxonomy): domain Eukaryota; kingdom Metazoa; phylum Chordata; class Actinopteri; order Osteoglossiformes; family Gymnarchidae; genus Gymnarchus; species Gymnarchus niloticus. Next base: position 13,693,045 of record JAACJT020000110.1, on the reverse strand, counting down.
TTTGAATGGCACAAGTTTTTTACCTACTGAAGTAACACCATATCTCCTGTCATTAAGTTGTTTATTTGGTAGCCAATCAGATGGCATATGACCATGTTTTCCTAATTTCACATAAATGTAAATGCATTTTTTTAAAAACCATCTTAATAACATAGTGGGTAGTTAAGCACCCAGGGCTTCTTGTCTGACTGATGGCAGGAACTATTCCTAAATGAAAGATTAAATTATTCATGAAACATTTTGACAACGTCAGAATATAATTTCCTGTGAATACTATTAAGGCACATATCTACATTCATGGACATGTAAGGATTCACTTTGTGTCCACTGACACAGATGAATGCATATCTGTCTGCCGAACGCCAGTGCATCAGACTTGCTGAAACTTATCTAATAGCAGGCTTGAAGGTGGACATCATAACTCGCGTCTCAGCAATGGACCTCTGCCTTTGTTCATTTCTCAGTATTACAATATGAATTATGCTGGAGTGTATTTCAGGGTGTCATAAGAGGGTAAGAATGTCGCCTTAGGCTTCGGCTAATTTACCCCCTTCATGTTGAGTTCATTTCCTCCCACGCTTCACACACCTGCAGCTAAGGTGAACAGGTGGCTTGAAATGGTCCCTCAGAGTGTGCACATGCTCCTCTATGACTGCTCAGCGATGGACTTTCGTCCAATCTAGACATCTCCTGCTGCACACCATACTGTGCCGGGGATGCACATGGGATTACTGAGAACCTAATTATCAACGCAGTAGCTGAATTTAGATCAGTTTCATACAGATCTTCCCAGTACACAAAACCTTTTTCAGTACAGGCTACTAAAACTGCAATTGCTGCAAACAGCGAGGGAAACATAATGTAATAGTCATGCAGTATAATTTAATGTTCTGGGTAAATGTATATTAAGTGTCCAGTGCCTGAATGTACTCGTAATAGCTGGCTAGAGGAAGCTCTGTCTGAATGCACTGGCAACTCAACTGTACTCTGCTTCCCTCTTCCCCACAACAAGGTTGCGACTGGTTAGCTCTGGTTCTGTTACTCTTATCCTTTTTGATTTCATTGGCTCAAGCCATAAATTCAAGTTAAAAGTCACCTCTGTAAAATATCAGCGATTGACCAAAATCAGCCTTATAACCGAGGAACTGAAAGTGACCTTGCAAACTCTATAGTGAGTCTCTGTGGAATATGCATGAAATCCTTTTGGCTGCATGATATTTAAATCAGGAATTTAGGCAGTGTTACAGCTGTTAGACCCTAACATGTTGATCTGTCTTTAAAGTACGAAGACTGCTTGCTATGTCAGTGGGTGGGTGCGTGTCAAGGGGAGTGCCATTAATGGATATGAGTCTATGGGAGAGGAAGATGCACGTGCGATGAAACAAATGATTATTATTTTAACTGGAATAGATGCCCTGATTTGAACTAATTAGGATTAAGGATGTAAAAAACCTGCACTCTGTTTTGGGCTATTAATAATAAAGATATTATTTATGTTTAATTTTATTTGATACATTTACAATTTAACAGGCCATGTTCTCTGTCACAAGCTAGAAATAGATGACTGAGTGTTGCTCAGGAAGAAATCATGCATGGAAGAGGCCTCTATACATGTGATTCTTTGCAGCCTTTATGAAAAGCTCCTAAACTGGTCTCCCGGGTGCTAGTATTACATGAAATTTACTCATATGATATATGCATGTGATCTGATCTTATGGAGCTACTCCAACTTAAAAGTTCTTTTTAAAAGAATTAATGTCATGTATCAGTGCTGAAGCAATCAGGTGACAAAAAGAATATGATTGTGAACAGTAAATATCACACAATGTATCATTACAACAGAATACCTTCCATCACACTGCACACTGACTTCATGCTCTCATAAATGTATTCCCATGGCACTATGTAAAAACAATAATAATGGTTAAGAGAAGCTGCCTCTGTCGATCTTATTTAAACACTCCTCTGATGCATCCTCATCACAGCTTTGCAATATCCATGATACAGTTGTTCAAGTTAAAATTACAGTCATTTAAAAAGAGTAAAAACAACAATTTAGTTTGTAATTTTAACTGTAAATGAGACGACGTTCACACTCTCTGTTTTGTGTTTTTAATCCCAGCCTTCTCTGACGCACTGACGTAAGAAGCTTTTTAATGCACACCTGCATGGAAAAACCTGAAAGTTGCATTCTTGCCAGTCCCAGTTTTTAGTGAGACGTTGCCAGTAATTTGCACCATGTATGAATCTTATATCATATGCTGCACCCTGTGGTTTCATGCTTAACAGATGTTGTGCATATTAAGATACACTCACTGGCCACTTCATTAGGTATAGCTGTTCAACTGTTTCTTAAGGCAAATATCTAATCAGCCAATCATGTGGCAGAAACTCAATGCATTTAGGCATGTAGCCATAGTCAAGAGGATGTGCTGAAGTTCTAAGCAAGCGTCATAATCAGGAAGAAAGGTGATTTAAGTGACTTTGAATGTGGCATGGTTGGTGCC
>JAACJT020000110.1:13649892-13674497 GCA_009936485.2 Gymnarchus niloticus | reverse complement strand
AGGGGTTTATCAGAGCCTGATTATGCTGAGGGGGGAGGGGGGGAGGTGGGGGGCGGGGTTTACTACACAGGTCGCTAGGGGAATTAAGGACCATTAAGTGTCCTGTTGACCCTCCATCAACAGATGCAACCAGGGGGTGACAGAGTGGTGGGGTGAAAAGGGCCCAGTGTTAACTGTATTTGATGGGTAGACAGTGAGATTCGAAAGTAATGAAACAGACTGATCTGCAAGAATACATCAATGTTACATCATGATGCTGATGACAAGCTGCTCCAAGTCTTGTCTCAGTCAAGCACAGATATCCATAGCCTGTCCAGACTTTTTTTTTTCCCTGTACGAACTTGCGCAAACTTTTCTCACAAACTCATCAAATTCTCTGAGGAAATGTTTATACAAGTTGTGTAATTCGCACTAAAAGTGCTGCAGTCTGTTAATATTGTGTAGCTGTTTTACTTAATGATTTTAATGATGTATTTGTTGCACAGCGATATCACTTTGCAGGCTATCAATAGTTTGATTCAGTAATGTTTCCAGGGAGCCGCTGTGAAATTTAAATAATGCTTATCATAGGCTAATCAGCAGCCGTGAACAATTACCTAGTGACATGTCATTCAACTTTTGTTTTGCACTTATGCTATTTTTGCTCCAGATTGAATGATGTTTATGACAAATGATGCATTATGTAATTGTGGCACTTTCTGCTTCTAGAGGTGCACAATTAAATGCAAGAATTACTGAGATACTGCGAGCAAATTGGGACGGCGGAAAGTGCTGAAAAACACGCGGCAAAGAATGAGAAAACAAAGACGGAAGTCTCAGAGAAAATGAGGGAAACCATCCGCCTGTCTTGAAATTACTCAGTGGAGACAATCATATTGTATTTTCCCAAAACCGTTTTACAAACTGACAGAGCAGGCAGAGTGCAGAAGCACAGCTTGTCAATGTGAATGTCTAGTGGTATACGGTCCAGCAGTTTCACACGTTTCCTGCTTGTAATAACTGTGAAATTCACGTAGGAGGTGACAGGGAGGAGTTTGACAGAAGATATCGTGATATCGTTCCTGTGAAGGCCTCGTTGTCCATCCCGACACGGGGACCTCGGCCAAATGTGCCGACCAGATCAGTTTAGAGCCACTGAAATCACGGGATTTGTTTGCATGGCCTTCGTGGTTCCTGTTGTTGTAAAGGAGAAGGGCCAGTGGGTTGGACTGTCTGACGAACGGCTTCCTCACGCTCTCCTCCAGATACCTGGTGCAGCGGCCTGGCAGATGCAAGCAGCTTCTGGGCTTTTCAGGGTGTTGTTTAGTCTCCACTGCCGAGTGCCTTGGGTTGGCAAGGGTTGGTATCCATTCATCACACTTCCCGCTGGGTCAGAGCGAGCATGGAGGTCAGGAGCTAATTAGAGCCGTCCTCTTCCATACAGATGCAGGATGGGAGTTATTTTATAAAAAGTCACTGCACACCAGCTGAAAAGAAGCCTAAATGGAGTGTCATAGGGCTTCATATCCCCGTTATGACGGTTGGGCCTTAGGCATGCATTAAAGGCGTTGATCTTGAAAACACGAGAGGAAGGCCTCCGTTACCACCAGTTGGGCAGCTGATGTACAACAGGTCCCACTGGACTCCAATCTGTTTCACAACACAAAATATATATATTTTTAAAAAGGATCAAGCTTTTGTGTTTAGCCATAAAACATTAGCTCTTGAGGCAGACTTGTGCCTAACACAAAATGCATCTCAGGGGACTGGAGCCATTTATGTGGTCCCACTGTGGCTCTGCAATAGGGCTAATGTACACATTGCAGAGGTCCTTGGACATGTAGCAGAATAGTAAATTTAGAGGCTTCCACAAGAGCAGGAAATAGCAACAAATTGGCTCCATCCCCACTTAAACAGAGCTTAATTTACCCTGTGATTGCTGTATTTCTCTTTCTTTTGACCTCTGATACAATTATTTGTGCTCACTGTACCTGTTGGCTGTGTATGGGACTGTGGAGGCGCTGGCTAAAGACATCTAGTTTGACGTAAAGATAAAGAAATCACACGGCGGATTATTTCGATGGCTGTTCAAAATTCTCCCTTTTGCAGTTTACTGCCCGCTATTCATGCTAGAAATAATGTGCTACAGATACCTCAGAATGTATGTCAATGACGATAGTGCGGATGATTTTATTATTACCGCCGTGACTTATTTATTTTTGCTTGTGACGGATATCGCAGTTCTGAGAAAGAACCATTTTATATGGTTAGAAAAGTAAAGTGTGTGACTCAGCGCTTTGCTATTTCATAAAATAGCGGATATGGAGCGACACCAAACAATGTCTAAAAAATGCATGAGACCTTCCAAAGGCTCGCTTTGCTTCTTAGAATAGAGCTATCACTGTTGCCTGTTATCTCCGCAACAACCCCCAGGTAGAAAATGGTAATGATACCACTTAACATCACTGCACATATGGAGGGAAAATGGAAATGCCAACAGCACCTCAACTATAAAGAAAATCAAATTGAAATATTAATCCTCTGATTAATATAACATTATGAGGGCCCATTCTCTTTGTTGTTTAACAACAAAGGGTTGCAAAATAAGCAACTGCCTAAGAGGTAAGAGGTTTGAAAGAGTCCCACTGAGGTGGTAAAATCCCTTTCAAACATCATTACTGCGCATAATGTATTCACTTCCACAGTGCTGAGATTTGATATCGATGTTTACCCATTTATTTTTTAATTAATGTTCGTTGTTAATGAATTCTTTGATGGGAGGCATTTTGTAAATCATTATCCTTTCAGAAAATAAATAAATAAATAAAATTTAAGCCCCCCCCCCAAAAAAAAAAACTTGAAAATGTTAGGTGTAAGGGGAAAAAGTTAAAGTTGAAAAGTAGGGTTATTGTTAAAAAGTTTTTATACATTGTTTTTTTATGGCATTTTCTCCCGGCTGTTGCTTTTAATTTGTATGGGGCTGTAGTATTGAGGGTGTTAGGGACTTAATGAAGTTCCTGATTTCACTGGTGACCTTACGTCAGCTCCTCCAAAATCCCGCTGGAAATGGCTTTGTGGCGAGGCCTTCTGTGGGGCTTCGTCCTTTCCTTCATAAATATTGATCACTCAGGATCTTTCAGGGCATGGAAAGCACAAGCGGAAGGCAAAGTGAAAAATTGCAGCTCAGGATTTGTTTGAGGTGCTATAGTAAATGTTTACCACGAGGTGTCCAAACACTCGATAGGGTCCGTCGCTCGAATGGCACGCTCCTCATTAAGGCGGGCTGCCTTGCTCTACGTTTTTAAGGGCCCACACCTGAGGCACCCGTGTGCCGTGAGCGTAGCTGGGAACGGGCATCACTGTGGTCTCAGCCCTCTGCATCACAACGTTTTGGATGCATTTCTCCTTAGCATAATAAAATACCGGAGCAGCAACAACAGCGGTAACTCCAAGCATTATTACTACGATTCAATTTAAATCACTTTTATTTATATAGCGCTTTCAACCGGGAGCATCGTCGCAAAGCAGCACTGACACTACTAATACCAATAATAATAATAATTATTATAATTATAATTCATTTGACTATTGACTCTTGTCAGATGTTAGAATAAAATGTCGAATATCATAGAAATTCATCTGCAAGATAACAAGTGTCACATTTAATAATTTGAATGTAGCTTTAGTTGTTTATAATAGGGGTAAGATTCGTGTATCTCCCGGCTTCTGATTCACCAAAGTATTTATAATTTAATTGAGTCGATTGTCTTTCTTTCCTAATTGCTGTTTTATTGATTGCTATCATGTGATTCATAATAAAAAACGATTGCACGTGCTTGGGTTTTGCTTACAACGTATTAAACATATTTAATTTAGCTGTGATATGATGTATGCTGCTGTTGCCAGACTTCCATTAACCACATGTTAGACGGATTTAAAGAATAGCAGGGTGGACAAAGAATTGATAGCGGACAGGAACGAAATGAACCGGTGCAGGAAAGGTGCAGCACTGAGGTGGAAGGTCAGGTAGCAAATGCCTTCTGGCCAGTGAGGATGGCACCAGAAAACCCTGAAGCAACTAACTTAGATTAATAACTGACAGGGCATAACGGGCATGAAAAATAATGCTACACTCTCACCTAAGGCTTATATCCCCACAGTTTTTTGGGTGATATAGAACAGAAGTGAGTAAATAAAAGCTTAAAAATGCCTCTTTTACAGGATTTTAATGGCTTTGTTCAAAACGCGAAGTGCGAAGCAGCTCGTAAGCTTTCGCCTTTTCCGTGGACCGTGTTCTGTCACGGTGATGTGATCTGTATCACACGGGGTTAAAACCCCAACCACACTGTAATGCTCCGAAATACAACAGACTCACAGAGGACTCTTTCAAAAACGAATTCACATGTCGTGGGCGGAGGGGGAATCGGATTGTATGGAGAAAGGGAAACTCAGGACTCTCCTAAATGACGGATTGTGTTTGAGCTCCGTCGCAGATCGTACTGCTATTTTGTCTTTTTTTATACTTCAAGCTGCTTTAAATGGGACCAAAACCATACAGCCTTAAAGGAACATTTATCAAACCACGAATAGAGGCACCGTGCAGATGTTATGCACGTAAATGATTGCTTGCTCTTTCCAAAATTTCTCAACCAGAATTAGGGCTTTTCATGAGCCAATATATTTCACTTGTGATTAATTGCAACACTCAAATTTAGATCATTTCTATACAAGAAAGAGCATTTTTGCTTTGTAAAATTGATATAAAAGAAATGCAAATCAATGGTGTTCTTGGCACCAAACATATGCTGCCACAATGCCAACAAGCCTGTCCCTGACAAGCCCAGCTGGGGGCTCCTAAGACTTGCTCTTGGCAAAAGACCTTTTTCCACCCGTTTTGCAAATGATTACCAATTAATACGAGCAGCATCCCATTCTCATCCTGCACCTGTTAAAGTTTGCGGGTCTCACAAGACCCAGAATGGTCTTCACTCTTCCTGCACCGTGGCTCCCAAAGGTTGCGGCACTGTGCACTGAAGGGCCGTCGCTTGCAGCGACGGCAACAAAACCTCCATTGAGCGGAGATTTGACACCGGCTCGTGCGCCGGCAAACGTACCGGGCCTATTTGTGTCATCATCGGGACTAAGTCGCACGTTCCTGCTGTCCCGTGTTGGCAGAACACAAATTTACGTGGTAGAATAGCTGACCACTCACTAAATTTCCACTCGCGTCGCCTGGTGTGAGCTGAAAGGTGTGCCGGAGGATTTCGGGACAAAAAGGCATCTCGATGGAAGGAGTTTGAAACTCCCACTTTTTTTTTTTTTTTTTTTTTTTTTTAAACCAAGACGGAAGTATGGGCTGGTTCGGTGATGGATCTCTGTCTGCCTTCCTCTCACTTCAGGCTGAGCTCTGCCATACGTCCTATGATGGATAGGAAGGTTTAATGAGCTCTTACAAGCAATTAAGTAATCAGGGATGCCTGCTGCTTGCCGATGAAGCTTGAGCGAGCGGTGACAAACGGCGGGCCGTCGCCACGGTAATCAACGGGACCTGCTCGGCGGCAAGCAGGTTATCCTGAACAATGACACACAAGGGCAGCAGCACTTTAATGCTGCACAATGCCACTTACAGATGAGCTTATGTAACGTCTTCTTTCTCACTTCCCACCAAGTGAAGGATGGCCTAAATTCGTAACTGCCAGCCAAGAAATGTCTGCCCGAAAACTCTTCCTGCCAATATTGTGGCACGATCCTCCCCGCGTCGTGGTCCCTGGGGGTGACATGAATGCAATCGGGTGACTTGCTGTCAAGGAATTGTCTGTATAGGTGAGCAGAGTTTAGCTTCAGCCCCACGTCTGGCCTCATTCGGTGTCTAGATGATTGTGTGTTTGTCTGGTCCTGAGAAAGTCTGTAGGGTTAGTCGGGTTGCTCCAAAGCCATCCTCCAAGCATCTTCTCGGGCTGCTTCTCGCTCTCGAATTTTGGCAAATGGAAAAGCCCGTTAGTCCTTTGAATTATTATTCACTCGGGGAGAGCGCCTTCTGGATCTGAATTAAAAACCTAATGCAGACTTCAAACTTTTCGCTGCTGGGGTTTTTAACGAGGGCACCCATGAATAAAACAGGGTGAAGTCGGAGGGAAAAATAAACACACATCATTGCCAAATATGCTAAACGTCACGTCTTTCGGTTCTGTTACGTTTGTTCCTTTACAATACACTTACATGGTGGCTGATAATAATAGAGATGCTTTTCAATAAATAATAAATACCTTAATTTCAATGAGGAAATGTGAAAAATATCTATCTTATCTAGTTCTCTATGACTGAATAATATTTTAAAATATTGCTGCATGTTACGTGCGAGAGCAGTCCGTAACTCTGCATCGTAGATGGCGGTGCAGAGTTCTGGTAAAAGTTGCACCCACTTGTGAGGTGGGGGGGTGGGTATTTCTGGCACAGAAAACTGCCAGTGAACTTTTTGTGGAGCTGGGTTGTCTAATAAGACCACCCTTCCTGGTGGCGGCCTGCCTCTGGCAGGGGCTCCTTCAGCCGCTGGCTCTGTCCTCTCGCCGCCTCGCCCCGAGCCTCCATGAGGCGCTCTTTATTAACGCCTTAAGCAGTGGATCTTTCCACACAAGGCATGTCCAAAATCAAATATACCATTTATTCACGTGCCGGGGAAACGCTACCTTGAGGAACGCTCCGGGAGTTTTGGGGGAGCGAGCCAACCGCACTGTGCACTCTTGTCTGGGGTGGGGGGGCTGGGAGTGCTGAGGGTGCAGATTTGGAGGCCCGAACTGGCAGAGGCAGCACATTGCTGGGGGGGGGAATAAAGGAGGCGAGGTTGTGAGAACCAGTCAGCCATGCAGGAGAGACACAGACTGTGGGAGAGAGGCAGAGACACAAAGAAAAGTATCAGAAAAGGAAAAGTATTGACAGGGGGACGTTCACGCTGGAGTAGACCTGCCACGAGAACTCCACGCTGATTGCTCCTTTTGCAGAATGAGTGCTGGTGGTTGTGCCATGTCCCAGTGCATTAGCTAGAGGAACAGTGAGAATTTGAGGGATTACGGTACATTTAGTTGATTACTGATTCCACTAATGTGTTTTCATCATTAGCCTAGCACCTCAATGTGTTCCAGCCTGCTTACGATTCCATATGAATGGATTTCTGGAATTTGCTGCTGAGCATATTTTCATGAGCTGCACTGTTTGCCCAAGAGGCAATATTCCATCTATTGAAAGCCCAAACTTCAGCTTTGTTGTCACTGTTGGACAGGATGGGCCATGTGGAACCGCTGGTTCCATGCTAACTGCAAACCAGGCTCCAGCTTCCCTGATCCCATACAGATTGCTCAAGGTAATTAAGATCTAATAACTGGCAGACTGTCTGTCTCAATATTATTACAGGAAGAGTAGGTTAAATTAATAGCTCATCATCTACCCTCAGAATCAGTCATGTTGTTTTAATGATCATAATTCCAACATTGAATCTTAATAATATGACAAGATCTTAAGGGAGGCCGGCCAATTTGTTGCTTCAATGAGAATTAAGGCGAGTATTGCTCATGTTCAGTCTGTTTTTCTAGGGATGTAATTGTGTTAGTGGCATGCGCTGCTTGAAAACAGACCAAGGGCTTTAACATTCTTCAGCCTCAGTCTAGTAAATAGTTTGGTAAATATCAACTTCTCGCAAAAATATGCCATGGCTGTTTTTAATATAAATGCACTGTTTTTTCGTTGTCCCTATGGCTTTTCTCCTGTGTGCGCCAAAAACTTCTTAATTCCGGCATTTTTTCTGCTATTTTATAGATGTATCTTATTATAGATTACAAATTTCATCAATATACTCTTTTAATTACAATTATCAAATTATGTAATGAAATCAAACAGCTTTTGACCCATTTCACCCTTTTCATTTTTTTATGTGGTTTTTAATGCAAGTTAAAAATAAAATCAGACTTATATTGTCAGAACACAGCACTTTCACAAACAAATTTTAAATCACGCAACATTATTTTTTCCAGCATCAATGCCTATTAAATATCAGTGACATTTTAACAACTGAACACCGTGTTTAAAGTGAGAACTACAGAAACTTTGCTGGATTTCTTGGAATGATGGGACAGCAATTTCATTCAGAATTACGACTGATTAAGTTCATTACATCAGCCTAAAGATTGTTCACTGCAGTTCATCAATTTGGCATCAAACTGCAATTCAAATCGTTTGTATGTTGTAAACCTAGAATCAAAGTTTTACATGTGAAAGAGCGAAAAGACCTGATGATACTGATTTTTTAAATTTATTTTGAGCTACTGAAATCAACTTGCTTAAGTGGTATACTGTGAGAGAAGGAACAGTTAATATCACAATCACAAATGTTCATTGTGATGCATTGCAGAACTTCATTATGAAATGCAAGACCTCAACAGTTGAATTGTCGGCCAGTTTATAGCGTTTATTGCTTTTCTGCAGGTATGTAGTAGGGGCCAGGCTTCTCCAGGACCCACTTTTGGGTGTGTACAGAGTGATGTGTGCTCATCGTATATGTCTCCTCCAGGAAACTTACATCAGGCCCCCCCCCCCGGGCCCTGCTGTGGGTGTTCCAGTGGTCAGCATGTTTAACCTGCCCCAGGGCCCAGAGCTATTGACGAGTCTTCACAGAGGGCATCGACGTGCCAGAAAGGGACTTGCTGCCACCCCCACAAAGTCTGTTTCATGGCTCACTCTTCTAACAAAGCTTAATTGTAAAACGCCGTGTAATACTCAATAACGACTGTGTAAGACCAGCGTAGAGTCCAATAGCATGTTTATGATTTCCTCGCCAACAGACAATTATCCAGTGCATAAAAAATACTGTAAGCAGTATTTGGTTTTTGTTAAAGGTGTCTCAGATTTAGTATTGTTTTGATTTTCAAATGCTTTATTGTATTAAAATTATAAAACACGATATACACAGGAGAACATGTCATAGGGTAATGCATAATAGAAAGGAATTTAATTCAGAATTTACGGTATACAACTGAAATTTGACAAAAAATGTACAATCTAAAAATTTAAATTCATAAACTCTAAGGATACAGTATGTATGGAGAAATGAGTGGAAGATGACACCCTAAGGGATTTCTCCTGGGGGGGGTTTCTATTTCTGGGGAGATAGTGACTGCAAACAGCTCCCAGCTAAAAGCTGCTTTGGGACTGGGAAGACAAAGGGAATAATAATAAAAAAACGCCTGCTTCTGATGAGGTAAATAATGTTTCGGCTCTGTCCATTGTCACAGGGAGCGAACGGGGCCAGAACAATAGGGATACTAATCAAATGCACGGCAGCGGCATTCAACGCAAGATGTAGCGGTGATGGGGGGGACCCATTGCTGGGGCCTGAGAAAGGGCGGGGATGCTGCGGCTGCCAGGGCGGCTGAGTTATGAATGGACTGATTGTGAGTGGTGAATGGCTGTGTAAGGTGGGCATCAGGCTCAGTACAGTCCAGATGCCAGCTAAACCAGAGCAGACCCACAGTTTATTTTCACATGCAGGCTCATTTTGTTTGTGCAACTTTTACACTTACAGGAATGAAACGAAATTTGATGTACATATATTGCTGATTGCCATGTGACATTCTTTCCTTTACCAATTCTTTTAGTATTTTATATATGAATGTATAATATCTATCAGACATACTAAATGGAATTATTACTAAACTAACAAAAATTTAAAAAAATCTCAGAAAATTTAATCAAAAGTACAGTGAAATTTTCTCTTCTTGCATAACTAAAAAAAGCCACAAACTAAAACAAGGCAATTATTTTTTAAATCACTTTTTATGACAGTTTAACATGCCAGGCTTTCAGAATGATATTTAGCATTTTAGCAAATATTCAGTGTTAAGGATAAAGTGTCACATAAATGTTCTTTTTTACATTGGCTGATGTTTCAGGTCCAAAGACAACATGAATTGTTGCTTTTTAGGTACTTTCCTGTTGGGAAATCAGACTGTATACTTCAGGTGTGTTGGATTGATTTCCTACGACACGCGAGTTTGCTTAGACGTTGTTCTAGACTGCTTGGACACTGATACAGATATTAATGCTATTATTTAGATTTCATGTGTTTAAATGAATGACAGTTTAATTTAAATGCCAGTGAGACTGCATTCACTTAGCACAGGGCTACTTCAATATATAAAAAAACACCAGAATATTTAAGAACATTTACAAAATGATGAGCTAGACCGGGAAAATGGCTCATTGATTGATCGTGTGTAGAAAATCCAGTTAAATTTTTTCTCCAAGGTCTGACTTGCTTCTGGTTATGCATATCAATGGAAAATGCCAAAGTAAGATTTTTTTTTTTTTTTTTTTTCTCTGAGCAAGGCATTTTTGCCTTCAGGTGTATCTCATAATTAATCTGAAGAGTATTGAAAGTACAAAAAGGTTTTCTTGCGGTTAATCCTACAGCGACTGCTGTTCTTTCTTTTTTATAATAAAAAACGGAAACAGATTCTCTTACAAGGTACTGCTCTGCGTATGAATAGAATAAGCCTTAAAAATTGGAAACCCAAAAATAGGCCTTTGCTGAAACAGTCAAATCGTTTCAGCCCAAACAACAATTGATCAATTGTAATTACCTGCCTGTGGATTAGACTTGCAGCCTGCCTTGGCCCCTGAGGGGCTCTAAAAGAAAGAAAGAGATCCAGTAACAGGTAACTCCATAGGACAGAGAGGAGGAGAGAGCTTTTAATTGCTTTGTGCAGTGTGTAATTGAAGGTTGAAGTGTGTTGCCGTGAGGAGTGTGACTCCACTTGGCCTTGTCTAATTAATCCTGTCACACGAGCCTTCTGCCTTCAATTTTCACGTTTCATTCTCATTGTGAGGTGAGAATAAAACTGGAGGTATATACGTAACTGTATGCCTCTTACTGTGCCAAATACAAACAAATAAAGCAATACGGGAGAGCCCACACTCAAATGTGTCCATTTTGTTCAGAAAGCCAATTTCAGTGAACACAATCTCAATAACTATCACAATGGGAACAAAGACCACCCAGGGGTATATCACTGTACAGGGTCTTCTAGTGAGGGGTGCGAGGGTATCAAACTAATGGAGTATGCAGGAGAAGAAGAGCCTAACATCACTGTGGTAGGCAAGTGTTTCAAAATCATTCATTTCACCGGAGACTTGTGGCCACGGGGAAAAAATACTAATGAACCCGTGACCCCAGTAAATTCACAACAACTGTGTTTTTGATTCCTTAATAAATTCATCAAGTAGCTACTTGCTCTACAAGGCAAAAAGGTGAAAATGGTTCAAGAAGCTGCTGTTTCTACAATCGTCAATCCATCTTCACTAGTATTGCGAGATATGAGAATTCTTGCTTCAGCAAAGTATGCATTTAATCAATCTGAGAGAATAACCTAATGTAAGCACATTGTAATATATTATCATAACGAGGCAATTATAAGTTGTCTAAGGAGATATAACTGTATATAAAGGTTCTACTTAAAATGATTATTATTATCATCCAGAAGATCAGGAATCTGAAATGATATACATTTTTAAGTGGTATCAATACAAGCAGTACGTTTCCATCGTACCATCATTCTACCACGTCAAGATATTTGGTTGACATTTCGTAGAGAGGTGCTATTTATTCATTTATTTAGTCTAATTCGCCTTCTTGGCCCGGTAACAGTAAAGCGGAGTCGGTGCCCATCGCGAACTCCGCTGGCACGAGACGCCGCGGCGACGCGCAACAGCACGCGCAGACTGTTCTCCTTCTGTTCGCGGAGCATCCGAAGATCGCAAACTGCACCGCCGCTCTCACTCCACAATCCTGTTGTTGTTGTTGTTGGACGCCAGCCACCACTAGCGAGCCAACTGAGTTAACAGACACTTCCGTTCATCACATAAGGAACCATCTGTTTAAATGGGAAAATAAATAAATAATGCTGTTTCTATACCACACCTTTCCCCCCCCCCTCTCTCTCTCTCTCTCTATCTCTCTCTCGCTCCCTCTCTCTCCTCCTCTCTGCGGCACTTTGGCTAACAGTACCTTACTATTATTTTTGTACCACATTGCACACTATTTACTTGGATTTGTTTTATTTCGGGCCGTTTTGTATAATGGAGAAACATTACTCAAATATATCAGAATTGTAATAGGCTATGTATTTATTCATCGGCCATCCACTCGTTTGATTTTTTCACGGTGGACACAGCTAGATTTATTTTACATTACGCTGTACTTTGAATTCATTTTTATCTCGGTTAATACTAGAACGGAACAGTTTACACACAGGGCTCATGTAATCCGTGAAGTCCTTTTGCCAGAATTGGTGGATATTGTTTTGTATACCTTCTTATGTTCCGCCGTATTTGTTTACCTTTGCAAATGCATCTTGAGACGAACCACCTGGTTTCTGGGGGGTGAAAACTGGCCGTAGACAAAAGGCCTTTGAAAAAACATATTGTCCTGGCTTACACATCCAGTCCATCTCCATTTTGCAGCCAGGACTTGACAACGGGGGATTTGGCTAAATTAGTCTCCACTCGAGTGACTTTATGAAGGGGTTGGTTTACTGCCTTTGTATGAATCTGGGTCTTTTTTTTTCTTTTTTTTTTTAACATAATCTGAAATGTAATTATTGACTTAGAATCAGCCCATTCCAGTGTGTGGAGATGTCTGGTAACATGCGATTTACGATATCACACAAGCTTTTTTGTCACTGGCACGGGAAGTCAGAAGAAGGACCCCCTTGTTCTCCTTCCCGTGCGAGTTTGTGCCTTTAAAATGGAACTAAGAGGTCTTTGTTACATCTGTTTATTACAATCTATATTTCTAGCTGCTAAATATACAATCCAGTATGCAGTCAGTGGTTTATTCTGAAATAATATCGGGCAAATACACATATATGGGACTTTGGTTTTTCTGTACACTACTTTAGAGGTGTTATGATAAGCTACTAATTATACTAATTATATAATTATACTAAATGTAATTGATTTCCTTTGCTACTTAATAAAAAAAAACTACAAATTGCTAACAAGATATAAAATGGAATCGGGGAACATGTTCATCCCCTGAAAGAAGTGCAGTTCAGCACTTACGGATTAAGGTGCATGGCTACTTATAAACTGCATTATTTATTACATTTGATATTCAGACTATACATCAATATAGTGAATCAATTTCTTTGTAACAACTGTGCAAAGAGACAACGAAACAGCATTTTTCACCAAACTATTCCCAATGTTCCTATTAAGCCTATTCCTGGAATATAAGGTAGTTACTAATGTGTGTTGGTCTAAATTTACCTCAGCAACATAAATCATCCTTAGACTACTCAGACTTTTCAGACTTTGAACATTTTAAACCCGATATATTAAAAAACATTAAAGGAGAGCAGGACTCTTTAATATGAGACATGTCTATGGACGAGATGAGCTTGGGGGGAAGAGAATCCATTTTCACCTCATGCCTGAAAATGTCATCGCCAAAGCAGTTAGACCTACGGCAGGTGTGTGACAGGATTTACACAGCCGAAGAATATTAAGTGAAAATGATCATATTTTTCCCAGGCACCTGGAAGAGGCAGCCGCGTAACGGACTCGCAGACGAGCAGATACCCAAATGCTGACCAGTTCACTGTGACACGACTCTGAAGTTCTGCAAAAGGAATAATTGGCCAGGACTCCGTTCTCCTGGAGTCATAGACGCCCCTCTCCCTCTCAGGTCTAGGGGCCAGCGACAGATGGCACACCACCTGAAAGAGGCCAGTCTAATGTAAGATGCATTGTGCCTGACAGGATATCAGAGATCAAACGACATTGTGGAAGGTGAAGAGGTACCTCACACGCCAGCAGCGCCGTGTGAACCGTGGCGGAGGAGTGGCGTTGCAGTTGTCGAGGAGGCCGGGGATTCTGACAGCCTCCCAGTCTGTGTACAAAACGGTGGAGGGGAGTGCTGGCAGACGGCATACATTACCAGTGGCACTCTGCGTACACGTCGCTGTGCGAGGAGAGTACCTCTGCCACCTTGGAGGGAAAGCAATCAATGCCGAATGGGCAATTTCCTGAAAGCCCCTTAGATACATCAGTCCACTAGCAAAGCTTTTATTGCCATATCTATATTGATTTATACTGTAGGATATATACACACAGACATATATATATATTGCACTGAACTATGATTTTTGCACTTGTGGCCTTTCTGTTAGCATTAACGAGTTGCTGTTCTCCTTTAACCTCTCATTAACAACGTGCTTTCAGCAACCTCCCGCTTGTTGTGACTCCTCTGAGTAGCGAATCGTGTGGGTATAATTCGATATAGACAGCATGCAGTCAAGAGTTTCCATTGCTGTGCGGCTAAGCGTCAGAGAGGCTAAGACATGCGATACATGTGATTTTAACCGCGATATGACTGTCAACGGCAGCATCTCAGAAACAGCCACTAACTGTCCTGGGATTTGCATAATCTACAATGTCCAGATTTTACAGAGGTTGATGCAATAAATACAAAACGTCCGGTCGGTGGCATTTCTCTGGCCAAAACAACCTTGTTAATGAGGAGTTAGAGGAGAACGGCCTGACTTGTTTAAGCTGACAAGAAGACTATAAGTGCAAAAAAATTGTTCAGTACAACAGTGGTGTGCATCTCTGAACAGATTACATGAAGCAATTCTGGATTTAAAAGTAGGTTTCTACCCATATTTCATATATATATATATATATCCAATTTCACAGCTTTCTAAACATGGATGATCTTCTATTTATTACTGCCACATGCACAATTTAACAACTTTACCTCAACCACTTTCTATCTGAAGTTTACTGTTATAGTCGTTTGGAGGACAGCAGAAGGTAAACTGACGAATTTTAGCCTCTGGTAATGCATGGATACTTTCAGGTCAGGTGGTTTCACATATCTTGAATCTTCTTGACACAGTCATAGCTGATAAAGATCATAACTGCCTGCTATTTTAGGCCTATCATATTGATAACTCATATTGAAATATATCATTCCTGGTAACACAGACATGAAAATAACATCATGATATTACATAGTATCAGACAATATAGAATCAGGCTATAAAATATTTTACATATGTGTTAAAAATGATTTCCGTAGGTGTTTGCAACAGTTAAATATGTGTCATGCCAATCTTGTATTCCACTAATTTCAATTACTTTAAATGTACCTGTACAGCTGTACCAGGGGCCGTAACACTCAACATAATTTTGAAGGCAGTATTAATTTTCATGCATTTCTTCCGGTGTTTTTATGAAGCACTGTTGTTCCAGTGAATTACTCCTGAATGATTTATGTTCACTGGCTTTTCCACTTAGCGACACGTACAGCGGAGATAAAAACACACTTACAGCTTTTTCGTGGGTAAACACGCCGTATTAAAAGCCAACTTGCTTTGGAAGTTCAAACACATTTGGCGTACCATGCAGCTGAGTGTCATTTCACTTTACAAATACCTCGGTGTCACAGCCAATCAGGCCACAGAGTGAGCAACACAAACCATTTAACCTCGGCAAACATATTATGTCATAAACCAGAAACGTAGTTTAAGAGCCTCCAGAAATATGAATGTGGAGGGATGGGTGCAAATAAAAGCGACCTGGCAGGACCCAGGGGAACATCGTACATTCGCATAATGGCTTCGCAATGACTCAAGAAGCAATGGCCAACTGCTAGCGGCTTGTGGAAAAAAAAAAGAATAAATCACGCCTGGCATGGGTATAAAACAGCAAAAAAAAAAAATCAACAGGCTTTAGATAGGAATCAGTGTCAGAAATACCGAGGATGCAAATAGCAAGCAGTTTAATCACAGTTTAAAATACAGTTTACTTTAGGGGATTGTCTCACAGTTTTGAGTAGAAGCACAAATGATCACACCAAAAAAGCACAACTTTCTAATAGGTTCTAAACAAATTTGTTTATAAACTCATCCAGCTTTAAACTCTTGGTCCAGTACCAGCTGTTATTTCCCTGATGACACAGCAAGACACCACATATTTAAAACACGAATGTCTTTGCATTGGCTTTCAATGTTGGCCTTTGAATAAACCACAACGATTTGTGTCCTGCTAGAGGCCGTGAAGTACACCCAAACTGCCAGAATTATCGAAGTTTACCACCACTTTAGAGGCATTTACAAATATTTGGTCAGGTAAAAGATTATAGTAAAAAACAAAAACGAATCCTGCTGTCTCATCTAAACTTACATTGCACATGAAGCTATGCGAGCAGTTTTAAGTCATTTAAAAAGACGTTCATTCACAGTAACCTTTATGCTCTCGACTCAATTTCTGCAAGAATCTCACTTTGGCAACTGATTTTGCATTAACGATATGCAGAAAATTTGTGTGATTCCTGGATTATTAGGCACAACGTAAAAAAGATCTGCAGCCAGGTGTATAACTGGCAGTTAACTAACAACTTGAAGCTAACCGCAGAAGATGTCGGCAGTTAGCTATTTAGTTTTGTAATTTAGCAAAGCTTCTCAAGAGCAAAGTTACTTTAGGGAAAGCAAATATCCTTCACAACTGAAAGTTTGCTAATTTGACCATGTTAAGTATATTGAAGCTTTTTGTCCTTTATTTTAACCAGCTACAGTAAAAATGTAGCGGAAATCATGTCCTTATACTCATCTTCTTTACGATTTTTTTAAAAAAGCACACATATGCCGCAAGTTTTGCAGAACCTAGCCATCATCTGTCTTTATTCTCGTAAAATAAAAAAGCCATATACAAGGTATGTTTAACTACATATACATGTTGTTTTCAAAAATGAAAATGTAATGTTGGAAAAGAAAATCAGAAATGAATTTGAATGTCACAAAGACACTTCTTTCATCAGAAAGTCAGGGGTAATTTCAATCCACTATGCAAAACTCACAATTTCCAACCAAAAAATACTAAAGTCAAATTTAATTATATACCTGTGGTTATGAAAACAAGCAGCTTTGTATCTCTGTTGCAAATACAAGCTCACGGAGTCATAAAAAACAGAAGCTCGACATACAAATGGTCCCTGGGTTACTTAATTATCTTTCTTTAAAAAAAAAAAAAAAAAAATTACAC
This sequence comes from Gymnarchus niloticus, assembly GCA_009936485.2. Classification (NCBI taxonomy): domain Eukaryota; kingdom Metazoa; phylum Chordata; class Actinopteri; order Osteoglossiformes; family Gymnarchidae; genus Gymnarchus; species Gymnarchus niloticus. Next base: position 13,657,427 of record JAACJT020000110.1, on the reverse strand, counting down.
AAAACTACCAATAAAAGCTTGAGAGTGTAGGGGACAATTATAAATAATTACGAGGAGGAAAAGATTTGTTGGTGTTTTTATTTTTTCTGGCTTCCAACTCATTGATGACTTGTAATAGGTGAGTTGCAGGGAAATCCTGAATGCAGTGTACATATATATACTGGATATATATATATATATATAATATCAAACCCCTTACAAACGTTTTGAGTGGAGTAGTGAAAATAATGATACGAAATAGAAAAAGGGACCACACAATGCTGGAGCCATTACCGTATATAAGATGATCAATTCCAAGCTTCATGCAGTATCGATGAGTCTGTCGGGTACCAGGCGGCTTGGTCAAGTCAAACAAAAATAAAAACTTTTACATTTATATTCAAGGTTCTCTGTGATTTTACATGACAGTGCCAGCACTACGTGGTCTCGTGTATATAGATGTATATATATTTAGGTATACCGTTCTTATCGTAATCATTCATCATGTTTAAGTCTAAAATTTCACCAACAGCCAAAATGTCCTGACAGTGACTTCCTTTTGGATGCACTGTTCTCAGACCAGTTCGGCCTCCGCTAAGCCTTCTGGATGCTGAGTATTTCAGCAAGAAAACGTCAAGAGAACCAAGGCCTTTCAGAAGCGGGACACACAAGTGGGTACCTATCTGAAAAAAGGGGGTATCTCCATAAAATGACAAATAAGGAGCAATGCCGTACCAGCCACTCCTCTCTGCTGCCTCATTCATATACATTGTGGATGAAGGTGCCATATTAATGCTTACATGCTGACTTATGATCGTTTCAGTGCTATTTCCAAACTGCATGAAAAAGCCATAAAACGCTATGACACAAAGTATATATATAAAAAACTGGTTGCTCATTAAGTTCTAATTTTTATATATATGAAAACAAAAATATGCATAAGTATTTGTTTAAAATGCCAGCTATTTTCTGGGTATTATATAGGAGTTACCTTCAGGTCCATAATTATGTAACTTCACCATAAAAGTATTTTTTAAAGCATTTAACAACAATACATGGTATCATTGATCTAAAATTAGTAAAAGGAAAGAGGAAATGTCAATTATAAATAAGGCTGACTTCCATGTTAGATATCAGACACATACAAAAGAAAACAAAAAAACGCCCCTAACGATCGACCAAAGTTTTGCACACTTTCTCTTTTTTTTTTTTTTTTAAAGGAATATGACAGACCTATACAAATAGCCTTTGATATAAACACGAGCGATGATATGGTAGGTCACACTGTCAGTCCTTGCCGTTAAAGTGCACTCTCCATCCCGGGGTAACAGTGGTGATGTGAGAAGAAACGGGTTCAAAAGGAGCAGGAAAAAATATTCTACATCTCCGCTAAAACAGTACCAGACGGTGTGACTAGTCGGACGTTAATAGACGTAGCCTTCGCTGTAGGGGTGGGGGTTACAATAGTCCCCGCCTTGTACGTAAGCCATGCTCTCGTCAAAGTGAGATAGCGGCACTGTGTCCTCCTCGTTGATTTGCCTCTCGATGTCCGTCTTCAGCACGGGACGCTGATTGTCAGGGAAAGCCATGGAGAAGAGAGCCTCGGGGTCACAGACGAACTTGTAGACGTATCTCTCTCCCGCCACCTCGGGACAAGACGAAACAGACCATCAGTACCGAAACCAAACATCGGCCAAATCTCGTTCACTTTCTTCTTGGATGTTTATCGTGACTTACCTTTTGCATGATTCCCTTTTCGTAGTAATAACGCAACGACCGGCTAAGTTTATCATAATTCATAGCTGGCCGATTTTTCTGAATTCCCCAACGGCGAGCAACCTAAAAAAAAAAAAAAAAGTTTTAATTAAGACTGGAAGTAATATATTCTGGACGTCGAATGAAAAATGTCAGATTTTCAAGGAAGGTTTTATGCTCCAAGTACCTAAAATACATCTACCTTGCTAGCGAACTACCTGCTGAATAGTTAACATCAGCAATATTAATTATCCAGTACTTGATAATGTCTTTATTCTATATTATTACTCTGCATTAAGTTCCTTACTGTTCTAAATTAAATTTCAGTACAAATTCATCCAGTAATCTGGCAAATGCCTCCTTTTAAACATGCGTGAATATTTGTTTAGTTTACATTACTTCTTTTTCCAATAACTTTAATTCCCATAAGTTATGCAAAATGTACAATTCTTCCAAATTTTTGTACAAAATGTTGTATGCATACGCATTCATAGAGGATAACGTCTCACTCTCTCTCACACACACACATGTACAAGATGAGAAGCTGACACCGCACTGACTGGCATGTGACTGAGCCAATCAAATGCAACACAATTAAAACGTAGGCTACCGGTTCCATCACACCGACTAAGGGAGAGATAATCATCTATAGGAGCTTAAATTAAGACGTTTGGGTCAACGAAGTTCTTGAGGCAAGGTGCTAAAGGTATTGTATCATTCATCTAAAAACACTTGGCTCCCTTAAATCAGTTAATAAATATTTTAAGCTAATTACACTAGGCCACGGAGAGATGCTCTCTGCATAGGAATCATGGTGCGGCAAAATTTGGTGAGGGACAAAAATCCACCTTTTGCGCTTCTTTACGACAGACTAAAGGTACCACAGCTCCTACATTCCAAGACTACAGTCACCAAATACGCATTTGTTCCATAACAGAGGGAAGGATAAAACAGGGACCATAAATACAAATTACACAATTACAATTAAGAATCAGTGCCACCGTACAGGCTGGAAGACGGCTAATTGGAAGTCGTCCTGGACAAAGCAGACACGGGAGCAGATGTTACGGCACCTGTCTCTTGGACCACCCAGCCTCTTCCCGGTTCTGGGTCCCACTTCCACTTACAGGGGGAGGCTGTGTGTGTGTGTGTGTGTGTGTGTGTGTGTGTGTGTGTGTGTGTGTGTGTCCCTTCATCAGACCCACTGTGCATTCAGGTCCTACACCTGCCAGGGCAGGGCGGGGGACGGGGTAGAATTTACGGCGACCGACTGCACAAAAGCAAGCGCGTTTTGGTCACCTGACGGCATGAATGGCTCCCCTGTTTGCCGCAGCTGACAGGCCCCACCGTGCACGCCTGCACCAGTGGCCGGGTGCCAAGGCGCCACACTGCCAGCCCCCGCACTGAGCCTCTCTGTCCAGGAAATCATGGCACAGAGCTGAGAACGCTTGACGGCTTTCCTTTCCAGGCACAAGCCCTAATTATTAAAAGCCCCCTGTCGTATCCATCCATCGCAGTCACTACTGTGTACCTTTTTAAAATAATTTGTACCTACTCATTACAAGATTTTTTACAAATTTTGAGCTTTGAAAAGCAATTAAAAAAAAAAGTCACGCTAACAGCCAATCGGACGGAGTGGCGCCCGGGAAATGTGGTGGGGTGGGGGGGTGATATGGGGTGTGCACCTCTTCTGGCTCGATGAGCTTGAACTCCATGCCCCGCCCGGTCCAGGCGATGAAGTGCGAGTTGGATGGGTCATCCAGGAGGGCCACGAGGAACTGCCAGAGCTGGAGCGACCCTCTGCGTTGGTACGTGGGGCCTTCGCGGTACAGGCCAGACTCCTGCTTAATGTCACCTTGGGGAAGGGGGGAGGGAGGCGCTTAAACATCTGACATCACGCCACTTAGGGAACCGCTAATGTAAAACCCAGAATGGTGGTCGTGTGAAACTTTGCCTGAGAATAAAACAGGCCTGAGGGCGCGGACGTAAAAACGTTTAACGTGCTAAAGGGCGCCTCACCTTCAAGCTTTTCGGGGACTACGCAGGTGTCGTCGTAGAAATGCCTGGCCACTTTGTCAAACATGCAACCTACAAAACAGGTTTATTAAAATAAATATCTACAGGTATTACGCTGATGAGCGGTACTTTTCCGAGATTATCTGCATGTGATACAGTACCTTCAGTTCTGTTGGAGTGAGCCAGATAACTGTCTTGTCTCATGTAGACAGAATGACAGCTAGGCACTTCTGTTAAGGACACGAGATGAGGGGCGGGGAGAGTAAAGTTATAAACTTCAAGTATGAGATCATCCCTAAAGAGCAGATTTCAGCTTAAAGGAAATGTTAGACGTCACGTTCACCATCTCTGCTCAGTTCACAAACGGCTGAGTGCAGCTACTAGGAAAGAGATCGAATCACATAGAAATGCCTTAATGGGAAAATGCAATTTTGTTTAACATGGCATTCTAATGAAGTCAAAATCGCAAAAAGACAGGGATAAAGGCAACAAAAATGGCATGTTCCATGACTGGTGGTACTCAGGTCTCTGCTGGTCATTGCTGATCAAAATGAATCCTATACTTTTAACAATAATATTTAACAATACGTGGATGCAAAAAATAACCTAAAAATGGCCGATACTTAAATACTTCAAGAAGATAATGCGAATGCTTCTTTTTTAACACTAATATTCATTGTGGACACCTGCATTCGGTTGTACAACTATTTAATAAAAAAAAGTTTAAAAAATATTTTACCTCCTACAAAGGTACTGCTCGATAAGCAGACTCCAGCAGTTCATTATGGAGCATAAACGTTGCCCTGAACATCATCAGAGTAATGGGCCGGTCGAGGATATTACTGCTAATTAAATTGCCAGCTACCCTCCCATCCTCTCCACGGGGCAGTAGGCAAGAGAGAAGAACCAATATGACCACTAATAAATTCTGCTAAATGCTCAATTCGAGTTATAAAACACGCTGAGACGGCAAAGGTGGTTGAGCCAATCTGCTTCCGCCGGACGACGTCAACAGCAATGCAAGGCCTTCCCTGATCGGCACGATTCCGCTACTGTAAATCAGCCCGTTTTTTGCCTGATGGGAGTGGGGGTGGGGGGAAAAAATATCTAAATATTTAGAGAGGAAGACTTCTGACCTGCTGGGGGTCAGAAAAAAGAAAACTATTAAAGGCCTTGAAAGAGCAACGCCCTGGAAGAGTGTCATGTTACAGAGGGAGGCGGACCTTCTTAACAAAAAAATAAAAAAAATAAAAAAGCCTAAACACTCCCAACAGGAAGCAGCTGTGGAGAAGCCGCATTCCTTCCTGACCGGGCAACTCCAGCCACCCCCCCACCCCTCCTCCGCCCACCCCGATTTATGAATGAACGTGTGAGGCTGCTGCAGCTTCATTCACAATGTGGCATGCGGTCCCAGGGGCCTGGGGGAGAGGGTGATGTGCTGGGGCCCGACTCCACTCTCCATTACAGGAAATGACCCAGCACAGCCCTGCAAACCGAATCATGCCTTCTAATAATGCCTTAATTCCATAAACATTCCCATTTCTCTAATGGTAAATATCTGGTTTTAAAATGAGGAAACAGCTCATTTTCCACCACTGTTCCAACACAACATGGAAAAAATACCCCTCCAATTCAAAATAATGACATTTATGAATATTAGACAGCTGTCCATTTTTACTTGATTATTTCTTTATCCCTAATATATTTAGTTACTCCTCTTTTTCAGTCAACGTTTATTTTCGTGCGGCAGCCATCTGTAGCGACGGTGTAATCAAGGCTGCTGGGGGCTCACCTGTGTCATAGGTGAAATCGCGAGGCTCCTGTTTAATCATCATAGAGTGGGGGTAAGTCTGACCCACCGGAGCCCCCACCATGGCGGGATGCTCAAACAGGGGGTCTGGGTACTCCTGTTTGAACCCCTGTGGGGGGAACGGGATGTTGGGTTCTGACATCTGTCGGTGATACAGCGGGCGCCCATCCTGGGACGTGGAGGGCGGCGTGGGGAACGAGTGGCACGGTTCGGAGAGCTGGCGGCGGAACCTGCACCACACGCGGGACATGGCTCAGACTCCACGGTAACAGGGCAAGTGACAAATGGCTGTCACGACCCAACATGGAGCGATATACAAACATAGTAAGGATGAATAACCAGCGGAAAAAGCATATCTACGTTCTGTTTTCATTTATCTTGTAGGATTCACACACACACACACACACACACACTTTCATTGATTTGAGGCCCAAAAAACAAAAGTATCCATTCTCTATTCCCTAGCTATGTGCACGGTTACCTGTGGTCCATGGTGAACGTTGTATCCGGGAGGGTCTGTGAGGGTGGGAGGTGGGGGTACGTCCGCTCTGGTTTGGGTGTGGGTGCCGAGTTTGGGGAGGCATGCTGGAGTGGGGACACCGGGGGGCTGCAGGGAGTGGCTGGGCTGGAGGGCTTCATTCCTGCGCTAGGCTTCGGCTCGTAGGCACTGGGGCAGGTGGACAGGCAGAGCAGCGACTTTCACCACCGAGTAGAGGACAGGCGGTGTTTCAAGTACAGCCCTCGCTAATGAACGCCATCAATTAACGGTTTACCAGACCAGCCCAGCGCGCAGGATACGAGCCCGAAATCTGTCGACACCTCGTTTTACCGCCCAAGGATTCCCACCCCGCATTCGACGGGAAGGTCGAGGCAGGGAAAGGGCAGCTTTAAGCAGAACGCAATTCAGTCAAAATGTACCCCATATAACCAAATAGAGAGTAGCCATGTGTCCAAATGAAATGCAGCGCGTTCCACACGCACAAAAGACTACTGTTCACCAGACTTCAAACCCACAACAAACCTATTCATTGCTAAATAAAGAGATGACAAAGAATAGTAACATGGCTGGTAACACCAGCAACAATGTTCAATTCTTCATACTTCATAGAATGATTGAATGCATGGAACTAAATCAGAGGCCACTGACATTTCCTCCATAGGACTTTAAGCAAATTGTCATTATCATTACCAATGTGGTTGTTTCACTCAAGTGTCATTTGTCTTATAAAAAGGTCTGTTGCTTGCATAATTACACGAGCATATGGGAAACTAAATGCTGCTCACATTTCACAAATCAAATCAGCGTAACCCTGGACGTAACTAGGCAACCGTGCATTATGCACACGTTTGTTTTTGTACATCTGAAGGTAGAGTTTATTGAATTTAAGGCGCGGTAATTTAGATATGGTAACCCTGACTGCTTTTCCATTTCAGGTGCATATCTCACGTTTAATACACGTGTTTCAAAGTAGCAGCAGGCTGGGAAAGAGATGAATGTTGGCATTTAAAACTCAACAGCTATCGTGTCCCCAAATGATCAGCTTTATAGGACCTGACTGTGGAAGGAAGTTCGCAAACTGAGGACAAAACGCAGAGAATTCATATGGAGAACGAAGAAAAAGGTCAGCTTGCGGGGTCCATCTTAAAGCTCAAGGGAGAGGAGGCTGCAGCCAGACCTGGGAGGGCACAGCGCCACCTGTGGCCCCACCTGATGTTGTACAGGCACTTCTCCCCATAGCTCAGCTTAAATGGACGATCCTGGCTGCAGGCCGAGTTGAGCTCCAGACAGGGACTGTGGGGCTCCCGCTTGATCTTCAGCTGCAGTCCGTGGAACGCCACTATCGGCAGGGTGGGGGGGCGGGGCAGCAAGGGGCGGGGCAGGGGTCAGAAAGAAAGCAGGGGAGGGTGGGGAGAGAGTGGAAAGGATTAAGAGGGATTAAGGATTATTCATCCCTGGCTAAATAACAACACTGTG
>JAACJT020000110.1:13603752-13649792 GCA_009936485.2 Gymnarchus niloticus | reverse complement strand
GGGGAGGGTGGGGAGAGAGTGGAAAGGATTAAGAGGGATTAAGGATTATTCATCCCTGGCTAAATAACAACACTGTGGCATTTACACAAAGAACCCCCTCCACCCAGACATGCTGCAAGCCATCCACATGACAGGGTTCGAGAGGATGGTTACAGTCATCGCTGGACGCACTTTGCCTGTAACTGTATTTGCATTGAGATGACTGCTCTGGAAAGCCTGGCTAGCTTCGCTGTATGCCTATCCGCGTCTGCCCAGGAGCGGCCCCATTGATTCCAGGATCCTCCTTTTCCTTCCCACGCCGTCCCTGGCGCTTTCAGGCAGCTGTTAAGTATCGGATGGTTCCTGATTAAACTCCCATCATCTGGGCTGGCGATCAATGCTAACGAAATAAGCCACGCCGTGTGCTAGCCTGACCTGCAGTCGCTGGGCTTAGGTGTCCCCATCCCGCCATAAATACACGGCGAATAGGGGGCAACTCAGGTGGGCTCTGACCATGCCGCTTAGGGAGCTTCGTGCTGACGAGGGACGAGATCGTGTACTCGGGCCGGCACATTAACTCCGATCCTTGAAGATCTACCTGGACAGATAATGTCAGGCAGGACTAGCCTTTTCATTTCCCACTGCAACATACTGAATTCATTTAAAATCAAGTGTTTTTTTTTATTCTGAACGTTCAGAATGACTTTTCCTCCCATATTTTACAGTTACATGCCACTATGTGACAGTTAGTATATGTCAGTCTGCAGGTTCCAAGTCACCAAACTAACAAATTGAAATGTCACACAACCCAATATAAGCAATGCTCAAAACAAATGTCAATAAATATACAAAAATCAAAAGCTTTTCAAAACCTTATGTCCCAGGATGGGAGATTTTTTTCCTTCCGTTAATTTTCCCCATTTAGAATGAGTACAGTCATTTCTTATAACATGCATATCCAGTCTTGACTGAATGCTCAGCAAAACCAAAATTAGACAAAGCGAATGTCCCCCTTTTGCGGGACCCTGGATGACTCAGAAGCGCGGCAGAGTCCATGAAGCCGGATGTTTTAATTTCCCCCTCCCCGCCTGTCCACATGCTAACCAGATGCCTTGTGTGGTGGTGGAGCGGCGTGAAATCAATCTGACAACACGACATCCGACGCCTCCGTCTCCGGGGACGACGATGTGGCCGATTGTTTCAAAGGCGTGAGGACTGTTACGGCTCCTCTGAGGGCCGTGACCTTTACGGGTCAGCGACAAAAGGTCAAAGCAGTACTTCCTGAGGAGAGACCCCCCCCCGACAAGATCGAACACTGTCACTACCACTAAATACCTCCTGCTAATTAGATATTCCTACCAGTTAATTCAAACCAGATCAAGATTACATGCTACATTTTAAATTATTATACTATCAGGTGCACAATAAGGGTTCAAACATTTATTGAACATTTGATGTAAAGCTTAATTTGGAGTACATAAATAACAATTGAACATGTTAGCCTGTATAGTTCTAAGAAATTAAATGTTTGAAATTTGTTCCACAAACACACACCTTCTCAGTGCAAAGCTCCTTAGAACTACAAAATCTGCTAATTATTTGTTACTGGAATCTTCAAACAAAGAAATCCATAGAGCTGTTTAGGTCAGTAGCATGATATAAAACAGCAAGGAAAAGGAAAAAACCTTCCTATGACACACATCAAATTTGAAAGATTTCTCCAGGGAAACGCAGACTCCTTTGATTGGTCAGTTCTAAAATAACATCTCTTCAATTGGGCGATTGGAAAGAGAAAACGATAAAGAAGAAGACAATGAAAGGTCAAAGCAGCGAAATCTTGAAAAGGCTGAGGTGGGTTAGGGATCGCGGTGGAGTTAAGTAGCAGACGAGTCCCGTGACAGATGGCAGAACCCATTGGGAAGCCATGATAATGAACTATGGAGGTCTTCTAAAGTGAGGAGACAAACGAACCCTCCTGGACTGTTTCTCTTTAGGCTAAACATGAAGCAAAAATGCGGGAAAATGACCGGAGCGAGAGAACGGCAGAATCGGCGTTAAAGTGGTAAACGTTGTATCTAAAGTACATGCGAAATGACTAATTTCACTGTATTGCAGAATTGAGCGATTCAAGCCGGACAGACACAGCAAAAAAGGGCCTGCATATGCCAATACAGATCACACAGTAAGGAAGGAGAAAAGAAAAAATGAAACAGAAGTACACCGATCGATTAAAGCCTACTTCTTTACGTCGCAGGACGTCGTGATTGCAATGCGTTAGCGATGACTGTGGTGAAAAGACTAATGCATATTGACTATCCGCGATCAACTCGGCTGTGCACCAAGACTAACGCTATCGCCAGGGGTGGCCCCGACCCTTCTTATGACAGAGTGAATATTCACTGCGAAATAAAGTACTCATCACACTTACCATTTCTGTGTAGGTTCAGCCCTGCAAACTAACGTGACATATGCAGTCAAATACTTTGCTTTAAATGGCTCAGATTCCCAGACAAAACGAATCCTACACAAAGAGTAATACTGAAAACTGTCAAAGTATGAGACAAACCTTTGAGCTAACCCAGTGAACCGTCAACAGCATTGCGTAAAAAACTCTACACACATTTAAGAGCCTAAATGCAAACCTACTTGCCCTCTAAGCGAATCAGTCTGCGGATATTAAGAGAGCCAAACGTATTCTCTCTGCACGGAACAGCAAATACACAAATCAAATAAAAAAAAATGTTTTTACGTGCATTTGGGTCAATCAATAAGTCTTACACCATCCATTAAGGTAGAAATCTGACTGCAGACATGCAGCTCCAAACAAGCACAGAAGTACAACGGAAACACTGCCAAAAATAGAGAAAGGCAAAAAAAAAAAAAAAAAATCTGATTTCTTTTTAAACCAAATTTATCTTACAGGCAACTGAGCAATTAAACAGCAAGGAACGGCCCACTTTAAAAACAGCTGGTAAATTCTGACGCATCAGCATGTTTTTAATCATGAAATGTACTTTTTTTCCCGCCCAAATACAAAATACCTTGTGTGGTGAAGTTTAGAAATGACGTATTTTGGATTTTTCATTTTATCTTGGCTGGTACTGGAAGGTGTCTTTGTTAAAAGCTCCCTTTGATAACAATAAAAAAAAACAGTGACTCAAGAAGGACAGCCATGTTGGGGCCTTAACTATGGTGGCATTTCTGAACACTGACCTTATCACAATCCAAATTAAGGAGCATCGTTTGAAGCAGAGCCCCCCGGTGATTACCGTTAAGCACTTTTCTCCAGCTGTTCTTCTTAGCCAGAGCGCGGCTTCACCTTAACACCCCTATTGGTGATGTTAATGAGCTCTCTGAAGTGGCACTCTCTTTTCCCAGTTTCGAGTCACAATAATCAGAAAGGGGTTAAAAAACCAAGACGGTACTGGGTTTCTGAAAAGATTGCATCACGAAATCTATACTTGAATGTTAAAGGGGGATGCGGTTAAGTACAAGGACCTGTGAGAGGAGAGAAGACCACCGGTAAACAGGGACAGGGGGCGTTATCGGCAATAAAGCGGCGTTTTGAAAAACAGCAATAAATGAATAAAGTTGCCAGCGTAGTCAGCAGGTGGCAAAGGCCGTGCCAAGACTCAAACCCCACAAACACGCTCCACTGTAAGACAAAAACGTGAGTCGATGTAAACATGACTCTCCTGCCTGCTTCGCCGGAGCTCCCTGGGACGAGTGGCACTGATGGGGGGGGGTGGGGGGGAACCGCCCCTCCCGCTGCCCTGGAGTTCTCCGGCAAAATCCATATGGGAGGGCTGCAGGCTGGGACGCCTGTCCCGGAGCCCAACCACGCTGCCCTCGCCCTCCTGCCATCTGTTCGAGCCTCCGCAACCTGCTTCGACATGCCAGGAGTAGATCTAATATGGTCAACAGTCTCCTGATTCAGTGGGGGGAGGGGGGGGCGAGTGGCAAGACTGAAGGGCATTTGTGGGGAGCTTTGGCGATGGCGTCGTCTATGCGAAATCTGGCCTACGCACAACCGGAACACAATCAGTATAAACTGTTCGACACACTTCAAACTTGTAATATTCCAAATGGCAGCTGCAAAGACTAATGGCACACAGGGACTCAAAGGGGTGCTTTTTTAAAAAAATGACAACAATTATCAAGTTGTAAATGCCCCCCCTCCCCCCATGGCAGTGTCTTCTGCTAGATTACGAAACCTCCATGTCTTGTCAACACATATTGCCATTCAAAAAAAATAAGATCAGATCTGAACTCTTCTAACAAATATTGATATCTGTAAAAAAAAATAATAAATAAATAAAAAGCTAATTTGAAGGCCATTTGGGTTTTTTATTATTTAACAGGATCATGTGTCATTTATAAAAATACGCTTTCACGAGTGTGCCAAAAAAGTACATGAATTCCATGACGATATCAGTCCGGTTGGTGCTCCTGCACGATGGTCTATCGGAAACCAAAGTTAAATCCATTAGTCAAATCTGCGACAGAACGCTTGGATTCCATTTGACTAAAGAAAGTAAACACGGGGTTTACTGATTGCGGTCACGTCCATAAGCACTTTAAAACAAAACTGAAATCACATGACTCTACTGTACTTAAAGACGGGGTTTGAATGTATTTATACATGCTTTCAAAAACCTTACTCCGACAAACATTCGGTTTGCATGTTACCTGTATTGGGCAGGCATTGAGGGCATTCTCTTAAGCTATATATATTTAAATGCCTTCACACACACATAAATACAACTAAATCAATTCTGAGTAGCCGTTGCAACTTTAAAAGCGAGGGATTGCAGCTGAGTGAGCCAATGAGCATTGTCAGTGATTCCTCAGCTGCAAGAAAAATAATAAAACTATTAAACAAGAAAATGTTTCTTTTTTTTTTTGCTTGCAACAAACAGTAAGAAACACTGAGAAACTGTACAGGCAGGACGGGATGGCTGAGTCGCAACATGAACAATATTTTAGTGTGCAAATATCACCAGCTGTGAACTCCATATGACTCAATTCCCAATGGTCCATGAACTCTCCCCTCCACAGCCATCGTGGACCCTTCGTGGGACAGGACAGATCTGGAAGGTGGGGGGGGGGGATTACACCAATGGAGTGGGGGCATACTTACAGTTTTCAGCCTGAAAGTCTGGAACAAACTGCTCGTCATTGTCAGGGACTTGAGCTAGAGACAGAATCAGATGGATAGAAAAAATTCAGGAATAATATGATTCTACATAGATACAAGGTCATAGGACAAAGAGCATCAACCAGCCAAGTAGTTCAGCACCAACTCCTCGACAAAGCCTGCCTTACAGTCACAGTTAAGTCCTGTGAAAAATACCGAAAGCCTTGTTTTCAAATCTTTACCTCTTTAACCACAAGCCAAAACTATGCTGCAGGTTTCTGTTACACTGCATGTACTTACATCACCGGTAGTTTCCTGACTTGGGAAAGAACAGCTTTAAACACAGAAAAGCACACTAGCAGTTACAACAAGATCGCTGGAAATGAGATGTAATTTGTACATTTTATAAATGCCCTTCAGTTTTTCAGCTTAACGCCTCCCGAGACGCTCCCCCAAAGCCACGCACGAGAGTCATTTCATAGTCGGTGTGGTCTATAGCATAATATGTCACCTGTCATTCACACGTTTACCTGGAGGACTAAGGCTAAGATGGCCCACATGATGTGTTCAATTACCTATATATATATTGTACATTTGCACTTAGAGCCAACTGTTATGTTGAAGTTGAGGAGCCACTAAAGCGAGGCGATGGGAGATTTAACTGTGCATAGTCATTAACACATTTATTTATAAGCAGAAGACATGTGGAAGCTCATTTTCAGACATTTAATTGGCAATGCTGCATGAACAGTTAACGTGTTGGGGCACGCAGGTATGCCTGCGACTGTCTTTGAAGTAGCAAGCAAGCGTGGGCAATGATGAAATTCCCAATAAAAATTAAAGAAGCGAGTATCAAAATTTGGCAATAGGCCATCATATTTCATTTGTGCATATAAGGTGTTTTTTTAATAAAAGGCCACAACCATATTTCTATACATTTAAGATGAACGCTAAAAATGTCAAAACATTTTTTTAACAGTGAGGAATAAAGATATATTATATTACAGGAAATGTATTAGGAAAGATATGAACGTGGTATTTTTTTCCACTCACTGCTGAATTTTGACCTTTGCCCTTATGCCGCACCGTTCACACCATACAGTGCCAAGTTAATAGAGCATTTTAAACAGCAATACAACTGGGGTCACCCTCCCATTTCCAGCAGTCTAACGTGGATCCATCCATAACCACAGAGGCATGCGGAGGCCTGCTCAAAGCCAGCCGGCAACTTGGACGCCTTTCCGCGTGGCCGTGCTCCGTACCAGCATGCACCACATAAAAAAAAAAAAAAAAAATCAAAAGTCGCTGACAAGAGCAGATGCATCCGGCACCCGCGCCACACAGGACAGACAGACACGAAGGAAATACGGCAAGGAATCTGCCCGAATCGCACAGATTTAGCTCCTCGCCATCGAGCCAGGCGAGCTTCCTCGGCGGCGCGGCCACTGCAGACCACGGCGATCTGGCGTTCCCGCAAACCGAATGGGGCCTGTATGGGTGGGGATCTTGCAGGGGGGTGGCAGGGGGGGCCCTCTTGGCAATACTAGCCCCTTCAGGTTTTAATTAAAACCTGTTCTCCACACGAAGATGCCGAGTAGTGGGAGAGCAAAGAGGCGGAGCCGCGGCCAAGCCGGCCTGTCGGATATATGAGTCACTCCGAACTCTCCGTGAATGGGACAGCTGATCCAGGGAACAATTCCTGAAGACAGCAGGGGAACTGGAGCTCTGCCGCCATTCACAAAAAAAAAAAAAAAAAAACCAACCAGCATGGAGTTGGGGCCAAGCACAGGCTGAGAGGAGAGCTAAACACCCTTCGCCTTTTCGATCTGGAGGAAAGGAAACGTGAAACAGCTTCACAGATTCTGCCAGGACCCGCCTTTTCTGCTACTTCTCTAAAATTTTTATTTCACGTGACTTAAAGGATAGGAATGTAGCTCAGTATATGCATTCTGTTCTCACCGCAAAAATCCATTTATCACTTTTTTGCTAACAATGGACGAATATTGCTCAGAGTGCAAAATTGACCATCCTACAATAAATATAATAACAGTTAAGTCCTCCTGCATTAAGGAAAATACACCTAACATTTTGGAGCTATAACCATGTACATGTCAAATTTAACTCCACGCCTCGCATCCCACCCACACACACAAAAAGCACCGACTTGAGTTCTACTTTCTGGGAAATCTGTCCCATTATCTCCTTAATCCACCATGTCAGAGATTCAGCCTAATATAATCTTTTCTCTTATTTCCAATTACCCGAACTTATAAATCTTCCAAACAGGTGGGATTCGTCTTTATCTTAATGGACGGGACGTCATTTGTTACATCCAGAATCCCAATGCACACTCATCATTGATCCAAGACAGCTAGAATTGTAACCCTTACAGTAATATCTACACCAGCGAACAAAGTCATTTTTTCCCAGCTGAAATGCTGAAATATTAAAATGATGTCTTATTCTTTTAGCCTTGTGGTACATGCTTTATAATCTTGCTACCTCCATGTACTGGTGAAGTATTCCAAAATCTTTTAAAACAAATTTCATTTTGAAGTCTTAATATTGCTTACATTTTGAAACATGTTAAAGAACAGGTGAAGCTAGTCTTAGGGCTGAAAATTCCAAGTGCTGTTTTCACCTGTGTAACAGAGCGGATGGATTTTGCAAACGCCTGAGGAGAATAAATAAATAAATAAATAAAAATAAATCACCAAAGCTAACTTTGTCTGAAGTACTATTAAAAAGACATAAACGCAAATTTTGATTGTCAGTTTGAAACTAAAATATAATGCTAAGTCTCAAAAGACATTTTAAAGACCATATCCCAAGTAGAAAGGTTTCTAAAGCTTAAATTTCCAATTATTCCAATTTAGATATTTAAGCAGACAAGCTTCTGTTCAGTAGCAGTAGCATGTACGACACTTTTAAATAAACTTTTGTTAGCATGTTGATTACTCACGAGAACTTTTGTTTACCCATAGCAAACATTAATATGAGGCTGTCCATGGACAGTCTCAGTCTTTCAGCATCGCTACATAGTGGACCATCAATATAATTATATTCCTTTGTTTTATGATATTTAATTTTTTTTCTTAAAAAGATCCAGATGGGATCCCATTTCTATGGTAACAAATGAAATTAGTATTGAACAAATCACGCTAAAATACATTAGAATGCATCAAATATTTGTTCCTCGCGTCTAAGAATCATGTTACTATTTTAGTTTTTATTTTTTATAAAATCACCAAAATTTATTTTCACAATCTTTCGCAGAATTGCCCATCATCTGAATATCACCCAGAATTTTATGCTGTTTTATTGCAAACAAATTCTTTTTGGCCAAATCTCTGAAACTTGTTTTAAGATCTTAAAAATTTAACAAAATACAAAATGGTACAAGCATGCAGAGCAATCTAAAGCCAGGACAGTCCTGAGTCTGTCTCTCTCAAAATGAATTTTTTGTGCATTTTAATTTATAGTGTTTATTTGGCTAAGCAGCTGATTTGAATATATTTGTACACAATTTTCTTACAGCTTTGCATATAACACTAAAATAAATGTTTGGTAAAAGTCAAGTTTGCGACACAGAAACTTACTGATTTCAACACAGAAATAACAATTGCACAATTCACTAACTTTATCCTTTATCCAGTGGACTAAGAATTAGGCTACGGCTGCCAGCATCACAAGAGTAACAGAACTACATTATCAGCCACAGCCTCCTAGCAAAGCCAGACTTTTTAAAAAGCATTTTCCCACTTTGGTAGCAGATATCTACAATTTACAATGTTCAGAAAAAACCGTGTCAGTTCATTAAAAATTAAGTCAAACTGTACATTTAAAAACGACTGCCCACAAGTGCATGTGAAATGTCATGAGAAATTTTAAATTGAACAACAATACTCAGTCATAAACCCTGTATAAACATACTTTGACAACTGAACTACAGAGTAACGCAATCCTTCCTACTTCATGCCGTAGGACAATCACAACAGACAATTGCTCAAAAAATTACTGCCAGGTAAGTTTCTTTAATGACTTTAAAAAAAAAAAGAACAGATTAATGATGAACTACTTAATACACAAATTCCAAGATTTCAGAGACAGAAAGATAAAAACATGCAAATTAAAGATATGCGAAGAGAATCAATACTCATCACCAACCTAAACTTCGGTGCTGCAAACAGGATGGAAAAAAGACACTTGCACTTAACTCCTGAAGCATCACGTCTGAATTAGACCACAAAGAGGAGTTCTTGCCATTAGAGGGAGAAAAAAAAAATGTTTAAAAGAAGCACACGCAAAATAAAAATGTATATCAAAGGCGGTGGTTCACAAATCAACACTTCTGTGCACCTCAGAGAACATAAATCCACTTTAAAAAAAAAAATGCAGAAGAGCAGTGAATACAGCTGCAGACAGAGCTCTGGAGAGAGATAAGGCGCGGACGCTGGAGGCTCTCTGCACTGACTCTTGGCAAAAGCTGAGGAGACAGTGAGCAGAGAGAGATTTCTCCTGGTAATTTGTGATGACACTCTGTGTAGAGCCTCTTCACTCTCCCTTAAGACCAAGAGCTCATCACAGGCTCTAATGTATGCATGACACACACAATGCTTCTGTCGCAGTGGCATTAATTGGGCTGCATATTAGGAAAGGTAACTTTGGGCAGATTTTTGTCCTCGCTTTTTTCCTCTCTCTCCCCCTCCATCGCTCTGCCTTCTCTCTCTCTCTCTCTCTCTCTCTTTCTCTCTCTCCTCACTTCGTGCCTAACTCGCCCCGGATACTTGCGGTAACGTAAAAACCACGCACCTTCGGCGAGCCAGGTCTCCTGCAGTTGACTGAGGTCCTGGAAGAGTTCTGTAGCAACGACAGGGAAAGACACTCACAGGTTACACAGCGGTCCAACAGGACAGTCACGTCGAGACAACAGTATTTACAGACCTGGATATGCCAACTGACAAGAGACAAAACATACCCTAGGTTACAGATTTGAACTGAGGTAGTATCTTTCAGGGAGAAAAAAACCCTTTGCAACCCAGAATTCTAGCCCTTTAATTGAGATTTCTTAGGAGGTATCTTGTCGGATGCAGGTGGCCACAAACAAATTGTGTTTTGCTAAATGTTAAGAAGCCGTGAAATGAACTTGTCTCCCCCCCCCAACATACAGCTCACCTTCAGTGTCCAGAGCCAGGTCAGAGTTAATGAATTTTCTTTTTCTGTCATTTGCCGTTCTCTCATTACATTTCTTTCCTTGTGGTTTCTAGAAGAAGAAAAAAAATGAAAGGACACAAATCAATTTGTCCCAATGGAATGACTCCCTGTCATGTAGTGCAGTTGAGAGAAAATGGATGAAGCAAACTAGAGGTTCAATCATCACTCTCTGTGGTTTAAACTTGACTCAGGTGTTTCATCTGAAAGCCTGTCAAAAACAGTCAAGCCTACACTGGATTGCCAGAGTAATCAGGGTCTCAGAATATTTTTAGATCGCGAAACTAACACAAGGACAACAAGAGGACTCTGAATACAAATATCTCCCGATTGTAAACTCATGCAAACTTCGTGATCGACAGACAGAAAGTCATCTCTTTTTGTGGAAGTTGTTAACTTTTTCTCACTCACATTGGTAGGCATGTAAGGCACTTGTTGGTCGCAAAATCCATCCATTCTGCAACTCTAACGTTACAGTGTATCTGACAAGCAACTACAGTAGATCTCCGCTGAGTCTGCCGTCCGATCGCCCTTAAAAGAAACAAGGTTGGGTTTTTAGCAATAAACTAGTAGAAAGCCGTGAATGAACCGCCTGAAACTTGCCAGGCTGAACAGCCAACAGCAGTTCCATTCAGAAAAGCAGGTTAAGCAACATGAGCGCCCTAATCTTAGCACAGCGATCCTGTATGTGATCGGGATGCACTGCCCTGCCTTCCCGTCGCTGGGAATCCATCTGATCGCCGTGCCACTTATTTACTGTCGCGGCAGAACACCATCCAGGTCACTACTACAGGCTTACAGCAGCGATGATGGATGGCGATCAAAACCTTCTGCGCTTAGGTATTACGGCTGGCTGGCGGCTTCCGTAACCTTGCAAAAATATAGATTTGTATGTATAATGCTCAATCTCATACATTCGGACGGCAAACGCGATCGTCTAACGGGGCACTCACCTCAAAAACATGAGCCGCATTCACCCTCAGCTTTTCCTGGAGGGTTTACTTCGAGGTGGGCGTGAGCCGCTCAGTATAACCTGGAGCTCGAAGCTCGGCGCTGCAGATCACTTCAGCGTTTTTGCCTGGGTTTCTCCTCCTGGGGCCTCCAATCCACACTGACTGTGCCCTGCTTCCTATTGGCTGCCCATCTCTTTCACCGGATCGGATTTCCCAGTGTCAATCAGCCGTGGTTTTAGGGTTAAACAAAGTACCCCGAAATAGCTTTTCAAATAATTGTTGTCGATTGCAGGTTAACTACCCTTTCGTCAGTTTTAATCTGCATGCCCATCTGCTGCTATTAAATGTAATTCAATTAACAATTACAGTCATTCTCTCAGAATATCTTCTCCCTCATGGAAATTTATTCATAACCGGTCAAATACCAGTATTATGAGCCATACTTTGTTAATCAGTTATTCCATTCTTATTTTGATCTTAATAAAATTGCTCTTTTATGCAAAGCAGCTTGCCTTTATCTATCAAGCTGTTTGTCTTTCCTTGTATAAACATTTCTTAAAGAGCCTGTTGTAAATACAGCTATCACGATGTATAGATTTACAATAAAATCATGAAAACAAATAAAAGGAGTGCCATTATATAGGCTGGAATTGAGCTTTTTGTTGTTGCTATTATTATTATTAATTGCAGAATAATGTGATCAAATTATGTCGTATCACGCACAAAGTCATTTATTTTAATACATTCACTTGATGAAGCAACCTTCTGATGTCCTTAGTATGTTTAATGTCTAAGCAGCATTCTGCCGTAAGAATCCTCTTTTGTTACTGGGCAGCCTAGTACGTGTGTGTACATGGATATACAGTACGTCCTACAATCCAGAACAACTTCTACTTAAATGTTTCATAATAATAAAACGTTGCCATACGTATGATGATTTGGACCACGTTTCAATGTAAAAAGGGAAATATATCGTTAGGTTTTATTTCATTAAAATACTTGCTCTGGAGCGCATGGTTAAAAAAACATTATCAGAGTTTATCTGAGTCAGATACAAAACGTCCCTAAACTCTAATCATCTGACGACACAATAGTCAGCTCTGATCTGTAGTAAATATCAAGATTCGGTCAGTCTATGACTTAGATTGACAAGTTCTTCATTTGGTGAAAGTGAAGTTGTGTGCAGGACTAAAGATTTTCCCTGAGGTAAAAACTCCACGTCACAGACTTGTTAATAATATAAGATAGATAGATAGACAGACAGACAGAAAGACAAGTAGATAAAAATAAGATGGCAGTTAAGATGTAAAATGCAAAAATGCCCCAAAATGATGTTAAAATCAGAGGGAGGAAAACGCAATGCACTCAATATACAGAAACATTTGAAAATGCATACATACATAACACATTTATTGCACAAATCATCTGACAGCTAGTTGTACATTATGCTTATATTATGTTGCAGTGAAAACCAAAGGGCAGTTAACAAACATATAGATCTCAGAGGTGAAAACAAAAATGGAATAGATTCAATAACAAACCTGAAGAAGTAACATCAAATATCAATAAATATCTACAGTCTTAAAAGCAGGACTCTTATTAAATCTGTAGAATCCATTTTTATAAACATTGAGAAAGAATTTTGTACCTGTCATGTAACCTCAGACAGGCCCCTAAAAATCAGTTCAACATTCTTAAAATATTCATGGACATATTAATATAAGTAGCAACAGAGAAACTGGATGTAACAAACCCCTAAGACAGATATAGAAACATATTCTATAGGATTGCCAAAGTATATTAGAATACGGCAACAACTGAGTGTTTCTGCCAGTCAGACACAAACCCTGAAGCTGACTGCATGTGTGTCTGCATGTGCAAACTGGGTGCTCGAAACAAAAAGGAATAAAACACGAAGGAAAACAAGACTTGCCCGTCTCTTATCATGTGTACTGTAAACGAAACTGGAGCTTTCCGAAGGGGACAAGACAGAGAGCAGAGCTGGTATATCGGAACAGCAGAAAAGGCACTGCTGGAAAGGAAACATGCAAGAGGGGAGGAGATTGTATTGATGTTTTTTCTTAATAACACGAACCCCATCAAAAGAGGTGGTCAACCTCAGTGCCAGGTCCAATCAAGCACTTTGAATTAAAGATGAGTATATTTGTCAGGAATTTACATTTCTATTGTCTCGTGTCAGCTTATGTAAATGTAGACTTTAGTAACAAAGCTCGGAAAGGAGCCCCAAAAAAGGACTGAACAAACACTTATCAATGAAGGTTAAGAACCCTTAATGGGACTCTGTTGTGTTTTGTACACTCCATGCAACAACATGCAAATTGTAGAAGAAAGCGTGCAGTCAATGCCATGATTTCTATAGGCCTGCTGAGTCAGTGTAATTATGTGGTTCTTCCAGCACGTTTTTGCTTTAAATATACTGTAGGTATTCCTGTACAGTACATTCCAGTGTCCCGGTCCATAAAGGACTGCAACAAAAATGATTAAAAACAGGCAGAAAATTAAAGCAGAATAGTATAAAATGACTGGATTTTTTTTTCCCCAACTAAAATCGTCTTCTGAAAGAATCTGCAAAGAAATGTCAAATATTGGTGGATCAAGTGCTTAAACTAATATTACCTCAAATTAGCTTCTGGACACCTCTTCCCTCGGTCACATTTAACAATTCCAAGAATTTCAGAACATTTGTAGCGAATGTGGTTTTCAACAATGAAATTGAGAAATAATATTGTTGCGATGAAATGATGGCAGTGAAATGAAACAGACGCAGAAAACAATTTTTCTGCTCATCAAAATGCAATTCTTATTTTTGCACAGAAACTTAGACACTACAAAAACAGATGCAAATGCAATCTTAAAAGTATTAAAATCTCATATTGACACAGTACACTCTTTTATACGTATCGTAAAACGTGTAACAGTTTGTTTTGCAATATTTTAATTCGTGCTCCTGTGATAGCTGAATTTCTTATCTCAGAGCATTGGAACCATTTGCTGTCATGCACATGGTTATGTTGCGAGAGAAGCAAACAAGACAAGGCTTTGAGGCAGGCAATAAAATCAAAGTCTTCTCCTGGAAATATACTGAAAGATTGTCTATGGGTAAGATCTGCTTCAGCATTTTGATGTTTCTGGTAAATACAACAACACTTTAAAGGCGAAAGAATTTTCTCCAGAGAAGAAAAGTTAAATCACAGGCTAGCAAAACAACAGCAACACAGAAATGGCTCTGCTGAACAATCTCTTTCAACTGGATAATTTTCTATGAAATCCAGCACTGTGCAACTTAATTTACCCCAAATAACTACACGTGGACGTTGACCCAGAATACCAGCACTGTCATTTCCCTCACTTTAGGAGTATTTCAGCAAATATAATAACCTCAGTCAGTTGCACATGTAACAACAATTTTTAGGTAATGACAGAAACACTCGTATACGCAGTTCACATGTGGGTGTTTTGGGCAACGTGGCAGATCCAGAACAGGAGCCGCTCCCTTTGCGGGCACTGCTCTGCACACCGTGCGGGCCAGAAGGACCCGAATGGCGGCTAATTGAAACGCCCGCCCAAACGGTAATGCTCACATTGGCCACGTTAGAGCATCGCAGCCCTGCCGCCGCTCCGTTAGCCACAGGACGTTCGATGGCTGCCGCTCCCGTCTTCGTTGTGGGGGCGGTGGGGGAAAAAATGGAAATGGCGGAAGTCCTTCAGTCTCAGCTCGTGCTCCGGGATTTTCGAATGACGGAGGAGAAGAAGCTGCTCCTTTGTGGGGGGCCCATCAGCATGGGGGCCTGATTCTGGTGCATTATTTCAATCTGGAAGGGGGGGGGGGTGGGGGTGGTGGTGATGAAGAGGAAATGGGAGGGATGAGATGAAGGAAGGTAGTGGTTCTTCATTACGGGCCATCAATACAGGCTTCTCTACCCTCTCAGCTTAATGCTGAGAAAAATATACTCATTTTGGCTCATGACAGCTTTGTTTATTCATAAACACAACATCCTGTTGTAGATCTTAGGAAAGATCTTTTAATAAGAACTACTAATAAGCTATGAACTTGTAACCAAAACCCTAACCAGGAATGTGCTGAGAAGATCAGCCGCGATGCGATATTAACCTTGGATCGTACATTCCTCAAAGTTTCTGCATTTCATACGAAACGACGATCATACAGTGCAAAGACGTACGAAAATGAACAAGACTGAAAGTAACCTTAGCAGCCAAAACATAGTTACAAATGTGTGAAGTCCTTTCAACGAGCAATGTGGTCGTGTGTTGCAGATGAACTGGAGATGCAGTTTAAATTAATAAATAAATATACAAAATAAATGTCCTATAAAGGACAAATGCAGTATTGCCCAGAGTGTAAGACAGTTTAACATTTAGCAAATTGCAGTGCGAGACATCAGGGAATGATCAATTGTAGGCTAAATATCAACTATTCATTCACAGAAGCAGTCCCATTACACACACATACAGTAGTTAGGCTAAATGGTTTTAGGCAGTTTATGGAAAACCTTTAATGTCTTTAATGTTGACTTCAGAGTGCAGCGTGACATTCAGCATTCATAAACCATAACACCATGGTGTTTGCCACAGACGGCCACAAAACGACAACACCAAATGAGCATCGTGTGTAGTTTCTTATGTGTAGCATAAAAGAGATGGAAAAGTCAAACTAGGGTAAGAAAGTCGAAATACAAAGGTCCATCTTTAATGTGGCTGCTGATGTCCTCTGTGCAAAAATCTCTACAACTATGTGAAATTAATACTCCATTTTTCATTGGAAATACAAATCAGGGTGGGGAAGAAACATTGACGATGAATGCTTCAGCATTACAACGAGTAAATAAAACCATAATACATGAACTCTAAGAGACTAGTTCATGGTCTATTTAGACTATTTTGGCAATAAAAACTATTAAAACAGAATTTTAATATGGCTTATAAACACAACGCAACTGTCCTTTGAAGATGATGTTTCTGATTTTAGTGGTACGAAACCTGTTTTTTATCCTGCTGTGAAGTAGGTACTTTAGTAATTCATTAATGAGATTTATTAATTAATTGACACCATTTATTAATGAATAATTAAATGCAATTTTCTGCACACTTCATGTCATTTTACCTTAACTGAATTTTTCTAAAATTCCGATTATGTTGCGGAAAGGGCCATTGAGGGAGCACATTTCAAGTGGCCTGTAAGCAGGGAAATGAAATGACAGATAGTGAAGGCATGGTCACCGTGATCGACGGACGGTTCACACAGGCCCCAGATGCACGAGGGGTCCCGCTTGGTGATGAACTGTGACAGAGGAACGGCGGCCCCATTACACACCAATCCGAGAGTCCCTTAAATAACTGGCATTCTGATTTTTCTTCAAACTGTGTGCGGATCGTGACACTTTCACCTGATGCATTCCTTAATGGACTTGTACAAATTATTTTAAATAAAAATGATCATTACGTAAACTGTCAAGAACTTACATCTAATAATCTTAATCATTAATTGACAGATTGATAGATCCTCCTTTTTCTGATTTTCATTTTTGGAAGGATATTGTTTTGTCATGTAGTCACTAGCTTCCAGTTCAAGCTGATGCTCACAAACAATACGTTTAATGAAACTGTCGCACATGTAAATGAGACGAATAGTATTAAAAGTTGTCTGTGTGCCTAAAATTGAGCACAATTTGCATAACCACCGTTGTTAATTATTAGTCTGATAGCAACTCATTTTAATTGTGGTGTTTGTAAGTGTTTAGACGGTCGATTGTTTCAGTTTTTCTTTAAGAATTTAAGTCGCCGTGGAAATCGCAAAACAGTTGGGACCTGCCGCTTAAATTAATTGCGTTTCTGTTAACAGGTACAAGTGCACCTTAAATTAATACAGCTGTCATGCTTCAGATTGTCAGACAACTTCTGAATTAGCCATATGTAAATTGTGCTGCTCTTCAAAGGAGGCACTCTTGGGGAATGTTCATTCCAATTAGAATTAAACAAATTTTTAATTATCACAAATGAAGTGCAACCCTTTAAAAGAGAACTAAAAACAAATAATGAGGTTGTCGGGTTGCTTCATTTTTGTGTAACACATGATCTGATGCTTTAGTATGGCACTACATTGGGGGTGCGGATCAGTAACGGAAATGGAGCCATGCATATCTAGTGGAAACTATGGACATAGACTACCGAAACAAATGACACTTTTGCAATCGTTCCTCGTTACTCTGGAGTGACTCACGGTACAGGGGGTCTGCATCCAAGGTTCTCCGTCTATCTGCATGGGGAGGGACTTTCTGGTCCTGTGGGAAAGAACGTCAGCATAGACAAAAGGTGAAATATTGCACAGACAAAAATGACTGTCGTTCCGTCAGCGATGTGCAAGCTCTCATATGAAAGATCACGGTTTATAATGATGTATCTACAAAGTGCCCTGAAGTGTGCAGTAAAGGTAGCAATACTAGACAGGCCTAGAGATATCATAACCTTCTTTGCAGTGTCAGGGTTCAGAAGCAGATGAATAAGCCATTTAAGCAGAGATGCTGATTGTCTGGGATGCTGACTGCTTCACCTGATGTTCAATATAAGAGTGAGAGAACAGCGGGGGGTCACCTGACGGTAACAGAAGTGCACTGCGCCAGGCGCCTGCCTGCGCTCTTCAGCCCTGTGTAGATCTGCCCCATCTCCATGGCCCCCTCCAGGCCCACGACCTCCAGAAGGTGGTCCGACGGGTCTGCAACCACAAATGCTTTAGCCATACCAGCCCGGTGTAAATGCATCTTGTGAGGTCTGCTCGAAGCCTGACTCCGAAGTGGCTGGGTTAATTCAGCCAGAATATGAAGTGACAGAAAAGTGGAGTTTCTAAGACAGGAAGAACCTTCAACAGCTTCCAGAACTGCCTATTGCCCCAGTTCATATTCTAAAAAGCACCTTCACTACTGGAAACAACAAAACACCTATTAATTAGATTGAAGCACTGATGCTTCTGTTCATATATAATTATTAAATTCCGTTTTTGAAGTTATGAGCATTGATTTTTTCCCCTGTTGGATACCTGTGTCGCGCTGGGACCATCTGTTCAGCTCTGAGTTTCAGAGGGCCTGTTCATCAGAAGCTGTTCTCCTGCTTGCTCCGTTCACTGCACTCCTCTCTTTAAATGAATCCACTCTCTCGGCACTCGTGTCCAGATGTCAGATTTAATTCTGATATCTCCTTTACGGTTATGGGAAAGCGGCTCTCGTTTAATTACGGCGTGATACCGCTTTCAGACACGTTATTGTTATTGCTAAGCTTTCCGTTGTTGCCATAGTAATGAGTTGGGGCCTCCCTCTGTGTTCCCTTGTGAATGAGGGGATGGCCTGGGTCATGTGGGAATGTGCACAGTGTCCTGACTCCAGCGACCCTTGCCTGTAAATTAGCCTGCCTGACTTGTCTCCTCGCGTTAGCGCTGACACGCGGCATGCCGTTTTCCCTGGCTGGCCTGACGGACACACAGCACCCCGGTGAAGGTGAGTGGGGGTGGGGGTTCCCCCGTGGCCGGTTTCCGCAAGGATGCCCTCAGTGAGTAGCAGGATGCTGCGACTGCACACGGCTCCAGCAGAGATTAGCAGCAGAGGGAACGTTCACGCGGTTTAAATGGAGGCCATTAAACATTCTGATTCTACTGAGAACCCTTTAACAGCTGAAATATAGACTTATGGCTCACATTGTTCTCAGGAGCCTCAGCTGCCCAGCCAAAGCTTTTATATGAGGTGTGACAGAGATATAATTATACTAGTCTACTTACAGGCCAACGGTTATAGTTATGGATATTACACAGAGGGACAAACAAATCAAAAACCCTGAGAGAATATATCATATGTGATGAGCTCCATCCACTTGATAACTGCAGGTGAGTGGATTTCCATGAGTTTCATGTAGAGACATTTGTCTTAGCTGGGTGCAAATAACTGAAATTATACTTAAATGTTCCGCACGTGGTTCCCCCTTGATATTTCAAAAATGGCAAATGTTTTGCATTTATGAGACAAAACGGCAAAGCTGCCTGTGCACTACTGCTTCTCGTGAACGGACTGTTAAATATAGATCGCTTCGAACGACATAACGTACAGACAGTGCGGTCGACCGCTTACTGTCATCGCCCGCAAAAAGAAACAGAGCTCTAACAATGAATTCATCCCGAGCGCTAAACATCTATGTGGTGCTATTCAGTCGGTTTTTAGCACGGCTGAGCGAGAGCAAATAAGAATCGACATCTGGGGCCAAGGTCTCGGCGCTGCCAAGGTTTCAGGGGGTTGCAGGTGTCACCGAAGAAAAGCGAGAGAATCGCGCGTAATGTCGAAAACGCCCGTTCTAAAAAAGCACACTGATGATGCTGAAAAAAGCACTTCAGCTGGGAGAATTCTCTTTCGGAGTAGTGAGGAAACCCAACGTCAAATTTAGACCCATTCATTTCCCTTCCCGCTGTATTCGGAGCATGCCTGACTGGTTGGTTGCATACAGAAAAGGAGCTCCTGACACATATGCCCATATATGGCTTTCTTTCTGCATGCGGGCAAAAAGGACAAAATGGGACGATGAAGACCTCCGCAGCTGCGGCATTCACGGAGGATAAACAGTTCAGTGTCTCGACGATAAACAGGGATGTTGCGGCAGGAAACCAAAACAAGGCAGGACTCGCTATCCAGAAGCACATGGAACACCGGCCGTCATTCTGTGGCTATGAAATCTGGTAGGCTACGGCAGAGCACGTATGCCAGAGCAGCCATAGCTGGACTGCCAAGCCCTGCATTTAAGGGGCCTGGTCTGGCTCCTGGTTCTGATTTTCATTGGCCCGGTGGAGCGGCTGTGGAGCGCGAACTGTGGGAGCCCACAGCCCAAAGGCCTAAGGAGCGGGCCTTCGCTCCTCGAACCGCTGTCAGAAGGTGTCACAGAACATTAGTCACTGCACCCCGCACCCGGCTGTTCCTTTCCACCTGAGGGGCTTGTCTCCTGGTGTCACCAGTGGGTGACTTAACAGCTCCCAAAAGGTCAGAGTTTTCAGAGTTTGATCTCGGTTCTGCTGGCAGCCTGAGGCTAATGCGCTCCATGTTTGTGGAGCCACTAAGACCCCATTCTCTGATATGACAAGGTGGGCTCTAACCTTGAGGACACCTTCAACATGGACAAGACCGCTAAGTGCCTTCTAGGCTTCAGCTGGAGGAATTTTTACACAAAAAAAATTGGATTTTTTGTGATTAATGGAGGAGAATGGCTCCCACAGCCATGTACTAATTGATCACCTGGCCGGGCTTTTTATTTATTCTTTTTACAGTAAACAATTTTTAAATCAATCCCGGCACTCCGCCTCCTCCAGCAGTCCCAGGCCATGAGTCCAAGAGCGAGAAGATGAGATCTTTAAATGGATGATGGCACAAGATATAAGAACATTCATGTCTGATACAAATTGGTGCATTCATCAGCGCTCAATGCCTATCGATCGAGTCTACGGGGACCTCTTTAGCTGTCTACAGTGCAGTAGCCCCGAGCCAGATAATAGATTTTATAGAGTAATATTTTAACTGATAAGGACATTAATAGCTTAATGAATGCTTTTCTTTGCTCATATTACATTACTGTAGCATCATGTGTACAAACTTCAGTTGTGAAAAACATGCTAAAACATCCATGCCATACATGAAACATGTTGGTTCTGTTTGCACCTCACAGCAACACCAGGAAATGGGCAGCAGGTTAGGCAAGGAAAAGCTAAACTGAAAGTGCGTAAAAGAGGGACATAAATATATTAAATAATTGGAAAAAATTTTACCCTTTTCATTGTACATAGCTGTATATAAAAAAGTTCCCAAGGGTGTAGGTGTGTGAATGATGCTATGACACCATTTCTCGGATTAAAGGGTGCCTTAAAGGACACTGCATTCAAATCCGTGGGAACGAGAAATTCAAAGTGAATTTATTTAACAAGCATCCTTCTGTGCGAAAATATTTTGTTGGACAAAATAGAAAGCAGGTATAGTTGAAGGTATAGATTTTCTCATCGTGTAACTCCCAGAGAAGGCGCTGCCGGTTCTGAACGAACTTGGCAAAAATGAGACAAAATTAAAACGGAGAAAGTGCCAGCAGATTCCTTGTTCTGTTTACATAAGCATGTTACAGATGTCTCTGATTGAGGCAGAAGTTGGAGCAATTATCTGAAAGGCGCACATCTGTACAAACACGCAGTCAACTTGTCACTTCTGTCCCTGTTCTGTAGCCAAACGCCTCATTTTGGGTATCATTTTGCATGACTCAGAGCAGGTTTCAGGCATGTGTAGTATGGGGTGTGTCTTCTAAGGCCGTGCAGAACCATGTAGGGGTTCCTGAACCCTAACACAATGTTTTTATCAACATGCTTTTGAATCAGGGCTGCAGACCAGGCAAACATAAGTTTGTCCTGATTTACCTCACATTTTTTCTACCACTAACACTGACTGACGTGTTCCTTGAGATGCAAATCTGTTTGCCGGCATAGACTACATGGAGACAGCGGGACTCAGACCAGTCTGGTCTCGTTAGCCACACTGGACCAGTGACGCTTACAGAAGCCATTGTGGAGCAGTGGCAATGAGACACTGACATCGAGTCACACCACCTTAAACAGCACGAAATCCCAAGCCATTCGGCTTGTCATTGGTTAGATATTTATCACAAAAGAATGATAGTTTCTCCACATTCTTAATGGATTCATCAGCTTTGAACAAGAACGCACTCCTCAAATGGACAAGTGCTGTCATCACATTCCGCATCAACTTTTTTTTTCTTAATATTGTTCATGGCAAAACGTGCTTAATGTTGATCTGGACAGATGATTTCCAATATTTCTTATTTTACATCCCAGGAAATCAAACCCCTTATTTAAGTGTTGCTCTTTTCTCCATTTCTTCTTCTATATTCGCACTCGTTTTGTTTTCTTAACTTTAGAAAGTTTAAAAAAAACCACGAGGCATGAAGCAGTGGACACTTTGGACAGGATGCCAGGCAATTGTAGGTATGAAGGGTTAGAAAGTTCAAATTTGATGATTCCAATCTACGTCAGCTTTCTGGACAGTGAGAGTATATGGAGAATTTGGACAACACATGCAAACTGGTCATACAGAACTGCCAGAGTAATTCAGCTAGGAGGAGATTTTCTTTCTTATACTTGGATATGTTGGCATTAGCTAAATAGAGGATTGTGAGAAAGCTAAGTTGTTGCATTAAGAATAACTGTTTATGCCTCTTTCTGTATGTTGATTTTGGTAAATAAAGTCTTCAGACTCATTGTATCGCTATACATTTCAGCTACATGGCTTAATAGAGTAGCATCTGTGCTTTCCCATTTTACTGCTAAACAGATATCTAACTATGAAATTATTAAGGCAGAAATTATATCTGTCTCTCAGTGTTGTCAAAATAGCGTAGGCCAGGAGCATGGTAAACACTCAGCTCTGAATGTTTTCATTCATATTTGAGACCCTCCTCAAGTTTTGTGGGAGCGTCGCCTACCATACACCAATATGTAATAACAACATGCACGCGTTACAGTGAACTGAAACCTAGAGATGGAAATGATCTTATCACAAGGTGTAAATATGCTAATGTTGATCGTAATCATGATTTGCTGCTCCTCGGCCACCTCTGAAAGCCTCAGTGAGGGACCATGGGATGCACTGGGTCTTACTGTAAAGTGTGCGCATTAGGCCCATTTGAATGCTGAGCCACTTACATGTTTAAATACAGACACACGGGCAAACAGAACCCTTATGCACCCATATAGCACGCCCCATTCCTGTCTCACCATGCTAACGTTAGCGTATGCATTAATCTTTTAGGTGCTGTCTGTTAACAAGCAGTTTATTTACCCACAGAATCACGCAGCTGTTACTGTGTAGCTGAGAAGGAGACTAATTGAACAAAGAGGACAATACCGGCTTTACGTTAAAATGGAAACCACAATATTCCACCTGCTGTGACCATGTGTGAGGTAAAAGTGTGACAGAGCCACTGGACAGAGAGAAACTCGAACAAGCCTTTAGAACAAAAACAAAACCCACGACTGTCTTTGGCAACTTCAAATGAGCAACTCAATCAAGATGCAAAACTTACTAAACAAGACTCTAGTCACATTCAACTGCAGTGGAAAAGACCAGGACTAGCCAGACCCTGACCACGCCCCAGAGAGATCCCAAACACCTTCTAACAACACCCCAAATTTACCAAGCAGTCCTTCTTCATCCTAAATGAGCTGGCCAGTCCAATCGAGGGCAGCCGGACTTCATTACCTGAAGCGTTTGTTGGCATAAGGCTGGTGATCGATTCGCTTATGAAGACAGAAGATGCCCACAGTCTAGCTCAGCTTCATTGCCACACATCCTCTCAGCTTCTCCTACATTTTATGTTAACTCCATGTAGTACTAGAGTAAGATGGATACATTTCTATTCATTGTATTTTTTTCAGTAAAAACAATAAATAACAAGTGCATAAATACAACTATATATTGTTCCATCCCTCATTATATAACGTCAATTTATTGAGCAAATATAGTCACATCATGTCTATTTTGAGTATTACCCTGTAGAAAATTGTGATATTTAACTAGTAGTAATGTAATAGTAATAACAGTGTAATAATGTACCTGTTTTAGGATTAGGATTAAGGTTAGACCCATAGAAATGAATGGAAGGTCCCCACAAGGTTAAAGATACAAATGTGTGTGTGCGTGTGTGTGTGACAGCTTTCATACTGGCATGTTGCACAGGTGTTCTCCAAGTATTCCAGTTTCCACACTGACTCCAAAAACAGGAGGTTTAGTTGAATCTCTGACTAACTTGCTGATAATATTAGATAGGTAGCTGAAGAAAATGACTTGTGTACTTCAGTTTTACCTTGAACAGCAAACAGGAGCTCTTTGGGGTCAGTCAGAGCGGTCCGTGTGTCACCAATCTTTTTGCCAATTCTCCGGTGGCTCCGCCTCTTCTTAGGCTCTCCCCATAGGTTGGAACCGCCATGCATGCTGGGGATGTTTAGGATGGCGATTCCCTCCAAGGAGATATCACTGAAGTCCAGCTGCACACCATCACACTTTGGGTAACAAAGAGGAGAGATGTCCCCTCAGGACGACAAGGAGCACGTTCATCCTCGACTCAAAGCCCAACTGTGAAACACAACAGACCAAAATGCACGACCAAAGCGATTCAAAATTCACTCAACATTTGTCGTTAACGGAACAGATTTTTATTCTTCAGAATTATTTATGGAACATCAGTTACCTGGGATCATGTAGCACTAATCTGAAACAATGTGATTTAAATCTCCTCCCACAGACTCAGCCTTACAGCTTGTGTGATCTCTCTGTCACAAGAGACATTGAAGAAAACCTTGATTGTTATTGACTTCAACGGTTGCAGAATTGTCCCATGCCTTTAATCAGGCAAGTTCCTTCTACAATCCCATTTATGAATATAAAACAGAGAAGCAGTAAAAGTGTAAGCAAAAGTTAAGAATTTATCTTTCAAAGTGTAAACAAAAGTTATGTAAATTCACCCCAGATGCTATACAAAGCATCCGGATCAGCTATACTATTTTTGCGTATTCCTACTCTTTCTTGTATGAATGTACTCATCCACAAGATTTCCCTATGGCTATTCTCAGCAGAGAGCATTTAGTCTTCATAATTCATGTTCTGTACAAAAGTGTTTCGTTCTTTGACAACCTGGAAATGTCAGTTGGGCGGGAAGCCCTCTGCCAGGCATGACCCACAGTTGGGACCCACTGCTGCATCTCTATTCCCACCATAAGCGGCACCGTTCCGAGTGAGAGGCACACATCCTACCTTCTACCTACGCCGTCCCCCCACAGCTAACTAATGAGGGCCTTGGGCTTCTGAGATGCCCCAACAGAGGGACGTGGAGGAGATGGATGGGTCTGGCACCGCCTTCATTATCACCCAGTACCGCGCGCAGCGGGTAGATGAGAGATAATTACCTGTGTGTTCGTCTGAGGCGCCGAGTGGGAGCTGCCCCCTTCAGGAGCTCTTTCGCTCTCCTCATCAAAGTGAGCATTTGTTGGTATGGCTAACTAACCACCGAATGCACTTTAAACAGGGAGGCACTATGTCCACTGTGACCATGCTACCAGATCCATAAGCACAGGTGAGTGCCCCTTCTGACGCCCCCTTATACTACTCTTTCAAAGGGGAATGCCCCTTTTGATGCCCCTTATACTACTCTTTCAAAGGTGAGTGGCCCTTCTGACACCCCCTTATACTACTCTTTCAAAGGTGAGTGGCCCTTCTGACACCCCCTTATACTACTCTTTCAAAGGTGATTGCCCCTTCTGACGCCCCCTTATACTACTCTATCAAAGGTGATTGCCCCTTCTGATGCCCCCTTATACTACTCTTTCAAAGGTGATTGCCCCTTCTGACGCCCCCTTATACTACTCTTTCAAAGGTGATTGCCCCTTCGGACGCCCCCTTATACTACGCTATCAAAGGTGATTGCCCCTTCGGACGCCCCCTTATACTACTCTATCAAAGGTGATTGCCCCTTCGGACGCCCCCTTATACTACTCTTTCAATGGTGAGTGCCCCTTCTGACATGGTTTACACTACTCTTTCAAAGGCTTTTATACATATATTTTTGGCAGTCAAAATCAGTCAAAGGGAGTATGAATGCTGATGCATCAAAGTGGCAGTAATGACATCATTCAGTTATTTATCCCAGCGAGTCAAATCCACCCTAAAATGTATAATATATTTGACCT
The DNA here is from genome assembly GCA_009936485.2 of Gymnarchus niloticus. Taxonomy (NCBI): domain Eukaryota; kingdom Metazoa; phylum Chordata; class Actinopteri; order Osteoglossiformes; family Gymnarchidae; genus Gymnarchus; species Gymnarchus niloticus. The sequence goes on along the minus strand of JAACJT020000110.1, from coordinate 13,623,712 downwards.
CTGAATAGTGCTTCCCAAGTTACCTCCACTTCCACGAAGTCGTGCAGTTTCTTACAGGTGGCTGAAAATGTCTCGGACGTCCCAAACTCAAAGTACCACAGCTTATTCTTGGTTCTGAAAGCAGAAAAAAATAGGTCGGAAGACCTACAAAGAGCAAGTAATTTGCATCCAAGAATAATAGTAAATTTAAATGTGTTATGTAACAGGGGAGTAGGACTTCTCTGCAAGGATGCTAAAACTCAGAGGTAAATAATAATTCAACTTCTTTAAAAACAGTGTTAATGTGATTTCCATCTAGGAATAAGCTTTTGATATATATACAAATTTAATCTAAACATTATAAAACATACCATTAACACCATAATGGAACATCACCTTGCAGCTGTAGAGACAAGAATAAGTCTTGCCAAAACTCTACAAGTGGCAAATTAAGTGGGGTTAACCGAGGCACACAGCGTGACTATTAACCATTATGACACAGCACGGTGCAGGAGATTCAGTAATGCCAATTAACCAGAGGTGAGGGTCAGTGATACAGCCTGCACACGGACAGACACAGACTGTTATCTTTGCAAAGTTCATTCAATGAATTGGATACTTCAAGCCAATAATAGTTTTTCATCAAAAGAGCCTCTAATGCAAGGCAGTTTGATTGTCCAAAATCACTTAGAGACACAGATGTCAGAGGAACGAGTCAGTACTTAAAATTATTTGGGTAGACGATATTAGCATGTTACTCTCTACATCAGTGCCACCAAAAGAGGCAAATTATCAAATGCATATAAATTTTAAGAAGTATGATGAACATGTTTTCTTTACAGTGACCACATGTACTAGTGTAGAAGCCAACAATGTACATCAAGGCCACTTTAACACAAATCCTGTATAAGCAATTACTCACAATTCATTGTTTCCAACAAAATTGCAGACATAAATAACTGAAAATGGTATATTCTAAAATCTCCCATAAAAACAGCAGAAATACATAAATGGCCTCAAATAATGTCAATTTACTGTGAATTGTTCTTTGCAGAGCGTGGCAGTAAATGCATGTGGAAACACAGGAACCTGCCTGTAAATTTTTATTTTAAGTGCAGGAGAAATCTCCTTACAGAGGCAGGCTCTTTCTCTGAATGGCCCATAAAGAAAATCAATATTTCCTGACAGCTTGGTAGTCACTGTTTATCTAGTGAAGATGGCTTGACTTAATTCACCAGACTGAGAGTTAGTGAACCTTGAGGAAGTCAGAATAACTTTCATAGTTCACTGTTCTTTTAGGCAGTAGATTTTGTGTGGCAGAATATATAGTTATGTGTTTGTTTGTATACATGCGCGCGCACACACACACACACACACACACACACACACACACACACACACACACACACACACACACACCAATATACATTCAAGTGTGTTCGTGTGTTTTAAAAATCTGCTAAACTGAAACATAATGGATGCACTCTGGCCTTATTAGGGTGGATTTACAATATACCTGATTAGTTTCTCACTAGTCCCTTTATTCCTACACTTAATATATTTTCATGCTGCGCTTTGAAAAATGCCTGTGTGATTTTCACTGCTTACAGACTGTAGATTAACGCTCCTACTGGCTTCTCTCCATCAACACTTCCCTGTGGCAGCAGGACTGAGAGCATTCACTTGACGTTTGTGTCCACTACTTAACGAGTACGGAGTAAGTGACAGCATGAGCTCAAAAGACCTCCTGCTAGATTTAGAGGGTCAAAAGTCAAATACAATTAGCCTTCTTTCGGATTGTCGTCTCATTTTTTCCACCATCGTGACTGCTGACAGAATGCTGACTGATAGGCCTAGTATTTATTAGCCAGACAGCAAAAGACCACCAGGTTATGATGGTTAAGGCCTCAAGGATCCTGGTTTAAATCCCTGAGTCTCTCATTCCTTAGATCAACCGAATTGTTGAATTGTGAAACGTCTGTCTACGGGGGGGGAGCAAACAACAGTACAGTTTATTCATTTTGATTGATACTTAGCTACTTACTGCTGACCACTTACCTACTTACTGCTGACCACACTGATTTTAACACAAGAAACATGGCAGTATTTCTTTTTACAATATGTTTCTGAAAATAACGTGCAGTTGGTTACTTAGCTAACTAGTTACTGAACAGCTAGACTAACCTATTGTACAAGCCATTTATGGCAGAGTGAATCATTCCGTCATTTAAACAATAACCTAAAAACAAAGCACCTTCCAAACATCCGTTACAAAATCCATTCGTTCCAGAGACAAGTTCTCTACCTTAGTAACCACAAATGATTACTGCTGTCCACTTATTTTTTAATGAGATATTAGACACATTTTTCTATTTTCACCTGTCTTTCTTGAAGGGAAATAAAGAACGGTTTTCTGAACACGACACATTCCTATCTTGAATGCAATTGCATTGATGTGTTGAAGCGCATGCTTGATTTTCTTTTAAGCAAGCAAAGATAATCTATATTTCACACAAATAATAAACACTGACATGAAATACAATAAAGGGAATGCTGAAGGCCGTGTAAAAAAAAAACTGCAATTTATGTTTTGGACTCAAACCCTACAACTTCTATCTATTAGGATAAACAAGAGCAACAATCACTAAATTATTGATTTCCTCATTATGCTTTTTGTCAGGACCATTTAGTGACTTTAAAAATGAGCTTTCATTAGCCACTTCCAGGAGAAACAAAGCTGACATTGACTTATAGCATGCAAAATAATCAATAGATACAGTGGAGTACAGAGAGGGGGATTGTGGGACAGGACAAGTAGAGCGGTCCTGCTTTTGAACATTATTTCTGCTGCATTGAGGCTAACTTGCAAATTTGACCTGATTACTTATATTACTTAACAGACTTCTGCAGCATGTCTACATTACACATTGTGCGTATCTTCCATACGGTATCTATACTCCCACATATACTGTAAGCAAAGCAATGAGTTTAAGTCCTCTGTACTTGTAAGACCAGCCATATCTTAAAGTATAGGTGAAAGATAACATCTGAACCCCTCACAAGCAAGTCAAGGATTCAGAGCCCGAATCACCTCACACATTTATTACCAAGCTATTGGCATAATTATTTTTCCCCCTGATCTTTCAAAGCTATCAATATTATTATTATTTATATTTTTTTAATCTATTAATTGGGCATATTACTGTACAACTGCTATTAGCATTGGAGCAGTACATTTTGTAATAATACTTATCAAGGCCTTGCACACTGATCAAGTCTTTATGATATTCTGCAGTGCTGTTTCATGTTTTTTGTGGTCTCTTTACCAAGATTTGGAGACAGAAGGTCAAACCAAATCAAAGCAACTTGCCTTGTTCTTAAACATACTGCACACTCAGTGTTGGCCTACATACTGACTTCTGATTGGCATAAAAATATCCTTATTACATGCTACATAACAAGCATGTTCCTTTCTAAACAGGATGGAAGAGTACATGTTTTCAGAAGCATTACAATAACATTTATGTAATAATAACAGTGTTGTTTCTTGATGCATCTTACATGCAGATAATGCCAAGTACATGTATTCTCTATGCAAGTAGTGGGCTTGGAGTACAATCATCAGCAATAGTTGGAGATGACAAGAGACACAACAAAGTGTCAAGACCTGAAAACAAAACTGCAGGAATGTGGTACATGAACTTAGAAAAATTGTATGCAAAAATCAATTCAGAGGAAAAGTCAAATTTGCTTTCAGCTCAAATTATCATTTGTACATACAGGGGGTCGGTTCTGTTGCCCGGCTGCTCGGGCCATTTCAGACGACAGAATTTCCCACCCCCCTGTGCTGTATCTTAGAGGCAGATCAAAACTTTCCCCTCTGCTTCAAGTCCAGGTATCAGGAGGTTGTCTATACTGGTCACCAACTGGAAACTCTTCCCACAGAGACGGTGTCTAAAACAGCTCCAATGATGTCAGCAGTTCTGCCTGGTTTCCTTGGCAATGATCTTACAGCATTAATGAGAATTAACCTCAGCGGAGAAGTCTTTCTCTCCCTGAGACTGTCTGTCTCACATTATCCCTGGATGAGCCAGCTTACTGCCTAGAATGGAGTGTCATTATTCTAATCAACTTCAGCTACAAAAACACAACATAGATATTATAAAGGCCAGACTGAGTTCTCTGTTGTATTTCTTTTTATGCTGAAATGGAGCTTAACAAAGAAAATCACAGGGACAAATCACAAGACTCAATTATTGGTACACTATGCAACAAACAGTAAAAATATGGCTGGCTGTAGACTGCTCTATGCTGCAGAAGATACATTACGGTATGGCAACACAAGAGCACATGAGATCGCCGCTCACACTGAAGACCAATAAAGATCGTCTTCTGGCCCTCCAGTCGATTCTTTCCACTTAACCTAACAAGACCGTCCCCACGACAAATCACGGCCTGCTCTCATTTCTCATTAGGTAATTAGGAGTGTCCCATTCATCTAATTTGATTTCCATCCGTTTCCTTTCGACTGGTGGACTGTACGGCCATCATCTCCATCAGCAGTGCTGACAGATGACGCTGGGACGACTCCAAGCGCATGAGGTCTACACCGAGATCATAAATACCATGGAAACAACTATGTCTTTTTGGCATGACAGACAGCATTGGGGCAACTGCAACAGTGACTTTGAGAAATGAAGGACGGCTGTGACACCCCAATAACCAATAGAAGTAAAAACATAGAGGAGCCACTGCACTGGACATTTACAGAACTGAAGAAATGAGACACGCCGTTTGTTATCACATTAATGCCCCTTTGGTACCTACAGAAATGCAGTTACAAATAGGCCTACACCTTCTGGAGTGGCATGAACTGCCTTTGATTATGGCCTGCCTATCCAGAACACTAACCAGCTGCTATACCTTAAGTGCTCGCTGCTTTGCTCTTAGCTTAGCCTTCCTGTCCCACCAGCCTCCAGCTGACGTGACCTTTCTCTTACTCACATGCCACTGGTCACTGTCTCAGAAAGCAGGACAGAATTACACACAATCCAAACTTCACTGAAGCTGACATGGAGCACAGCTGTACACTCACACTGTCGGGTTCTCTGCCCGTTAGACCTCTCCTCTTTGGCTGGAATGCCTCTGAGTACTCAGTTCCATCAGGAATTGGGCCGCTGACTGTGAGACACTTAGTTGGGGCAGCTGAGAAGGACTCAAGCGCTGAGCTGAAATTTGAGTTGAAGTTTGACAAAGTCAGACAATAGACAACCAGGATCAAAGACTAGGGGTCAAACGGCAAACATGCGATAGGTCAAACTCCCAAATCCAAGATCGCAGGACCAAACTCCAGAAACCAGAAATCAAGCACAGAATCAGAAAACCGAACAAAGAAAACAGAACACCAAGACTGAGCAGAAAGGAGCTTAAATACAGAGAATGCAGGGGGAGGTGATCATCCACAGAGATCACATGGAGCTGGGTGGGGTCTCAGGTAACATGCATGGCCGGCTTCAGGACATAGAGAATGTTCAAAACCTTACACTTCATAGCGTTAAGATGACCGTAACAGATTCAGAGATTAAGTACTATTGTAACATGTAAGATTATAAAACATTACAGGTAGCTGCCCATGATATACCTCATTTCATGAACATATGCACAACTTTGGGTTTCATTTAATTTGTAAAATGCTTCATGTGAAATATGTCTGTCTGTCTCTCTGTCTATCTGTCTAAAGTGATTAGAAGTTGGATGGATGGATGGATGGATGGATGGATGGATAATGAGAATACTAGTAAGCCACATCAGCCTTCTAATTTTCAAATGGCCTGCCTTAAAGGTACAGGTCTGGCTGCATGCTCTATCTACCAGCCTTGATGTCAACCACACAGCCAGTATGGCATCACCATGTAATAACATGTTAACGGCACGGGCTTCATGGCTGCGTGGCTCTCCTCAGGCGACAGCGCTCTGCTGCTCCTGCGAAGCCGCAGGAAAAACAAAAAGGCACATCGCCATTGATTTTTATTTTTTATTTTCATTTTGACACTTAATCTAACCTGGGATGATCTATGACCTTATTTTCCCACTAATTTCTTCTTGATCAGAGGTGATAAATATCGCATTGACATAACTAAACTGCACACCACACCAAGTACCCTTTTGTATAACGCAAGGCTGCCCCAAGTGATACAGTGACCAGCGGTGCAAAGACACGGACCTTCATGTTATTAAAACCCAAATACAGTCCTATTTCATCTCCTGTTCTCTCCTGGGGCATGGTTAAAAAGTACTGAAACTAGAATAAGTGGCATATGGATGGGAAAAGAATTATCCATGTTTTCAAAGAATAGTTTCTGATATAATTTATACCTGGTTTGAGCTTGAAATCTTGTTTACATGCTCAGGCAATGGAAAAAAGTTGATATTTGGCCATTGTGTGCACTAAATGTTTAGTGTTTGTGTAAATACAATACAGGCAAGTATTAATCATTGAGAGAACCGACATTTGGAAAAACCGTGGTATCGACCCCTATAAAAGCCATCGTGGGCCATCCATCGATTTTAACCTGGCTGCATTCAAGTACGAATGCAAGGCTGAGCACAGCAGAGGGCAGGGTTCAATATTCAAGGTGTCTAAGTGAGAGGTTAGTCAGGCCTCTTATTAGTGCTATGACGCCATGCAACTTGACGTGAAGTAAGGAAAGTAAGCTGGCTTTGCAAGATAGGGGACTCTGTAAGCTGATAAGGAGTGCAGAAGATTTACTGTTGTGGGTAAATTTGGGTTTAGTCAATAGATACTTTGTTTCAGATCTCTATTGGAATTTAGGAAATTATCTCCTTTTAAATACAATTCAAATTTTCTTTCATTTATAGCTGTTACTTGGGGTATGACTAATCAGACTATAAACGAAGACTACTAGGTAGGCAAAGCCAATGCAACCATTGTGACCACAGAGCTTGTTATTTTTAGCCCCTCCTTGACTGTCAAAAGACAAACCTGTTTTATGATTATGAATGACTCAGTCTTGTGTGATAAGTGTTATGTTTTACAGTGCCACCTAGTGGTGGATACATACACTATCGTCGTCATAGCAGGAAAGCGATTGTAAACATACGCATAGTTAATTTCTGTTTATATCTCTGTTCCCGTTACAAGGTGCAGTATTTGTTGGGAATATAATGAACTTTACCTACAAAATATACAAGTATTTTATCAAATACACGTATTAATATGGAGAATTAAATAAATCCAATGGGCCGAATCAGGCTTCAACTCTGTCAGCTATGGAAGATATGTGGACATGTTCCACGCAGAAATCACAAGTTATTACTATGTCCATTTATAAACATTCTACTAATTATTCAAAAGGTCTAACCCGCAGTGAAAGGGTTTTAGAGTGAACGTAGGTATGAAGCGCGAAGGCAAGACGAGCAGTAGCAGCACTTTGTGAATGTAAGGCTCTCAGAATAATGATCATGGCGAGGTGTGTAGTTGACAGCTGGTGCCTCGACGGGAGCTGGAGGCTCCGCGCTCGTGCTGGGGGAAACTCTGGGGCCGGTGGATGCTCCAATGAGTCCAGCGGAGGCAAGGAAGCATATGGACGCGGGGAGGTCCAACCAGGCAAGGGGGACGGGGCACCGGCAAAAGAAGCCAACGCTCTGGGGGCCTCCAATCCTACCCCCGCGCACAAGTACGCTTATGAAGCATGTTTACAAATAACACTAATGCGGACCGTCCCTGTACACACAAACACACATACACAAACACACAGACATACGCAGAACACCAGCTAACATTGCACGCCAAATGTGTTTACTAATTGTGCAGACCATGTCCACATACACACACACACACACACACACACACACACACAAACACACACACACACACACACACACACACACATTTAAAGCAGCCTGGCCAGCACAAAAGCCAGTCATCTGAGAGACAGGAGATGAGCAGCTTTATTTTCTCTCCTTCTGATCCCCCTGCTCTATTTTGGACGCCTCTCTCTATCCTGAGCCCTAGTGTCGATGCTCTGCTGCATTCCCGGCCTTGTTCTTTTACCATATTCTTGCTCATAATTACAGATCTGAGGTTAGCGACGCAGCAGAGGAATGGGTAGAGTGGGTGTAAATGAGGGTGTCCCTGTCGTGAGACGGACAGGGCCACAGGTGAGATCCCAATAAATTACACTCATAAGTGGCCATTAATTATAGATGACAGCCTGCTTAGACAAATTATTTCATCTCAAATGAGGTGCGAGGAGTTCTCTGGCTGGGCCCAGGGCTCCAGCAGGACCGTGTGTGCCAGGGCTGCTGGGTCAGCTGGGCCCGGCTCACTATGTTCACTTTGATGGGGACCCTCATTATGCTAAATGGCGCTCCATGTCTCGGCTTCCCCCTGACTTTGGGAAAGGTTAACTGTGGAATATTTTATGGGGTGGATATACCAAGAGGCTCTGAATAAAGTGGATTTTAGAGGGAGCTTCTGATTAGGGGGCACTGTATGGAGACCAGAGCAGGTGAAGGTAGTGGTTTGTTGTTTTAAATCATTCGAGAATTATAAAGGAAAATGCTTAAGACCCTTCAAAACAATGACTCAAACCTGAAGGTTCATACATGACACTGGGCAATAACCAAAAAAAAATCATTTTAAATAAAGAAAAAAATTCCCTGCTTAAATACTGTTTCTTTCTGTGGAGGAAATAGTCCCTACAATATTTATGATGCCCTAATCCTGTCTCTGTAGTGTGTCAGAGTAGCGGTGCAAAATCAGATTTCACGTCATCAAATGGATGTGAAATGTTGATCCCCGCATCTTTATTTAATGATGGAAATAGCCCATTGTGTATGCCATTAATCAGTCCGTGCATTATGGGTACTGCGGTGATGAGGCAATGACAAAACAAGCAAAAACTGCGATGTGGCTTAAAAGGGAGGCATTTTTGAGCGTCTCTCACAGGCAGAGATTAGCGTGTAATTACAAGGGGGCTCAGTGACAAGATGAACAGTATATTTTAACGAGACAGGAGTCGTCAGCGGCCTGATTGTCTGGTTTTAATCCTCGACCTCATTATCACCTCCTGGTCCGGCTACACCAGTAAATTAATCTATCTGAAAAGTGTCAAATCTTCTCACCTCTCTCCTCTTAATCACCCAAGGTGCAAATAAAGGCAAGGAACCAGGCCTACGTTTTCATCGCAAAATTCCTTCTTTTCATAATTAAAAATGAATATGCTATTATTTTGTTGTTAATTAAGACTAATCAAATATTTATATCTTGTTTAAGGTCAATCCTGTGACAAACAAATTTTTTCCGTCTCTCTAAAACGGGAAAGCGAGAGACGAAGGTGATGCAACGCCACTTTGGCGACTGAAGAGACTGGACTCTTTACCAGTGTTTTTTTTTGTATAGAATGACCCAGAATGCTCGCTCCGACCTTCTTAACAGAGCAGCGGGAGGCCTGTTTGTCTCAGACTATATTTAAACTCCAGCCACTTCCAGCATTTTGAGCTCAAGCCTTGCTGAGGGAATCATTGCCACAATCTTGGACTTGAACTAGTGACCCTTTTCCTTATGTTTTACTTCCTGGTCACCCTTAAAAATAGAGGGACCTCCAGCCCCACAATGTACTTGGACCCTCTTGGACAATTTTGCAAAAGCCACAATACCTTGAAAAACTATAATCATACATTATTCAAATGAAAAGGATAGTGTGTAATAGAAAGATCCTAAACCCATTCCTTCCAGTAAATTATTCATAGAATTCAAATAACAGATGGTATAATTTTCTTAAAATATCTCAATCATTTTTCAAAATGGGATAAAACAATATCTATACACATACTTATGTACTATGTCTGCATCTTCGTGCCGATCCATTTTTTCGTTTTTTTTTTTCCCCCAGACTGTTCACTACCTTATAGCCATGTGTTCTCAGAAATCGAGACAAAGACTTCACCATAAAGTCATTTTCAATAAACATGAACACGTATATGAACAGATTAAACATGGAAGCCAGAATGAATCAAGAGTTTCAGCTTGGTGTGCTTTCTACTGGACACTAACACGGGAGTAAAAATATCAACCTCATAATTACTCAAAGAAAATCCATCACGTGTTTGGCTCATCACATTGCTACGTGCCCATATGCCACTAGTCATGGGAGCAGACAGCCAACCAATGACTCTCCTAAAAATTAATTGCATTACAATATTGGAAAAATAAATTTGGATTTCACCGGGCAAATTGCTGAACTCTAAACCTGGTAATGTAAAATATGATTATGGGTATGGATATGATTATCAGGAGTCTCTGCTAAAGGTCCTGTGTCATCATTCTGACAGATATATGAAACTGAGATACCCAAGCAAATTCAATTTCCAAACCAATTACTCCCTATTGTTAGAAATGACTTATTAGCGTCTTAATTATTTATAGAAACATAGATGCTGAGGTTTTAAAATTTTATTTATTTTTTTGGAAAAAGGTCAAGTTTAGACCCCTGACGTACCTGAATAATTTATGTTAATTATGTTCATTATGTGTATAAAGCATCTGGATGAAACATGAAATATTTTCTATATATGGAAGAAATGTGTAAAGTATCCTATTACCTGGCCTGTATGGGAACCTTTCTTGGTCAGAGCTTGTTCTGAAACTGTTATCATTTAAAACCATAATTTTAGAGGAAAACAAAAACCAAAGCGTCTGCATGAAATACATATTTTAAATGGTCTCACATTCAGGTTGGGTACCTTGAGAATTTCAAAGTGGTTCTCTTCCAAAAAAAAAAAAGAAAGGAATTATACTCACAACTGATGACAATTTGTTAACAGACAAATTTGTGAAATGAATGCCTTCTTCTACATATATTCCTTAAAAGATAAAATCTCACATTTATGTGTGATATGTAGTGTGAAACAGCCATACATCGCACACATATGCTTACAGTCACCTGCTCTTATGGGAATCTTTACCTCTGTCCATAAAAAGTAAATTCCAGCACATATCCAATGGACACACAGCATTGTATTACAACAAGGGTTTGTTCACAGCAGAGCAGCCCACCTGAACATCATTTCAGGGGCGAAGCTGTCACTGAACATAAAGAAAATAGTTAAGATTCAGCACTGCTGAAGTGTCAGGGTGGAGGAACTCACCTGCTGTTGAACCTTTCTGGATGCTTTTCCCTCATCAAGTGGAACCTGTGGGCAATGGAGGCATCCTATAAGAAAGGAACATGTGATCAGCTTCCTCATAATTATAATATTATTACACTGGCTAAAAGCAATTAGCTGCGGTTTCTGTTCCATTGATCAAACATTACCACATGTATGCTTTCATTCATTCAGAATCCTACAGCTTCTAAGTGCAGAGTGCTTTGGTATTGTCTGTCTTCCATTTAACCGTGTACTTATAGTCATTCGTGGAATACTAAGGTTTCAAGGCTACACTACGAGCCAGACATAACATCACCAACAAAAGGGCTGAACAGCACGGCGTCACCACACAGTTTAATTAATTAAACACACATTGCGAGTAATCACAGCTCCAACCGTACAGGATCCCGCTGACTCCCATGGCAACAGTACGTTGTTTTCGCTCCGTGACCCCAGGCAAGAGGAGCAGCTAGGCAACTATCGCGTCGCCTTGGCAAACCTAGCGATGGCAAAGCTTCCACTCGACCGCAAGATGATCGCACTACAGGTAGCGGTCAATGTCATGATTGGACGTTTAGAAAGAAAGTTGAAATAAAGCAGCAGCCATCGCGATGAATTTTTCAATGTGATTATGTGTCATGTTAGAAAGGAATAAGAGACGTACAATATCATTTGCTTTCTGTCTTTTTTATGCTATATTTGGATTCTCCACGTGCTTTGGTAGTACATCGTCTCACGCCGTTCTCACTGCTAGGCAATTCGTCTTTGTATGAGGCTGTCTGTTTAGTGCGGTTTGTGCCTTGTGGGCTTGCCGCCGGACAGGCACTTCTTTTGTTACCCTGGTTAAAAAAATAAATAAATAAAAATAATAATCAAAAGAAAGTGATCAAACACTATCTCATCGATGTACGATAATACGTGGTGTGACAGGACATATGCAGAGTGTGCAAGTAAGTAAAATATGCAGATTCCTGAAGGTTAAAAACTCCTATTTGTGTCACTCTTCGTATAATTTTGCTGCATTTATTCCCATCCGTCCGTTTTTCAAACTGCACGCTTATCCTATGCAGGGTCATAGAGTTATATATATACCCCATCCTAGGCAGCGTTGGGGGGGAGGGGGCACCAAACCATCACAAGCCACAGTCACACACCACGGGGGCAATTTAGAAATGACAATTAGCCTAAACCACACGTCTGACTGGAACACCCAGAGGAACCTGCAAAGCCCACACACACAGGGCAGAGGTGGGATTCAAGCCCCCAACCTGCATAACAGGGCCCTTTCCCTTTGCTCACTGAAATAAATTATAACAGTATTTGATATTGGCAGATGACACATTAATTATACTAATTTTGGATCAAATCTAGGCCAAATAACCTGAGGATATCTATATGCCTTTTTAAATTAGGCACAAGGTACAAAATCATATAATACAAAGAAATATAGAAACATTTCCCATAAGAGCTAAAACAGAACAAAGTTAAAGAAACTTTTTGTGGTTTATTCTCTTTTTTTTTTGCCCCACATAAGCAATCTGCTATCACTACTGGCTCCTTGAATCCTACTATTGAATCTGTAGCCACCGGGAGGACCCCCTGCTAGTTCACAGTACAAAATTTAGGATAAGCCAAGAAAAATCAATTCCTTTTCTCTTGATGTCCCTTCAAGATGCAGCTAAAAAGTTTTCCTTAACTCCCCAGTTACCATGCTTTCTTTGGCATGTACAGAAGTCTCTAAAATGACAGATACATCTGAAAGAGTTTCTTGATCCCTTACAAAAAGTAGAAGAATCGAAAATCAAAAAACATAGGAGGGGCGGTAACTTGTCCTCCCTTTTGTGAGTGGCACTTTGACACCTACTCCTGCTCTCAAGCACTCCAAAGTTGAGGTATCTGTACATTGCTTGGTGCCAATAATATGCGTTCTTGCGTACACAGATGATTATCAGGCCAACTGTTGATGGACTTTTGACCACCGACCTGTGAAATGAACAGAATAACGCATGCCACAGACACCACATCTTCAGGGATTTGTGCTACGATGTAGAGTGGCAAAGAAAAAGAATGTCTTACACCATCAAGGCGCCTACTTCATCTATAATGGGGCTATCCCACCAGCCATTCGTTCTCCATCCAGCGCTGATAATTACTATTGCAGAACTTCAGTGCCCAAATTAATAAAGGACATGTGTAATGTCTTCTCATAGCTCAACATTTAGCTCAATTACCAGTGTCACAGGCAGATGATGTTCCGTCACCATGAGAGTAATGACTTTGACATGAGTGCGGGGTCATTAGAAGACCGACGACATTATCTTAAGGCCTCCTGTATGATTAGTTCAGTCTCCTAGCCTGATTTGGATCATTACGCTTCTTAATGGCGGATTATTCAACTAGTTAAATTAAGTAGGATAAATCTGGATTAGTATTTAAATGGTACATGATTAGCAAAAAAAATCAGAAAATCTCATCATAAAGTTTATTGGAGGAGAGGAGAGTCTTCCTTGGACGTCTGCTCGTAATCTTTACTCAAGAAACGGGAGACTTCAATTAAAAAAAAAAAAAAAAACATTACGTTAACGTAGTGGACAGAAATGCTGGGCGTATGACCATATATTTATTCCTCATATGCCCCAGCAACCTGCAGCATTGTTGCCTTAAACCAGGAGGCTACCCAGGCTGGGCTAATGAGCACACTGTTGTTGCCATGCTAACAGCTCCCTTTGAGAGCCGACAGGAATACAAAGCATAATAAAGGGCGAGAGGCTGGGGTGTAATGACACAAGGTGAGAATTTGTTGCTCTGTGTCACACACGATAGGTATTCAAGGGGTATTTATAGATGCAGAGTCACACATTGCTAATAACTATTAAGTAAAGGCTTCATCGGTGTCTTTCACTTACTTTAGAGACTATTTGAGAATTATGGGGTGCAGCTGCAGTATGTTAGATAGCTGGTAGCCAGCGAAAAGTTATACATTTGTTTTTACTGAAAATAATGGGAGTAAACCAGCTATTATTACATGATTTTGCATGTAATTATGTCAAAAATAAAAGGAGAATTAAACACTACAGCACAGATTCCATTCTGGTCTCTTTTATCATTTGCATGTTTAAGTTTTTAATTTTCATGTAATCCTTAGTACTCGGCTTCATCAAAGACATAATCTTTTTAAATCTGTATTATCTCTGAAAGGATCATGAGGTTGACTTGATTTGTAATCTTTGCACTATTGCCTTTTTTTTAGTGCAATTTTTAAATATAATGCAAAATTAGGTTTGAAATGTATCACAAAATGTCACACTTCTTTCCACTGAGGTTTCGAAATCCTCATTATCTTCAAATAAACAACTTCATTTGTCAGACCTCCTGTACAACGTGAAATGCAGCATATCCGAGACAAATAAATAATAATTTATCTTAAAAGTGTTCCTGAGTAGGCTTTGGAGCCACTAAACAAGAACGAATGTGGCACAACATCTACGACGTTCTCTGCTTTAGCACTTTGGTACCATTCGGCTGAGAACCTATACGCTCTGGTCAACACTATTTTAAATTTAGGACTGAGGGTTCCTCACTTGGAAGGTCATTGAAAATTCTCAGATTTTCCAATGATAGGATGTGCTCTGCATACTTCTTTCAAAACAAGGTCGGATTCTTTCATTTTGGTCTCCCTCAAGACGGAATCGTATTATAAACTGAATGATGCCGCAGTAGTGGCCCTAAATAGCCATACAGACTTTGGAAAAGACATGATGATTTACAGTTATAAGCAGACCATTAGGGGTTTAAAGGTCTGTAAGCTGTTACCACGTGTGATCAGGTCCAGCTATAAAGACTGTGTTGATGGACAACCCTTTGGGCTATGGTTACAGAAGAGGTTTGTTACCCCTCGCTCCGCAAAACTTGCCTCGTGCTGTGACACGTCTGTGGGTGTCAACCTATTCAAGGTCCGTGGGTCACATAACCACTCTCATTACCAAAGAACAGCCGATCATGACCCACATTTAACTTCATCAGTAATTCTTCCACCCGTTGGTCTTCTACTGCACCTTCACAATCCAAAACACACACATCACTGGAGTGCCTGACAACTTCAAAGTCACCAAGAACCAGTCCTTCTGCCACGCTGAGTTAGAAACCTCCTTGCATAAACATTCGTGTATAGAGCCGCACGTTTCACGACAAATATTACTATCCTAGGTACAAATCTTAAAAGAGTCATATTAAGACCTACAGAAAATAACTACAAAATTATGAAAAAAATAATAAAATACTGCTTTTGTACAAATTTAGCCATCCAGATATTCAGAATAAATAAAACGTTTAAAAATCTAAAACACTATAAATCTATAATTTTTTATGCTTTTCTGTTGCGGTCTCTGTAAAGCACTTCAAATTGTCTCTGTGTACGTAATGTGCTATATAAATAAATTTGCCTTGCCTTACCTATAAAAATCTGAAAAAAATAAAGGGCTCCTTTTGCAAAAATGTAATAATATAAATGTTCACACATCAGCTTTGGGGAAAAAATGAAACGTCCAGTAATGAAGCAAATGGCTGAGGTGAGTAAGATACTGATGCTTCACTCCACATCATTCACAGGCTTTTCACGTTTTAGTAAATCACCTGTTAGCCGTTTGACTCCAGTGAGACACGCTTCCAAAGTAAAGACAAGCTACTGCTTACAAACCATAAAAGGCTGCAGCGAAAAGTATCGTCTTGCGTCAAGTTAATACGCTCGATATTCTACTTGGCTTCTAACTTTAACAAACTCATAACTTACGTGTAATGTTACTCACTGCTAGGCTTCATATTCCAATGCGGTTTCAGTTCGATTCAGCTGAAGAGACTGAACAACATTTCAAATTTAGACATTCTTGCAAAAAAGTAACATGCTAACAGAAATGATTTATTTTTACATTATTTTTATTGAGAATAAAAATACGAAGCAAATATTAGGGGAAATCCATATTTGCTGTAGTCATGTGAACTTGAGCTCACAATAGTAATCCTATTTACAGTGGAGTATCGATTATCTGAACTAACTGAGACTAAGGATGGTTGGGTTAATTTGACTGGACAATCAAACATACCTGAGGATACCCAGTTTATACAAAACCAAAATGCAATTATACCTAAAATTAAAATATTGTATACATCATAAAAAAAATCTGATTTAGAAAATTGGTTCTAATTAATAATGATATCGTTTTGAAGAAACATTGTATATTGTATTTGCTTTCAATTTCCATAATTGTTTTACACGGATTCAACTGTAAATCACACTTTTAATATATATAAACAAAAATAATGACGCAAGTAATTACACACAAATGAGAGGATAATGAGTCTTGGAAAATATGTTTTTTTTTTAATTTGCAATCTCGGATTTTTCACTGAACTATGCAAGTTTTTTTTTTTTTTTTTTTCCCACGGTAAGGTCTGTCATCTTCTTTAGCAACCAGTGCGCTAAAAGTAGGTACTGTAATTTTTTATTTTTTTGGGAGGGGGCGGTAGTGGTTTGGATAATTGGTAGTTCTGTGTTCTACTTTACATGTTGGTAATTTTGCCCTCATAAGAACATGCTAGAATTCCATACCATATTTGTGCCACGAGACGTTGTGCCTGAATCAGAGGCAAAGGAAACTTTTCCTCTGTGGATCTTGTGCTTCACAAGACATTTTGAATCTCTAATGCATGATGACTATGTGCTTTGTTATCTGCATATCTGCTGGCGTTTGCAGGTGTCAAGTTGATGGTAATTTGCAGGAGTCACCAACCAAAGCTGCTTGAATTGTTGTTACGTGCCAGAAAAGGACACAGAATAAAAATTGACATCATTTAGCTAACATTTATGAAGGCATGCATCATTTATCTCACATAAAATTATAATGTCACAGCACAGGGACAAGACTAGGCCCAAAACAGCAAATGTCAATTGCCGTATTTCCACTGACATTTGTCTGTAATGGCCGACATGTGAAAGATGTAATCGCCATGATTAGCCACCACAAGTACTGAGATGATCAGTGGGACACTGGTAGCTGAAGATTAGCTGAAAACCAAGCGTACGCTTAAGGGCTAATTTTCATTCCCAGAAAAATTTGCACCGAGGGCATATGCCAATAGAAACACTAAGTAATGTCAGTTTCACAACAAAGTGTTAGAGATCGTTCAGTACATTTGAATATACATACACACAGTCTCATGTGAATCAATGTGCTGCTCTTTGGAAAGTTTTTATTGGGAGACAGCCGTCCTACCAAATCCAATAAACACATACAGTGTAATATGTGGAAGATGATTGAAAGTGGACTGAAAGTTGTACTCTTTGCAAACCAACATCATGTTTGGCAGTATATGTAACTGAATAGAATCACTGGCTGACAAGCGATATTTCTTTTAAAAATAGAAATGTCAGTTGTTTTTAATCTTTTGGGTGAACATTGAACTGGTATATTATCTTGAAAATTTCTAATAAAACAATTCAAATTAAATTTCAGGGCTTATAAGATTGCTGGCTACACCAAATAATTGAATTTTTTTCTCTTTTTTTAACACTAATGTAAGCAGGCTTACTGAGAATAAAAAACTTACCACTCCAATGGAAAAATAATTGTTGATTATGCTGTAAGGCACAGGATCTCCCTTTTCGTCTCTGTCACTGGGATGGACATCAATCTTCCAGCGGTCCAGCAACACCTCGGAACTGTTCTCAATATCCTTCAGGATCTTCAGAAGACTCTCACCCTCATAACCTTGTGCAAATTATAACGCTGGTTAGACTACAATAAGGTATGGAGGGATATTCACACAGAGATTTAACAGTGGCACCCTGCAGCTCAAATAGGAATAAAATTACCCAAAAAAACTATTATTCCATTAGTTCAACAATTGCTCCTTACAACAATAGTGGAAATCTTAAAAAATGTACAGTAAGAAACACTGCACGTGTAATAACTAGACCATAGGTGTGCAGTGTTTTTATTTGTCACCTTACCATTTACAGTGATTATTCATATAAATATCAGTTTGGATGTACAGAAAAGAGTAGCACTCCTGTTAAGTTTGGACAATCTGTCATATTATCATAATAATAACAGCACTTTATATAATACCTCCTCCCCATCTCAGGCATCGTGCGAGGTCATTTCCTGTGCCAAGAGGAAGTATGCACACTGGGGGATTTTTCTCCAAACTGGCTTTATCTGTCAGTAAGCAAACAGAGTTTAGGGAGCTGCCATAGTCATTATGCTGTGACAGGTTTGTCACTAAGGTTCTGTCGGAAAACTCCAGGTTCCCATTTCTCTGTGTCACACATTGACTCACACACTCGCAAGTAAACTTTTCACCAGGCGTATAACTAAAGACTTTAAATCACAATATGCATGTTTCGTTTCTTGGTATTACAGAGGACTGCAGCTGGTATAAGCAGATTGGTCAGATTATAAACCATTTTTCACACGCGGCCCTTTAACGGGTGAGTGGTACAGAAGATAAATGGATGGATGGATGCATGCATGCATGCATGGAAGGGATAATATTTTCTGTGTTTTTCTCAAACTTGATTACCGCAAGGCATATATCCCATTATTGTGATTATGTTTCAATAAATGCAACCCCTTATAATCAGAAGTAATAAGTCAAATGATCTGTAATGTTAGTGATTGCTAACTAAATAAACAAAGAACGCTAACCAGAGCAGTGCTGTCCTGAGGAGAACTTCAAACCCCGACCCTGACTGTGGCTGTCCCTGGCAGCACTGGCTAATGATGCAGTTGACCAAGCCACCATTTCACTCTGTTGTGAAATCTCACTTCCTGACCTCAGAGCTGGCTTTCTGTTTACACTATTATTTTGTTTTACTTTGATTGATGAAAAATTGAAGCAATTTTCAAAAAGACAAAAACAGCATCAATTTCTCCAAAAACAAAATATATATATATAACTATATAGATTTGGAGCAACCTTTTTTCAGTCTTATTAAGAGCGTATTTTTTGTCCAAACATAATCATTCCATTTTTCCTTGAAAACATTGGCTTGACTTTAATAGAAATGGTTTTCTCAAGTATTTTTGACCATTTTTAGCAAAAAGAAGAGGAAACCTTAGTGTAAATGTGTAAATGAAATTAATAGTTAGAGTTTAGGAAACAGAAGATGGAAAATGATCATTTTGAAATGTCTTTTGACTTTACTCAAAGTTCTGTTTGCAACGTTTAAATAATCATGCACGTTTGCGACATATTTGCATTTTATTTGCAAATAACCATCAAACACAAACTCCTAATTAAGAAGACAATAATGAAGTGTTTAGAATTTCAGCTATTATGCATTTTTAGATGTTAATGTATATCTAAGGATATTTTCATGTTTTTTTGCATGCTTAATCTAGTTAACATTGATATTGGTTTTATACTGCATGTTACGAGTATGTTTGGAGAATATGTTAATACTTTCACCATAAGACAGTGTGTGGCACATTAAAATGAGTCTTTACTCACCTATGCAGTCCAGAATCCATCCCACTGTGCCATCCCCACCACAAGCAAGCACCCGGAAACTGGGAACATCTCGGAAAAAATTCAACCTGCACTTTGAAAGAAGAGTCAGAAATTCTTTTATTACTGCAACAGCTTGTATGTGAGATGGGACATCAAGTGTCAGAGCAGGTCAGAAACAGCAGGATAGGGATTTACTGCACCAACAGCCCCAGAAACCTGACCAGGGTGCACGGTTTGAAGATGGATGGATGGATGGATGGATGGATGGATGGATGGATGGATGGATGGATGGATGGATGGA
>JAACJT020000110.1:13577409-13603652 GCA_009936485.2 Gymnarchus niloticus | reverse complement strand
GTACATTAGTTTTACTATTTCAGAAAAACAAAATTCAATTTTAGCTCCATCCATCCATCCATCCATCCATCCATCCAGTACTGGGTTGTGTTACTTTTTGCTTTGATGTCTTTAATAATTACATGTGTTACTCATATATCATATCTAATACATCTCTGGATGGCAAAATAAGTCATGTTTCAGTTTGCTCTCTGAGTCTGTATTTATTCAAACAGTTCATCTAGAAGGCATCTGCAAAAGCCTCTAATTTTGCAAAATTAGGCACAAATTACTATAACAATTATTCATTGACAGAACTGGCCTGCTCAGAGTCTAATTGGATCACGACAGGCCATGTTCAGTCCAACTTCTTCCGTTCCTTCACAATAATAAACCTGTAACTGAATGAGGAAGCCTTGGATCATTGTATTGTGGGCAAATGAGTCGTTCAATTACTCTCCGGCTGGGATTTGCAACTACCACAAACCACATTAGACAAAGGGCAGATGGCCACACACATGAAAGACAACTTTGGAGATATTTGAATATGAAAAAACAAACACTTAATTTGCCATAATTGTGTTACAATGACTCCTAATTGACAGCGGAGAGTGCGGCTGTTTTTGCCTTCGGAGCTGCTGCGACCGCGTCGAGATGAACCGTGTCAGACACACTTGGAAGAATACTGGCTAGGGTACACAGTCAAGGACATGACACTAGATTTCGGTCGTACAGACCACGCCTCTTCAAGGAGATATTACGAGGAACTATTGGGAACAAAAAGCGATATTCCTCCATAATTAATGACTGGAAGTCTATTCTAAACATGTGTCTCAGGAAAATATTTCCAAACAGCAATAAACACATGTCGGGCGACATGCATCAGTAATGCATTCCAAGGCAACGAAGGTATCACTGCAGCTTATTAATGACCTGATTGTGTTCCCGACCACAAACCTGAACGCTCCCATGTGTTTCCCGGGTGGGGAGTGGTGTCCGTCGCCGTCGTTGGTATGCGCGATCACATGTGAGCCCCAGACAAACGCTTCCTTCCCCCGTTCGGCTATGTACCTGCGGATTTGTACTCTAGGCCTGGACAGCTGGCTGAGGATGGCACATGTGACGTTCAACCTCACCTTTTAATAATGTATGTATTAGGCTGTGATTTGGTGGAATATTCAATTTCAGCACGCTTCCCTAACTCAAAGTGCCCCATATATATGCCGCAGAACAGTAGGATATATTTGCATGAGTTGGATAAACACATGCAGAATTTGTCTTAACTGAGTCGTACAAGCAAATGCCCCACTGACGGATCCTGGCGAGACGGATACAGCCTCCACTTTCATATGCTTGTCTGGAACTTACCCCGGCATGGGTCCGTTTTTGGCAAGGCTGTACACCTGGCGGGGGTTTAACAAGTACTGGAATTTTCTGTATATTCTGAATGATAGAGAATAGGAAAAAAAAATGATCTTTAGTGAAGTATATCCATGTGTAATGCCACCTCCCCATGTGGCATCTCAAAAACTCAGACATTTAATATGCCACTACTGCCAATCAAATCTTTACCACAATCCCTCCCTGTGGAGAAAGTCCTTGTTGGCAACCAACATACCGAACCTCATTAGGGAGACACATTAAGACGGAGTATAATTACTCACACGTGAATATAATGGCTGGAGGTCTGAGAAGATGTATGCAGAGACTATGAAAGGCCTAAGAACTGTATAACGCATGTTCCTTTATTTAGTGGGTTAATGTTTCCTTCCCAGAGGATCTTCATCTGGTCACCTTCTGTTTCTCTTGTAAACACTGCTCTTTAGATCACAGGTTGATGTTCACATCTTGTAATGTTCAAATATAAACACAGGCAGCACAAAAGACACCCCCAGAGGGTCCTGTGAGCTTGTATAAATATGTCTGTGGCAGGAATACACTGTAAGGGCCTTTTGCCATCTTGGCCAGGCCTGTCTGCACGCCCCCTCTCTGTGTCACTGGCAGTCCCACACTGGACAGAAGAGAAGGTCATCTTCCTGATCCCCTTGGGGGAAAAGCCATTAGAAAGACTAATTCCTTCTAATTTCTATTTCATTATAACAACTGGGCCAAGTCATATTTTGATCCCATAATTTAAACAGATGAGTAATAAAGTAATAAAGAGGCGAATGAATGTGCTCAGTAATAACCCAATTAGTCCAGGGCAGCAGGGGAGGAGGTCCGAGACTTGAACGACACTGGGAGGTGACGGTAGGGCAGCAGCGCTGGGTTGGGTCACAGTCACCAAGGTGCATTTTGCCAGGAAGAGGTGCCATTTCTGCTGGCTTGCCTCTGTGTGTCATACCTCAGTCTGGACACCACGACGCGCGCACTGGACGCACTCGCGGTCCAAGGTCCCTGCCTATGCCACCCAGTCAAGGCGCCCACTTACCTTTCTCCCTGCTTCCCTCCACTCTTTGGATTCACGAACACCAACAGCGGACGAGTGCCCTCTGCTGCTGTGATCTGAGTACGGGGCCCAGGAGAACAAACAGTTTTTAACAAAAACAAATTCAGGAGAGAAGCCAAAATCAGCTGCAGAGACACTAGACGTCCAGCGGCAGATGCGACGAGCTTCATAAGAAATCCCCGTTTTTCTCGATCCTCAGTCCTGTCTCGTCATCAGTATTATGACGGTGTCTCCTCCGCAAAGAGAAAAAGCCACATGATACATTACATATTTCAAGCAATTGATTATTTAACTTAGGAGGAGTAATTCAATATTGCATTACTCTCCCAATAAAAGATACAATTTGTCTTTGGTGACAGACTACCAATTAAAAGCAAAACTTCCAAACCCATTCCAGCAAATATTATTCTGAAAGATAGGATTGCAGGGCATATCGAAGGCTGCTGTGTGCCTGCTGTCATTCGACCTGCGTGAAGTCAGTGTCAACCTTCTCTGTGACACAGACGGAGCATTTAACTCTCTTTGTCTGCTGTCCCAGTGGAGCCAGGTGAATTAATGAGCCCTATCCATGAGGGTATGAGTGATACATTACTTCCTCTAATTATAAATAATAACCCTGATTATTAAAGATGGATGTTCCTGGATATGATTCATCATTTTCTTCAAGCTGCACAGAGGCACGCCATCTCTGAGAGCCTGGACACCCGTTGAGCCAAATTCAAACTGTCCGAGCCATCGATACTTTCCCTTTAAGGGACCATTTTTGATTGATTGATTGATTAACTGAACCCCAGTTGAGAATCTTTAAAAAGTATCCTATATTACTATATTCAAGACAGATATTTTCTAAATAGTTTTGGATTAGGGGTGTGCAGTCGCTCAGTGGGTAGCAGTGTTGCCTCATACCTCCATGTTATGGGTTCAAATCATGTCTACAGCCTGTGTGTGGAGTTTGCATGGGGGCTCAGATCACACCTCCGGCCTGTGTGTGGAGTTTGCACAGGGGTGCAGATCACACCTCTGGCCTGTGTGTGGCGTTTTAATGGGGGTTCAGGTCACACCTCCGGCCTGTGTGTGGAGTTTGCACAGGGGGTCAGATCATGACTCCGGCCTGTGTGTGGAGTTTGCATGGTGGCCTGTGTTCAAATCACGCCTTTGGCCTGTGTTTGCAGTTTGTATGCTCTCACTATGTCTCATGGGATTTGTTTCCCATCCAGGGTGTACCCCAGTCTTTTGCCCTATGTTGTCTGAGATAAGCATCAGGTTCCCCCATGACCCTGACCAGGATAAGCAGTTAGAAAACAGATGGACAGATTTTTGTATAAAACATTAATACATTTTAGCTTTAGCAAGCAAACAAAAACCTTAAAGCACTACTAAAATATTGTTTGACTTTACATTATTTATGAGTACTATTTAACTGCATGAATCGCTGCCACCTTATTGTGGTGGAGAGATTTGAATGCCCCGATGATCCTAGGACCTAGGTAGGGTCTCACATGGCAAATTGGTCCCATGTGAGTGGCCAAACAAACAGTGATTCAAACAACACTTCTGAGACACAAAGTCAAAGACTTGGATATCTTGGCCAGAACAGGGACACCGGGGCCCCAACTTGTAGCCAGGCCTGGGGGGGAGCTTGCTGGTGTGCACCCTGTGGTTGGGCCTTTACTCATGGGGCCCAGCTGGGCACAGCCAGAATGAACCTTGTGGGACTGCCCTCCTGTGGATCCACCACCTGCAGGAGGAACCATAAGGGTCCAGTGAATTGTCGATGAGGCAGCAGTCAAAGGCAGGGACCTTGGTGGTCCGATCCATGGCTACCAAAACTGACTTTACGGACACAGAACGTTACCTCTCTGGTGGGAAAGGAGCCTGAGCTTTTCCGATAGGTAGGAGATACCACCTAGATAAGTTGGGGTCACCTCAACACACAGCATGGGATCTAAAACAAAACTCCTGGAGTGGAACTGGAATCTATTCCACGCTGAAGTTGTCCTCAGTGAAAGGCGTCGGGCAGGTGTGGGTTTACTAATAGCATCCCAGTTTGGTGCTTGTATATTGGAGTTTACTCCGGTGAATGAGAGGGTCACCACCCTGTGAGTTTGAGTCAGGGGACACGCTCTGACTGTAGTTTGGCTTAAGCACCGGACATCAATTCAAAGTATCCAGCCATCTTGGAGACCCTTGGTGGGGTGTTGTATGGCGCCCCCTCTGGGGACTCTGGTTCTACTGGGGGACGTCAATGCTGATGTGGGTAATGACAGTAAAACCTGGAAGGGTGCGACTGGGAGGAATGGCCTGCCCGATTTGAACCTGAGCGTTGCTCTGTTACTGGACTTCTGTGATAAACACAGTTTGTCCATAACGAACACCATGTTTGAGCAGAAGGGCGTTCACAAGTGCACCCGGCACCAGAGCACCCTAGGTCAAAGGTCAATGATCGACTTTGTGGTCGTATCATCAGATCTGTGACCATATGTCTTGGTCACTCAGATAAAAGGGGTAGTCATCAACCGATCACCACCTGGTGGTGAGTTTGATCAGATGGTGGGTGAAGATGCTGGACAGGCCTCGTGCACCCAAATGTATAGTGAGGGTGCAATGGGTGCATTTGGCAGGGGCACCTGTCCAGGAGATCTTCAATTCTTTTTGGAATTCAGAATTAGACTGAGTGGGCCATGTTGTGTGCATCAATTGCTGAGGTGGCTGAGCAGAGCAGAAGTGTGGACCTAAGGTTGCTGGTGCTTGTCAGGGGTGCAACCTGTGAACACGGTGGTAGACACCAATGGTCAAGAGGTTCATAGGCTGATAAAGGAGTCTTACGGAGCTTGGTTAGCTTGTGCGACTCTGGAGGAAGCTGATAGCTACCAGGGGGCCAAGCGGAATGCGGCTTTGGTAGTTGCTGAAACAAAAACTCTACTGTGGGAGGAGTCCTGTTTACAACAGGGACGGAGTGCTGTTGACCTCAACTAAGGATATAGTTGGGCGGTGGAAGGAATAACTTTATGGAGCTCCTGAATCCTACTGACAAGCCTTCTTTAGATCGGAGGTCTAGAAGGAGGACTCGCCCATCACTGGGGCCAAGGTCCCCGAGGTAGTCAAAAAACTCTCCAGTGGCAGGACTCTGAGGGTGGATGAGATTTGCCCTAAGTTCCTGAAGGCTCTGGATGTTGTTGGGCTGTTGCGGCTGACATGCCTCTTCAACACTGCATGGAGTTCGAGGACAGTGCCTTTGGACTGGAACACTGGGTTGGCGGTCCCCATCTTTAAGAAAGGAGTTCCAACTTAAGGGGGATCACACTCCTTAGCCCCCTGGGAAGGCCTATGCCAGGGTACCGGAGAGGAGAGCCCATCCATTAGTCGAACTTCAGATACAGGAGGAACAACATGGTTTTCATTGTGATCATGGAACTCTGGACAAGCTCTTTAACCTTACAAGGGTATACTGTAGGGTTCATGGGAGTTTACCGAACCAGAGTATATGTGTTTTGTGGACTTGGATAAGGCGTACAACCATTTCCCTTAATTTAAGGTGTGCTGTGTACAGGGAACTGGGCCTGCTGCTACAAGCCATTCTGTCCCTGTACAACCAGAGTGAGAGCTTCGTTCACAGTGCCGGCTATAAGTCAGACTCATTCCTGGTTGGTGCTGGAGTCCACCTGGGCTGTCCTCTGTCACCGATTCTGTTTAGAACTTCAATGGACATAACTTCTAGGTACAGCCAAGGGGTGAAGGGTGCCCATTTTGGTGGCCTCAGGATCACACCTCTGCTCTTTGCAGGTGATGTGGTCCTGTTGGCTTCATCGGACTGCAACCTCCAGCTATCACTGCTGCAATTTGCAGCCCAGTGTGAAGTGGCCAGAATGAGGATCAGCACCTTCGAGTCTAAGGCCATGGTTCTCAGCCATAAAAAGGTGGACTGCCCTCTCTGGGTTGGGGATGAGTTATTGTCTCAAATGGAGGAATTTAAGCATCTCAGGATCTTATTGTGTTCCTAAGTGAGGGAAAAATGGAGCAAAAGATAGACAGGCGGACTGGTGCAGCATCAGCAGTTATGTGGACGATGTACCAGTCTATCGTGGTGAAGAGAGAGCTGAGTCAAAACGTGAAGCTATTCAGCTACATTTGACCCTCACCTGTGGTCACGAGCTTTGGGTAGTGACCGAAGGAACAAGATTGTCAATACAAGTGGCAGAAATGAGCTTCGTCCACAGGGTGTCTCGGCTCAGACATAGAGATAGGGTGAGGAGCTCGGACTTTCAGGAGGGGCTCAGAGTAGAGCCGCTGTTCCTCCGCATTGAAAGGAGCCAGCTGAGGTGGTCCGGGTATCTGGCTCGGACACCTCCTGGGCACGACCCAAGAAATGCTGGAGAGACTATATCTCTTGACTGGCCTGAGAATGCCTTGGTGTCCCCCTGGGGGAGCTGGAGGAGGTGGCTAGGGAGAGAGAAGTCTGGGCATCTCTGCTTCGACTGCTGCCCCCGTGACCCAGACCCGGATAAAGCAGTGGAAAATAAATGAATGAGTACTACTGACATAATGGATTTTAAAAAGGATCAGATTTATTGAGTAAGGAGTTAAATTCCCCTTGCTGACTGTCACCACGAAGGGTCTAGGAGAGAATTCGATATTGGTTGAGACACAACTACAAATCAATTCAGTTTTAATATCACAGACCTATTTTATGGAGGGTGGGCATAGACAAAAAGGACTACAAATATTTGAAGAATAAAAACTACTGGAAAAGTCAAGGCCTACAGAGACAGCCAGTTATTGAATTGCCGGGTTGAATTTGGCTCAGTTAAAGTAGGTGCCTTACACTTCTGGTTCTGTCATACATGTTAACCTTTTACAGGATTTTACCGTTTCAGGAGTACAGGAGTTTTGTGCATTCTTCATAGAAAGCATACAAACGTAATATAAATCAATGTCAGAAAATGCATTAAACTAAAATGTGTGAATATGAGCTGCTCTTCATCCATCCATCTTCCAGCTGCTTATCCTGGTCATAATCATGGGTATTACTTTTCAGTTGTTATTAGGATTATTATTATTACTTAATAATTAGCCATTTAAAGGTCAGTATATGATTTCCTAAGGCACACTTTACCATCATGACATTTTGCACAATACCCTGTACCTGAAGTCCTTGCCCATCCACTGTCACAGAATTAGCTCGCTGCATTTTTCCTCTGCCTCCTGATTGGCACGCTCTGGAATCTTTCCTCAGTGTAGCCTGTCTTTCCTGTAAACCGCAGGAAACAGCTCACGAAGAAAATCAGGATACTAACTTAGCCTGTCCTTCCTGTATCCTGCAGAAAATATCTTATGTGGACAATCCTGGTACCAGTGTGGCCTGTGTTTCCTATAGATCACAGGAAACAGTTCATAATAACATTCAGTGTACAGATGAAGCCTGTGTTTCCTGTAGACCACAGGAAACAGCTCATAATAACATTCAGTGTACAGATGAAGCCTGTGTTTCCTGTAGACCACAGGAAACAGCTCATAATAACATTCAGTGTACAGATGAAGCCTGTGTTTCCTGTAGACCACAGGAAACAGCTCATAATAATAATCAGGGTATAAATGAAGCCTGTGTTTCCAGTAAACTGTATGAAACAGCTCATAATGACAATCAGGGCACCTGACGTAATGAAATGTATTTAAATGGAAATATTTGGATCCAACAAAGAACCAGGGCCGAAATGATCTCTGTCTTTAACCGGTTACTGAAATCATCTCATATGTTTGGCAGCTGGTGAATCAGGCTGACAGGGCACTTATTAAATGACCACTTATTCTCTGCCAGGCGTGTAATGAACTCATCGAAATTCCTTTTCGTTTGCATAGTTGAGCACAGCTTCGGGTAACATGACAGAGAGCACAGAATGCCACCAGGGTGACTCACCACGACAATGGGGCAGATCGTGTTGGGGGGCAGAATGTGGCTTCGCAGCGGACCACAGTCGCACTCCGGCTTCACATGCGAAGCGCATTTGTTGTGAAGCTGTGGAAATAAAATCTAATTCATTGCGTAGCCTTCTAAGGTAAAAATCTCTTCTCTTCTTGAAAGTCTCACTGTACAAATATTATAAACGACCGTTTTGTCAGATCAGAAGAAGGCATGCTTATTAAGGAACTGAAGGGCTATAAGGTCAATATAGGGCTGATAATAATAATGTGTATTAGTAGTAATATCCTTATTGTACTTCCAGTGAGAGTAGTAGTAGTAAATACCAAATAACACAATGATCATTATTTGGTGAATAAGTTCCTAACATTCACAGAGGGAATTTGGCAATTAACAAAGCACTGCTGACGTTTATGAAAAACACATAGCAAGTCCCAAAATACTGAAGTGTACACTAGAGTAATATTTATTCATTTATTTCTTAATTACTTCTCACAGCAATTGAGCAAATAATTTATATGCTTTGAGGACAGCAACGCCATCTGTGCTGGCAACAAGGAACACGGAAGAGCGGCAAGGAAAAGGCAACAAAAGTGAGAGAAATTTTTGTTCATTTGTTAAGCCATACTATTTAGAGCATATTTGCCAAAGAAAAATAATTAGGCACGTTTGCTGAGGACCCCCTCGGATCTCCTCGAAGGCCCCCTGCCTGGCCCTGGTCCCTGGTTTGGGAACCTGAGAGCGAGTTCTTGTGTTGGCTCTCACATTTTAAAGAATGGCCACGGCTTCGGCAGTGTCCCGTACCACTAAACATTACAGAAAATAACCCAAATAAACGCTTCTGACCCTCCCCAATTAGCCGCCCAACCGAGCTGATTGGCCGACGGTCATGTCAGCACGGTGTTACACTTAAGCACTGATCTTCTGCCGGCCGCCCCTCTCGTAAAGGCAGCTGCGAAATTCACATACATTTTAATTGACTGTTCACAAACTGGGCGCTTAATTTTCTTCTCATATCAATAACTGCTAATTGCATATTTTGAATCTGAATCACTTATTTTTGCGTAGTGCTTTAAAGTGTCATTTTCACAATAATGTACTGCACTATATATAGTTAATGATCTTTAACACTATATTATACATAGCCAAGGTTATTACAAAGGGTTATTTATGAGGTATAGAAAAAGACTGACGAAATGTATTTTACATGTCTAACTAGCATATTTTTATATAATGTAATTATACGTACTCATTTATATGCTAAATTTCCTATACACATGCTGGCTTTTAAAAAGGTATCAGAAGACACAAATGCCGTGTTACGTGATGCAAAATGTAAATGAGAAAATCTGAGCCCATCACCAATCAAATAATCAAGAGATGATTGGTTCTCTTGTTGACTTACAGTGATTTGACACCATACGCAGTGAAGTCCAGTCAGACCCTGGTAGCACTTGATGTTTTTGTGACACTTGTCACATTTGGTGGGGCAGTTTCCTTCAACCCAGAAATGGTGCATTACCTTTGGAAAGAGAGATGTGACTATAATTATTATATTACTGTGCGTGTGTGTTCTGTCCAATGCTAATGCTAGCAAATTTTCTCGTCAGTCAAGTACTTCTCATTAATTCCATTAGATATGAAGGAGCCATTGGTGTACGCTCTTGTGTATTGATGACCTCTTAATTCCCACGTACCTCGGTGTTCTTTTTGGATTTGACGTATGTTTTGATACAAGAGGGGGGAGCTCTAGCCACACAACGTTCGTGGACCGTGTACTTGCAGACTAGATGGGGAAGAGACGGATATCATTGCAGGCGTTCATTTACAATCACATACACAATCCATTCGACAGTTTTCCGTAAGCTCTGGTGCTGTGCAAGGTTAAGGAGGACTAGGAATCACAGGGCTAGCTTAGGATGGCAAGGTGGTCCATATGCAGGGCAAAAAAGAGATGAACACAAAGGGTAATTAACTCTCAAGCCTAAACCACGTGTCTTTGCACCACAGGAGGAAACCAGGTCACCTGGGGGTAACGTGAAGAACAAGCTAATTCAACACACATACAGTGCTGGATCAAGAATCAAAGGCACAACCTCAGTGACTGGAATTCTACTTTGCAGCCTGTACTGAAATATATACTGGAGAACGAGTTGTATCTTCACTTGACAGTGTTGAGGAGGGCATCTGCTTGTCTTTGAAGAGATTTTTCCCAGTCGCTTGGCAGAAACTCAAAACGTTCTTCTCTCACCGCGGAGTGGAATGGTCAAGAGAACACCTGTTGCAATAAAGGCACTGCAATACTTTCAAGGCTATCAAACGTTATCATACTCACAGGAGCAGCAGAGTCCCTGTTTGCCCAGCCCAATCAGCATGTTCAGACAAAGGTTGCAGTAAGCCGGTTTGTTGAAATGCTTCAGTCTCCAGACGTGATGTCCGTCATCTTTCACATTCTGACAGCAGATCAGCGAAACGTGTTTAGCGCAACCACAGGGCGGTCATTGTCAAGGGATGACAACAATGAAAAAGAGAAAGAGCAGCTAAGCACATGCAACATGAATATTTATAGTTTCTATAGCATACGTTTATTCAGTATACTCCATCATCAGTGTTAATTGAGGAAGACATTCAACAACAGATAACACTGTAATCAGTCTCCAGTAGCTGTCTCTTCTTATTTATTGCCCCATTAGACTGGTAAACAGTATGTAATTCGAGATGAGTACAGAAATGAGACAAACTACTGAATATGATAAAGAGAGCGAGAGAGAAAATCAATAAAAAGTTGACTGAAAATAAACTTGAGCAAAGGCTCCACCTTGTGGACGTTTTTTATACATACGATTGAAGTGAAATCTATTTCCAAAAAATATTTTTCTGGCAAGTTAAACTCGATTTAACTCATATTGCTTACATTATAGCGAGAATTTGGGAGGCCAAACGATTGCTTACAGATTTGCAGATATACAATACTTTTACATCCCTTAATCAGTAGCCAATATCTGTAATCCAAAATGATTTATTCGATGTGTGTTCGTCTGCGTTCTGGCTCGCAAATATTTTACACAGCCCACCATTGCCCTCTTCTGGTAGATCTGATAAACTACAATTAAAAATGGTTTTAATGCGTTTTTAAGTTAAAAGCGCAAAATTGTTTGTTCAGCTCATATTACAAATACAAAATTGTTCGGATATGCATATTTATATGCTGCTTGGAGCCTATGAAAGGAAGCTTAGGGCACTAAGCGGGGGACACCCTGGACAGGGTGCAAACTCATTGCAGTACACTGTCACACATACATGCATACTATGGGCAATTTAGAATTGACAATCACACTACGTTGCATGTTTTTGAAATGCAAGTGGAAATTGATGCATCCAAACCAAACATGTGAAGAACATACAAACCCCATGCACACACAGTGGAGGGGGATTTGAACCCCCCCCAACCCTGGAGGTATGAGGCAACAGTGCGAACTGCTCAACCACCGTGTCCTTCTTGCAGCTGATTATTTAGAAAAAAAAATAGATCAAAACCGTTTGGGGTAATGATACAGATCAGTCAGGACGTCATCATGCCCCTGTCATTCTTTAAGTGTAATAAGCAGTTATGCATGCATAAGGACAGCTCTGTATTTTGCTTACAGTCTCCAAGCCCAGCAGCACAAGCAGAGGAATGGTTGTCATGCCACCCTGGATCCACTCCTCAAGAGAAACTGTGCCATCCTGATCATAGTCAATTTCTTGCATCATATCCTGTAGAATCTACAAAATGTACCACATACATATTATCCATACTTATAATCTGAATACACAGCTTCTGTCTACAAATTATGTATCTGTCCTGGGTAGGGGGCAACCTGGGTGGGATACCAGTTCACGACAGGGCACACACACTCACACATAGAATAACACACTATGGACAGTTCAAATAAATGCACTTTTTTGAAACTGGTATACCCAGAGGAAACTCCACACGAGCACTTACTGGTTTCAGTTCCATAATGTCCCATTCAAGGTATTCAGCAACGTGCATCATCTGGGAAATTATATGTTCTAGTTCCTAAAGCAGAAAATGAAAAGTCCACGGTTTCTAAGCTGAACTTTTCCCATTTGGGAATCATTGCAGAAAACAAAAGATTCATGTATGAGTCGATGATTCCGGGACTCTGGAGAGGCAGGTGCATTATCGTATATCACGTCCATGTTCTCTTACCTTGACTAAAAAAGGGTAAACGTGGGGTGGCTGACAATCAAACTGAATAACTTTACCATAACCTTACTATCGTTTTTTGATTACATTCACAGATTTTTAAAAAGTTGAGTTTCCCCTAGTTGAGACACGACAAATGTCCCCACAAGGTAAAAATGTCGGGTTTCTATTACCTCCTGGGGACATTTTGTCCCCACAACATAATATAACATGGTACACACACACACACACACACACACACACACACACACACACACACACACACACACAGAGTTATAGACCTTCATAAATCTGGACTGCTGTGTACATTGTTAGAGGTGTGATTCTCTCCATGTGATATATTAGTGTTCAGTCAGATTGTGGCAAGAGTACAGTACCAGGATATGAAAGAACAGTTATCGAGCTGTGGTCTGACGTGATTGACTGGAGAACTTACCGAGCTATCCAGAGACCCATTGCCATCAGCATCGTACAGGCGAAACATAACTGTAGAAGACACATTTTATGACTCGTTATCAAAAATAAAATTGGTGCATAAAAAAACACGATACTATAAATAGCTTAAATCATCAGTGGAGGCAGCTTTCACCTTAAAGAAAAAGCAGAAAGTTAGACAATATTTATCTAAATAAACTGAATTACCATAATGGCATTGTTACATAATAACATGGAATATTATTAGCTTTCAGAGTCGTGACTGTTACCTGACAGACCCTGAGCACAGTAGGTCTACAAGAGTATG
Organism: Gymnarchus niloticus; assembly: GCA_009936485.2. Classification (NCBI taxonomy): domain Eukaryota; kingdom Metazoa; phylum Chordata; class Actinopteri; order Osteoglossiformes; family Gymnarchidae; genus Gymnarchus; species Gymnarchus niloticus. The sequence goes on along the minus strand of JAACJT020000110.1, from coordinate 13,590,352 downwards.
TCGAAATTCTGTACATAAGAACCTATTCTTCACTTTAAAGCTTAAATTGCTTTTAAGGGGCGCGGGGTGGGGTTAATCTGCAGCACATCAGAAGATATACAAAAGCAGACCCCTTCAAACTTAAACGTTCTGATATCTCTGCACAGTATAGCTCACACAGTGTGTACCGAGTGTCTTGTGAATCTGCCGCATTGCCATGGAAACAGATAGCTGAGATACAAGCAAAGTGTCTGAATATGCTGAAGCCGAAATAAAAAGGCATATGCAGGGTGCTCTCGCAAACCTTCGGATGGACTGAAGATGAAAGCCGGTGAAGACCAGCATTTTCCTCTGATGTTTATTAATTGTCAGACTTGCAGGTCTGTTCTGCGAGTGAAAAGGCGTTCAAGGACGTCACTGAATGGACATAGAGTACATTATTGAGTTTCGGTAGAAACAAATTTACATCACTGACTCACTGAAATGCTTCGAGACTTCATATCTGAAATAACCTGTTTACAACATCAACACCCACGGCGTTCGGCAGCTGCAGGAGTGTCGTGAAATTAGGTATAGTCGGGACTTGATGTGATGTTTGACAGTTCTGGTTATAGTAAATACAAATTTTGGAAAGCCTGTGTCACGTGCAGTATTATTCAAATGAAAGTTACTTTTCTGGTTCCCCTGTAGCAGAATATACTTATATCATCTATCATGGGGACAATTATACAGACGTATGTTTCTCTCATAAAATACCTTAATATACGCATATCCATTCCCACAGAAATTTTTTCAAGAATAATAAACCATGAGCAAGGTCATGTTATGTGTTGTCATCGCAGTTTCATTCTAGACATTTATATATAAACGACTGACTTTTTAACCCAGAGAATCAGCGAGCAAAGTACAAATTAAATATTTCAGTAAACTTCACAGGCACACAATGATAACGATTCTCTCACAACCTGTGAAAAAGTCTGAAACTGTTTGGACACCTGTGGGTTTTTTTAAAATTATTTTTCATTCACTCATTGTATTTCATTATGAAAAATAGTGGAGATGAGCGCAAAAAAAAAATGAAGTTTTTTGCTGCCTTGCAAAATCAGGCCTCTTGTGGCTCATTATACACTAGTGCTGAAAATTTCATATCAGCAAGATCTATCGTGTGGGATAAAACAGACCCCTAGCAATTTCACCTGTTATTTCCAAACATGAGGTTTTCTGCCGCCATACAGATTGGCCGCTGGTTTGCTGCTCAGTGAAGTCCTTTTGGAATCGTTAATCCCCAAACTGTTGAAAGAGTCTGTTTCTCCTCTGCAGTTTGCACATAAATACCGTAAAGGGAAAACTCCTGCCCAGCAGGTAGCACCGTTGATACGTACCATGCTAGTAGTGGACAACGATCTCCGGAGTAGATTTTTTATATTTGTTTTTTTTTAGCAGAATTATTTATGCGCATCCTCCTTAAGGCTCTTGTTGACTAGAATTTTTTTAAAAAAATCATTTTTCCAAATAAAGAATCAAGTTCAGCCTGATGGTGTGCAAAGTGCTCAACAAATACTTTGTTCTCCAGCAGGATGCACATAAACGCGTGCAAGATTTACAGCTCAGAGTCAGCAGTTAACATAACTGCACGCCTTCGGACTGTGGGAGGAAGGTGGTGTATGCCAGAGTACGGGGGCGACATTCGAACCCGGAACACGCTGAGTGGACATGCCACCAATAACAAGGATTACAAAAAATAACAGAGGAGATGTTATGTACCCACATTCGAGTTTATCTTCAGGGCGGCCTCCTTCCAACAGGGACAAGTAACACACGATGTCCTTTAGTTTAACCATGTCCAGGGAATTCACACTCATAAGCTGGGGCAACTTCTGAGGTGTCGTGTTACCTTTGATAAGTTTGATACCTGCAAGAATAAAAGCATGTATTTTGTGTCATATACAGTACGGTGCAAAAGTCTTGAGGCACCCCTCATTTCTTCATATTTTGCTTCCAAAGAGCCAGACTTGTATTTTTTAATGTAGTCTTGAGGAAAAGTTCTCCAGGCTTCCTGAAGGACATTCAAAGTTTCTGGCTCTCCTTTTCAGTCCAGTCTCTGTACCTGACCAGATTCCCAGGAATGTTTTTTGTTTGTTAAGCCACACAGTGACCTACGCATGAATCATTCAGGCATAACAAAGCCGACTAACTTAAGGCATGAACCAGTGAAGAAACAGGTGCAGATGATTACAGACGATCAGATGATGTTACAATAAATCACTATACCTATTGTCTCATTTTCCTAGCAAAATATAAAGAAATGAGGGGTGGCTCAAGACTTTTGCACAGTACCGTATATATATTTATATATAATGCGATTTGTTGCCAAAAATTCTAAAGTTATTATACATACCCCCCAGGAAGCCTTCTAAAAAAACATAGTACGGGTAAAAACGTATTATGGTCAAAAAATATTTTATCACACTGTTGGAAGTGTTAATGCAAAGGCTTTAGAAAATATTCCAATAGCATTGTGTAAACCCTCGAGTTAAATTGTTTGTGATGTCTGTTTTGTACCATACTGCCATAATAATTCTGTTCTGTTCTTCTCTGTCTTTGTCTGATCACTTACTGTACCGGTATAATGTAGATGCACTATAAATAAGCCAGTTAATCTGAAGTCTTCTAATAACATTTCAGGTACGGGGAGTAATGCTGTGCCATTAGTGTTACGTTCAGCCATCACTTTAGCTTCCCTGCGCCTTTCCGAGACCTGCCCTGCTGGCAGATAGTTACCAGTAAGTCTAGACTTATCGGCAGCAGACGGACTGGGTTTGGGGCCCTTGTTACTGAAAGAGAGGAAGAGGTGCCGGCAGAAGTCCTCTGTGAGCTCGCTCTCCAGGAAGGTGGTCATGAAGAGCTTGAAACCCTGGAAGTCAATGTCCTTTAGGAGACATGGAATAGGAGCCATTTCAGCCCACAGAGGGCACCCGGCTTGGCAAATAAACGAAGGGGCGAAGGACGTGATGTGCATTACCTGACTGAGTATGTCCTGCTTCTGTGCAGCATTTGGTAAAGAATGCAATGACAGCAGCATAAGTACCATGATAGTATACATAAACACCCACTTAAGTACTTGCTGTGTCCAGTCACACACAATTGTTTGAGCTTAGAACGCATACTTTATTGCAATTTAATGAACAGATTTGACCTACCAGCGTATGTATAATGGTTACACGCTAGCCTACACTTATTGGGCAGTTTATTATGTACACCTACTTGTTAATGTGAATGGTCTGTCCTTCTAAATAGAGGTCAAGAGATGCAGTTACTGTGTGGTTCAGCATTAGAGCAGCTAAAGTTGTGTGATCTTAGTGATTCTGAATGCGGTGTGATCATCGGTGGCAGACGCAGTAACCTACAGAGAATGGTGCAGCGTCATGGTGAAAACAGCTGGTTAATGAGGCTGGTCATAGAAGAACGGTTAGAATGAATCTGACAGGGAGGCCACGGGAGCAAAAATGGGAGATCAGGACGACAGCGGTGTGCACGAAGGCTTCTGTCTTAGCATACGACTCATCTACTATTAAAGTGGTTCTAGAGGCAAATGTGGGTCCTGTCTGGTACCAGCTCGGTGAACCCAATGAAGCAGCTACAGAGTGAGCATACAATTTTGTGATAATTAGTCTAACCATCATTTTACAGCTATAACTGATGAGGACCCGTGGGTACGGGGGGATATGTCCCCCCCCCAATATTTCGTCATACATTAATTAGGCTTCATTTGCCCTCCCCCAACAATAAGTAGAGATTTGCAGTTAAATAACTGATAAAAATAAACAATATTCTTTGGTACACTTTATCAGCTTATGTAATGCATGTAGTTCACGTTCTGCAATCTTGAAATAAAGCTTAATTTGAAGGGGCGTAGGACCTGGGGGGGTGGGGAACCCATCCTCTGTAATACTTAAGTAAAGGGCTTTTATTCCCCCAATAAAAGAGGCATGTGGTATTAAAAGTTAATCTCTGACATTGTTGAGTTGAACTCCCTCTTACACCCTTGCTGATGAAAATCTTTCAGATTTATAGTCATTTACCGTCAGCTAAAGCTACAGTTGACAAATTACCTCTTCTGGATTGTATTTGGCCAGCACTCCATCGCCATAAAATTCCTGCAGCACATCTTTCAGTTTTTTGGTTGTGTCTAAAAAAAGAAACGTTAATAGATTATCTTCAGTATAGGATGACATGTTGTTGAGGGACATGTGAGAAAATGAGGCACTTTGCCTCCATCAAATGTAAAATTTTACCTTCTTAATATTTGAATCTTTGGCAAATCTTCAGTGGCTGAGTGCATTAGAAGGGCTACATTAGACTGTACGTTGAACACAGTAAAACAGTACCAAGAGGAACCCCATAAGATATGGGGAGAATGCCATACACACGGAGCAGAAGTGGGAGTCGAACCCCCAACCCTGGACGTGTGATGCGACAGTGCCACCCACTGTGCCACTCTGCCCCCTAGTGGTACATATAAGCCAATAAAAATATTCATGAAATTTCTGTTTCAATTTAGGCTCAGTATGAAAAATAAACACAAGGCAGAGAGAGAAAGAGAGAGAAATTCAACACGCTAATGTACACTTTTTGGCCAGTTAATAAGGTACACCTACTTGTTAATGTGAATATCCTGTTCCGCCCAAAGGCAGTGAAGGGGTGCACGTACTGTTAATAATTAATTAAAAGGGAGTGAGAGGGAGTGAGAGAAAGAAAAAGAGAGAGAGAGAGTACAGAATTTCTGGTGAGAGAAAGATTTTAGTCACTCCTATAAGGAAATCTTCAAACCTTCTAGTACCTCGGCCACAGTAAAACAGAGGACCCATAGCAACAGAACGTTCCTTCTCTCTCCAGCATGGAGAAAATGTGGTGAAGCTTGAAAGCTGTTGTCAGGCAGCTGTATGGTGTGGTTGCAATACACAGAGCAATTAGCATGAAGAATGTTATGACCAAGTTAAACGTTTCTCTCAGCAGAAGACATTGACTCTAGTGCTGACTGATTATTCAAATGTTCCCCCTCATTGTATGAAAACGGAAATTACTCAGTGCTGGCAACCCCAACTGAGAATTTTAGGTTCTTCTGGGTTAGAACGGTGCAATTCGGTAACAAGGTTTCAGCTAGTCCCTTGGGGTCCCAAAAAAAGAAAGTTGCAATCCTGAAAAGGCTTAGAAACCACCATAATCATAACCAAAGTAATGCGTAATATAAAAGTTGTTAGCTATTGGCTGGGAATGGAAATTTACAAAAATGCTGAAAGTCATTCTTTTGTGTGAGAACTAATTTAACCTGTAAGGTACTTTTTGGAAAGTAGAACAGGAAATGCAAGCTTGTATTTTATGGTTAAGTCTGACAAATCGACAAGCAGTCAGCAAAGTTCTGTTTAACTAAGACTATTGGTATCTGCTTATACTGGCCAAAATTTTAGCCTTGTAAAATCTATGTTGAATTTCAAGACAGAATATTCATATTGCTCAGGCCTTAACATATGCATGGTAAGATGAGGCTCCCCTTTCATAAACGTTTCAGCTGAAACAAGTTATATTGAGAAAGAAAGTCGTCTAAAGAGCCCAAGGAGATGCACAGTGAAGGTGGAGAGGAGTGAAAGTGGAGTAAAAGTCTGACTTACACTGCGCGTACTCCTGGAGCTGGGAGAACTCGGCCGGGCTCAGTGTCACCCACTTCTCAGGGTTCATCATGTCCGACCTTCTCTGCCTCATTACACTGCTTCAGTCTGGGTCCAGATGCTCCCTGGAAAGCAAACGAGCCGCTGGTCTTTCTCCAGTGGCGAGGGTAGCCTCTAGGTGACCGAGTCAGAGATGTGGAGCCACGTCTCCCCGGGCCTTTGGCCATCAGTTCTGGACTGCTGTGTTTCTAAGAAGGGCTGCCCACCTGATGACACCTCCCATCAAAGCTGTTTATTTGCCCCTTGGGCAGTGGGCCACAGTCCTGTATGATATATGGTGTTTACCTATAAACACAACGGGACGCCGCACCAAACCATTGTATAACATTCCAAGCCAAATAAGGAATGGATGAAACTGCATTCGTGACAGAAATCGTAAAAGTCTTCACGGTCTAATAAAACAGCAACAAGTCTCTCAGTCTGCAAATTCGCAAATCACATTTCTAAAAACGGCATACAGCTATAGCGGTAAAAAAACAATACAAACCCACCGGAAATAATATATCACGTCTGGCAAAACAGTCATAGCCTAAGATGACTTCATGTTGGGACTGGTAGTCACTTTAAAAGACTGATATAATTGTGGGATCACTGGAGAGAGATGCTTTCCCATTGAGAGTGATAAAAAAAGATGGGACTCCTCCACTGGATTTTTTCATTCCACAGTATTGGTGGTAACACTGTGAGAAATCATATGTATGATGTAAACATATGCAGAGGCTTGACTCTCTGTACCCCTGCATGGTAGAGCTGAGTGGAACGGGCTGCCAAACAGACTTGGCAATGATGATTTCTGATACGGTAATTTGTAAGAAACACTTTATCAATATGACAGCCCTATTATGCTGTTAGGTAAACATATGCGTGTGTATGTTACAGGGCCGGGCGTAGTTGTGAACTCCCTTGAGGCATGTCACACTTTTTATTAGAAACATCTGCCAAGAGGGAGACTGCTTAAAAAAAGAAAAAACATACGTATAGCTGTAAAATCGTCTTTCTTTCAAGCTAAATATAATAATCGAACATGGCTGTCTGATTGCGGTAATCAGTTTCCGACAGCTTGCTTGACAGCTGTCTCAAATATCCGTGACTACAGCATGTGACTGGTCCTCTCAGATGGTATGCTTGTGTGGCCCCCCTCTGTCACATTTTCCTCCCAATGAGTCACCTCACCTCGGAGCGTGTGATGCCCAAATCCTTCTGTTTGCTGGGGGTCTCTGGCCTCACACCTGGTCTCCACACTGCATACAGGTGTTCTACAGTTTAGCCCCCCCCCCCCCAATTTTCAGCAGAACATTTGAATACAAAACCCTACAGTTATACTCTAATAGCGGGAAGCTCTTTCTGTCTCATCTCTATCTAATGCATAAAAGTCTCATAAAATCTCACTGCCAGTGTCCCTTTTCACCCTCTTCAAGGGAACATGATAGAAATCATAAAGTCAAACTACACACGAAACCCCAGCTGAGCTCAGGAGGATCTGTTTAGGAAATAAAGCACAATTAGAAGTTAAGGGACTGGAGCTTCCTTGCTGAAGTTTTGGGAGCAGTGCTGATGAAGCAGAGAACAGTTAGCAACGCAAATACTTTGTACAAATATGCAAATGAGGCATCAAGAAAGTGTTGATTATTTTACGAGAGGAGTATGGCCATTTTTGGTGTCAGGTAAGGAGGAATGTTCCTGTTGATGAATTCCCTTTGTCCTTTGTTTATGTCTACCAACCCAAACTGGTGTCTTCTGTTTTTTTTTTCAGCCCCAGTAAACCTGTCAAAACCTCAGCACGTGTCATAATTCTTATTATGGTCTATAATTGCTGAGGTATAAATTTTAATGTACTGTTTGTTTTATGTAGTGTTTATCCCATCGCTACACATCCCTACATGATAAAATGTTCTTCAAAGTTTGGTCCTCCTTTTCCTTCTTCAAGACAACTTGGTTCGACCAGCTACTTGTACAGGATTTGGAGCCTTTTGCTGTCAGATCAAACTGAAAGTCATTCCCTTCAGCTATGAGCCTAAATCACATTTTGGAATAAGCAGGACATTTCATTCTTGGCATAACAATCCAATGTTAAGAGTGGGTCAGGCAGGGATTGCAGGTATAAATGGATATGACTTACTGTAAGAAAATATGACTGTATGAAAATCTTGCTATATTTTCTTGGTGCTATCACCATAAAAGTCAAGCCAATATTTAAGTTTATTCAGAGTCACTTTATTGAGGACTGCTTGGTACCATTACCATAAGAGTCAAGCCAATATTCTTACAGTTTAAGTTTATTCAGAGTCACTTTATTGAGGACTGCTTGGTGCCATTACCATAAGAGTCAAGCCAATATTCTTACAGTTTAAGTTTATTCAGAGTCACTTTATTGAGGACTGCTTGGTGCCATTACCATAAGAGTCAAGCCAATATTCCTACAGTTTAAGTTTATTCAGAGTCACTTTAATGAGGACTGCTTGGTGCCATTACCGTAAGAGTCAAGCCAATATTCCTACAGTTTAAGTTTATTCAGAGTCACTTTATTGAGGACTGCTTGGTACCATTACCATAAGAGTCAAGCCAATATTCCTACAGTTTAAGTTTATTCAGAGTCACTTTATTGAGGACTGCTTAAAAATGATGTTTTTTTGTACTTGGATCTGGAATTTCAGCTTGTGGTGATGCCTGAAATTTTTGTACTTCCTCTGTCTTCCGTTGGCCATTTTAGAAATGCTGATTTTTCATTCCATATTCAATTAAAAGGGTCTTTTATTGTTCAAGAAACTTCAGTTTTTCCCAGACTAATTTCCAGTAGATATAGCTAACTCCCCCACAACAGTAATCATATAAATATTGCAAATAGTAATGTGGATAGCTGGAGCACATGTCAACAATTACCTATTGGTTCGTAAGAGGACGCAAACCGTTCACATCGCTGCAAAAAATGGCCAAGATCCACAAGGGCAAAAGGTGACAGTAGCTGAACAAATCTAATACACGGGACACTTGCTGAATCCATGCCTGCCTTTTCTCAGCTGGTTCTCAGATGCACCTGCGATGTTTACCTTGTCTTTCTGAACCCTCATTATCACAAAAGCAGCTTAACAATGCTGCGATCAGGCAGATATGCTCTTTATGTCCAGCAGCCATAATGACAGCTTTCAACATGAATAGTTCATGGGCTGGCCGCCAGGCCAAGAGTTTGCTTTTATGTTTTTAGATATGGCCTCTGTATAAGTATATGAGGATTATATCAGGTCTATCGGCACTTCTTATATAAATTCCCAGATTCATCTAACAAGTATACTCAAAATACACGCCCATGAACGTGTAACCATATTTTGAAATGGGTGGGGTCTTGGGGTCTTTAAGATGGCCTTCCAGGGACCACCCAAGTGTAATCGATCTCCTCGAACACTGCGCATAGCTAATACCAGCACACTGACTTTAAGTAACCTTTCCTGATACTATTGTTTGATAAGAAAAGTAGAAAGAGAGTGAGGAATCTCTCTGGCTGTGCCAAAACACTCCAACAAAGCATCACAGTAGTCTATACTTCAGCATAAAAAATGCGTTATTTCCAAATTTGTCCCTGGCTTTTATCCAAAGTGCAGACAGACATTTTGCTGGAGTAATCTGGGTCAAGCACCTAGCTGAAGTGTACAGTAAGAGAGTTATTAAAGGGACTCTGGAGCACCAGGTTGGCAAAGAGAGTTCTTGTGTTGGTTAGCTGACGGCGTGTTCGGTCAAACGGGGGGGGGCACAATGGGCCACAGGTTTAATCAAACCCCTTTTAGAATCTTGGACCCATGATCCACTCCTTTCACAAGATAATTGCTCCCCAATCTATAAAAGAAAACAACAAACCAACAGAAACAACCCTGTCAATTTCTAAAAACTTCCAACATGTTATTAGGCTGTGGTTGACACAGAGCATCTCTTAACACATAAAATGCATGCCATGTCTTCTGAGGAAAACTATGCATAAAGAGACGTCAGCATTTGAAGGAATTATGTGTCCCATCATCCTAGAGGAACACAACCGAGAAAAGTCGATTCACAAATACACCGGGACGAACCTTCGGCGCCCTGGGAGCAATTCGGACACGCAACAGTCGGCTCGTGTGCTGCGGCGATACCTCTGCAACAATTACACTGCAGAATGCACACAAGCTCAGGAAGCTCACCACAGACCTGCTGGATACACAACCGAGGAAACCGTCTGCACGGCACTTCCAGCAGAAACGGCATCCCTAACCGTATTCACCCCACAGAAAAGGAGATCGGCGTACCACTCACCTGCCGTCAAATTAAGGCCACCAGAAGACATCACCCTTAAATGGCACTTGTATGGATACGCGTTTCCGCCCTGGAGTATTGAGAGGCAGGGCTCTGTTTATGGTGTGTGTTAGTGTGCGTGTGTGTGCGTGAGAATCCCCAGTGCGTGGTGCCCGACAGAGGTAACGACAGCACCTCTTCCCTCTCACACGTCGCCTGCGAGAGCGTGTGTGCGCTTGCGAGATTGCTGCCACCTCCTCCGCTCCTCTGAAATGATCATTACTCGCTCTCCCTCTGATGTCACCCGCCCTCCCCGTGCACACACACACATACACGCGCGCTCTCTCGCACACGCACGCACACAAGGCCCTCTCCCCTCATTAGACTGTCATCCTAAGCTGTGATCTTCCCGAATCCCCCTATGTCCCCCTACACCCACCAAAGCACATGCCAGGGCCGGCAGTTCACCAGTTGTTGGGCTAATCGTTCCTGACTCCTAATCAAATCTACATCAAGACTGATGTTCCCGAATGTGTATTGAAAGTGAACTGATTGAACACAAGCTTTCCAAAGAAAACAATATTGGGATAAAGGGGGCTCCTTGAATTCCCGCATAATGCAGCGATTCCACAAATGCGCGCGGGTCTTGTTCCCATTCAGAAGTCACGAACGATGCTGAATATGCAACAGGTTTTTGAGAAATATCAGTTATGCAGAATAACCACATCAGAAAAATATTTTCAAAGGCAAATTCTCTGAAATGGTCTGCGATACACCAAATATACAAGACTTACAATTCCTGCAATCAAAGTACTTAGACGTACCCGTCACAACCGAAAGATTTTTTATTAAGGTTTTCCTTAACATGTCAAACCTTGAAAACACAAAGAATCGATGTTGCATAAATGACAGTTGTAATGTGTAATAAGGACCAAGTTGTAGAATGAATGAAAGACCTTGACAAGCAGCTGCATATTCATGTTTCTTACATTTTGCTAAACTGCCAGTATAGCTGTTACTAGGTCTTGCTGTGTATAAAACAGACTCTAAAACGCTTGAAAACGCATTACAAACCAGCATCCTACGTGTTAGCAAAATGACTGAAATGTAGACTATATGAGCCGCTCAAAAGATCCTCTGGCCATTTTTTTAAATCCTTGGTCAAGGATGCTGGATCTCTCCTTTGTTTACATCCCTAGAAAAGAGTGTAGAAGCATGAAGTTTATTCTGATTATCTGTTATTCGGGCCTTCACACAAGGGAACATAAAATTGAGGGCCTGCAGAATTAATTAAAAATAATAACATGGAAGGTTTGCAGTCTTTATAATCTCAGCCAGCACACAACTCAATTTTGCATTTGCTGGTTTGGCACTAAGGGAGCCGACAGTGTATAATGTATGTTTGATGTGGCTCCTGCTCCATCATATCAAATGGGCGCCCTGGTGAAGGAGAGCCACCATCATTATGAGGTCACAACAAGCTTAGAGTCGTATAACATGCTTCAAGGGAATAATTGCTCCCATATGCCATTTATAGATCTGGTAGTGTCGGCACTGGGTGTTTCACCCTAAAATCTGGTGACAGAAGCATTGAAGGTTCGAAATTCACAATGGGCAGAATTGCCATGAGCTGTCAATTACTGGTCCCGCCTACTGCAGCTTTCTGAGACTCATTTTCTTTCATCATGCAAATTTTCTTTCTTTCTTTGTTTTTTTTTTTTTTTGCAAGGCCAGACATAAATATATTTCAGTCTATGAAGCCATACCCCAGGCACATGGCAAACAGAACATAATTGATACAGGCCTTACTCGGTGTAATTGCCTAACCTGCTCCATAAGAGTGCTCTTCATGGAATGCCAATGTGTGGATGTCCAACTGAGCAACAAAATGGTAGGACGCTGTGCTGGATGGCTACAGACCATTCACTGGAATCACAAACTTCTAAACCATGGTATGCATTACAAGGTGTAGTTATGTAAGTTAATATTAATAATAGTAGGAATATGTTTCCTAAGTAATGGGAGAACAGCATCATTTTGCTAAATTATTAGAGGTACTCTTGTTTTTTCACCAGGGCAGTTAGGTCAACAGTTTATGTAAGTCAGGCCTCCTCAACATCAAATAAGGAAACAATTATATGACCCATAATACAGAGACAAAGTGACCATAAAACTGGTGATGGGACAAAGAGGCTTCAAAATCCATGGTGGATGGGAGTATAGCTAACATTGATTGGTCATTTTGGATACTCCCACCCACCATGGGTCCTGAAGCCTCGTTTAGCATCAGCATTGATTGATAGTTCAGGATATTCCCACCCACCATGGGTTTTGAAGCCTCATTCATCCCATTACTACAATCCCAAATCAGAAAAAGTTGAGATGGTATGAAGAATGCAGATTAAAAAACAAACAGTGATTGTTAAATTTACTTTGATTGGAGACAGTATGAACCCAAGATATTTTATGTTTTGGCTGGTCAACTTCATGTCATTCGTTAATATACATCCATTTCTGCATTTCAGGCCTGCAACACATTCCAAAAAAAGTTGGGACGGGGACAATTTAATGTAAGTTTATAAGTTTTTAAGTAATGATGTGATTTCAAATAGGTGATGTCAACAGGTGATTGTAATCGTGATTTGGTACAAAAGCAGGTTGACTCTTTGAGGAACAAAGATGGGCAGAGGATCTTCAGTTTGTCAACAAATGTGTGAGAAAATTATTGAAATGTTTAAAAACAATGTTCCTCAAAGAAAGATTGGAAGAGATTTGTGTATTTCTCCCTCTACAGTGCATAATATCATTAAACAATTCAAGGAATCTAGAGGAATTTCAGTGCATAAAGGGCAAGGGCACAAGCCTAAGCTGAACACCAGTGATCTCTGATCCCTCAGATGTCACTGCATCAAGAACCGTCATTCATCAGTAGCTGATATAACCACATGGGCAAGGGATTACTTTGGCAAACCTTTGTC
>JAACJT020000110.1:13514237-13571550 GCA_009936485.2 Gymnarchus niloticus | reverse complement strand
TACAAAGGCATGGCTGTGGAAGAAGAGGGTACGGGTACTGGACTGGCCTGCCTGCAGTCCTGACCTGTCCCCAGTAGGGAATGTGTGGAGAATTTTGAAATGAAAAACGTAACAACGATGACCTCATACTGTTGCACACCTTAAGATGTGTTTGCAGGAAGATTGGGACAAAATAACACCTGAAACACTTCATCGCTTAGTATCCTCAGTGCCAAAACATCTAAAGTGTTGTGAGAAGGAATGGCAACATTTCAATATGGTAAATGCTTTACCGTCCCAACTTGTTTTGGAATATGTTGCAGGCCTGAAATGCAGGAATGGATGTATATTAACAAATGAAATGAAGTTTACCGGACAAAACATGAAATATCTTGGGTTCATACTGTCTACAATGAAATATGTCAAAGTAAATTTAAGAATGACTGTTTTTTTTTTTTTATTTGCATTTTCCATACTGTCCCAACTTTTTCTGATTTGGGGTTGTACATAAAACCATTAGGACACATGAGGGAATGAAAGCCCTCAGTCTAATTTGTTTTTATGTTTTATGTTCATGAAGTGGCATTCTTTTCTCCCGTGCTCAAAAAAAAAAAAAAAATCTTTAACAGGCATTTTGGCGTAATGTATTTTTGGTTTGATTTTTTGAATTTTGCTATGTATTTTTATCGTCCATGAGAGTCTGATTTCCAAAAGAACTTCTTGCCAAGAAAAAGTCGCTTTGAACAAATCGGACCTTGGGGTCAAACAGTACAAGACATGCACAAAATTTCTGGATCGCTGGTCATGTTATATACACATTCTCTAGTTCTTTAAAATCTGCAGCCAAGATAGCTGGGCCTCATAGTTTGTTTACATCCCTAGAGGAGAGTGTAGAAACATGAAGTCTGTTCTGACTGCCTGTAATTCAGGGCTCCTCTGTCCTCAGGTCTTGCCAAGATACTCATGTCCGACTTGGTAGGAAATGTTGCTGTTGCTGATTTGCTTATTTGTCCAGCCCATATAAAAAGTGAGCCCATGTCCTTTTCTAGTCAGCCTAGAGCAAAAGACACACTGTGATGTTTATACCAAGGCGCAAGCTCTGCTATGTCAAAATGACACGTGATGCAAACAAGTAGTATAGGCTCAGGGCTCTTAGATGCACAGACAGAAGCAGAAATTGCCATTTGTGGAATAGTTCATGAACATCTGCTCAAAATTAAACAAAAGGAAAAAGACATTACATTATTAGAAAGTAATATTAGTAAAACTTCATTTCATGATCACTGACCAGGATAAGTTAGAAGATGGATGGATGGATGGATGGATGGATGTCTGCTAAAGCAATTTATATAAGTGTGATGCTTGATTTTAATGTTGTGTTTCTTTTAAAACCAGACAATGATTTACAGTTGAATTTGTAGAACAGTTAACCATAGTAAGCAACTTTTAAAATGGCAAATATATCTAACTTGAAAAACTTAGAAGTGGATACGTGAAATTCGGTAATGCTGAGAAAATGTCAAGCAGTTAGATGATGGATGGACGTAATTGTGAACGTCTAAATAAATTTAGATAATTGTAAAGCTTGATTTTAATGTTGCGGTCATTGTAAAAGCAGGTATTGACTTACAGCTAGATTTAAATCAGTGAACTTTTGTAAACAACCTTTACCCATCCAGTGCAACAGTAAATATATCAACTGCATATAGCTTAAAATGCAGAAGTGGGATGCATGTGAGATTAAGTAATGTTGAAAAAAGTGCATTCTGGCCCAGGTGCAGTGGTGATGTAAGATCAGTGTGGTTCAGTAAGCTGCCGTCGGTCCTCCAGGGAAAATAAATAAATAAATAAAAATAAAAACGCGTCAGATTAAATCATAGAACAAAGCCCATGATATAAACGATCACTCACTCTGCCTTACCTCATACACTTCAAGCAAAGAATGTCTGGGTTTTGCATTGTGCTTTTATTATTATTTTAAACCGTCTCTCTTTATTTTTTTCTTCAAGAACCAAATGTTGCAGCCCACTGTAGATTCTGTGGTTTTTATTTTATCAGATAAAACCTGTAGAAGAAATTACATCAGTGTGCTGGACTTTTATTTAACTTGAATTATGATTTCTCTTTATTTACAAAATGGTCTGGGGATATTAGCACAACAAAACACGGATTGTTTTCTTTAAAAGACACATATATCATTTTACAGTTCTTATTTTATGCAAACATTATAAATTGCTCATTTAGACTATTGACAATATCTTAAGGACTCTTCCTGTTTACAGCGCAAATATTGTAGTTATAAAACGTAGTCGTCGAAAATGTGTATTTGACAGATTGCTACAACATGCAACTAACTATATTTCATAAGAAATCACTAATAAAGGCTCATATCTTAATGCAGCTGAATATAGTAATGACGCAATTCTTCAAACCAAGTCTTTTGAGTTGTTTACAGCCCAGTCGGATATTTTTGCAGTATACATGCATGGTGACGTATCTAAGATGTAAAGGCTCATTAGTATACGTAATTAAAATAGTTCAACAGATCGCAGGCAACATTTCCCACAGCTTGCATTACAGATTTGCAACCGGAGAGATTTATCTCACCATAAGGTAAATTAAGCAGGAATAATAAATTTACCTTCTCCTCTACAATATAATTGAATGCTGACTAAAGCATGCGTTTTCTATGCATTACGTACTGCGCACTTTTCCCTATAGAGTGCGCAGGCTGCAGCACAGCGCTGAAGGTGCTGAGTTAGAAGACGCAGACCTACTGGCCGCTGTGTTAAAAATGCGGCGCGTTTTCCTTCGACACCCCACGCAGCAGCTGGACGGTGACACACAGGGCCAGCTGACAGACGTCTTAAATCGAGCGACACAAGCACAAGTGACTGAAGAGTAATGACAGGCGCCTTTCACGGCTCACATTCTAACTGTATACCCAAAACCTCTGCCCCTGTCCGGTGTTGTGCCGCATCCAGCCCAGACAGCACACTGACAGCTAGTCTGATGGCCCCCATACCCCCAGATTATAGCACCTCAGTAGTCAGACACATCTAAAGAACGAAGAATGGAGGATCTAACGAAAAAAACACGCAGATACATAAAACATAACCTACATCGTGATATTTGGAATAAGATATAGCCTGTCATACTCTGGTAAAGGAGGAGCAGATGTCTGACTATACGGAGAGTCGGCCACGTTGGCCGAGATCCTTGATGTACATGTATAAGTGCTCTGAGATATATATATATATATTACCCTCCGATAGAGAATATTTTTTCAACGTTTGGAAGATGGTGGACAGATGGATTCGTGGACGAATGGATGTTTCTTCATTTAAGATTTTTGTATAGAAATGTATATTCTAATCAAATTCCGAGCAGTTCACCCACACTAATACGTAGAGAATGCAACAAAAATGTGCGGCAATAAACTATGGCAATATTAAATCGAAAACAACATTAAAGCCTGGAGACTTTTAATATGCCCATAATCGCTTTTCGACACCTTTACAAAGGAAACTAAGGCTTCTTATAATAGAGTTCGAGGAATTTAAGTGTAGATTACCGGATTTACGCTTTTTGGGTTAGATTAAGACATTCAAACGGTGTATGCAACGTTGACGTAACGTTTACGGAGTTAAATGGCGCCATCTGGTGATTGACAGTTTAATCACATTTAGCCTTAAATTCTTGGATGACAGAAAACGAAATGCAAGAATACGGCAAGTGACAAATTACTCTAATATAAAGTATAAGAAATCCAAATATTAGTTTGTGCCTTTATTTGGTCTTTATAATTGTACTGAATAACTATACCATCGTGTAGAGTTATTACTTTTACACATTCAATAGCAAAAATGCCACACAGAAATGTGCAGTATAACAGAATTAGAATTATGGTCCACATGCAACTTGTACTGGGTTGAATGTGGCAGCATATTTAGTTTCTTTTTTAGATTGATCAGTGGCGTTCATATAAGTCAATGGGCTGTCACAAAGTACCAGAAGATTTACTAAATCACAGCCAATCACAAACTAAAGAAATAATTGCAAGTTCTCAGTGTGAATTCTCTGAAATTGGAATGATCAAACTTGTTAATTTGATAAATATGATGACGGGAGCTCATCACCTATGCCTCCTATAACATTGTCGCGGCTGTCCATCCAGGAATCTCCTGGTCCTTCTGATCACAAACAACATCTCAGTGTTGTTTTCTCTTGCCATTTGCCAGCATTCTCAGAGACTGAAAGCCCCAGTAGAGCACAGACAGGGTGATGAAGACCTAAACAAACAAAGGCACATTATTAGAACGTGGGTCAGATTTCACTGACAGTTAGATCTCAGAGAAAACATTATTAACCAAATCTGACTGGCTACAAGAGCAAACATGGTTGAAGGGAATTCAAATGAAATGTGGCTAATACAGTTAATAACGAATCACAAAAAAATAAAGCACAGAACACATCTTGGAGAAAATCAAGGAATATAAAAATGTGTTTTGGTCAGAAAGAAGCAAATCACTTTCCCATGATGCATCAGTGTAAGGTCATGAGGTCGCTGGTATCCAGCGCCTGGGGAATAGGTTGGGAGGTTCCGCCAGAAACTGCTCTGGCGAGTGCTCTCCTCCTCTGTGTTCTAGGCCATAAACTGCATCCTACCCTGTGCTGAGTGCCAAAGTCGTCCCTGTCCATCATAACCACGGCCTGATGGGAAAAAATGAGCATTTCCTCTGGAAGGCGCAGCTGTTTTCCTCAGAGAGCAAGAGCAGCAAAGCTTGGAATGTGTGAGCTCTTCCGCCCCTCGCTACCTGTCCTAGCAACAGGTTCCCTACTGGGGTGAGGAGGAGGGCTGGGGAAGGGGAGTAGCATGAGCTTGGGACTGAAGCCTGGAGCTCATACTTAATCATTTTTATGTGGGACTTTCATACAGAAGTCTCTAAATAAAGGATTGACTCACGCAAAAATAAGAATAGCTTGTTAAATTCCCACCCAAAAAACCACACATATAGCATGGTGTATAAATCAACCTTGACGTGGATAAATTTATACGTGGGTAGTCAACAGTATTTCCACTTTTATTCAAACCTTCAGGTTCATCTTCTGAGATGGAATCTCCCGTCAAACGTATTCACTAATGAAATCGAAGGATGTAGATTTCATACTGTCAGGAATTTATCTATGTGGTGAAACCTTGGCAGCTTCTACAAAATTGGCTGAAAAACTTGCAGGATGTTGTTTTTTTAATACGTAAAATGGAGACAGGGGGTAATAAATTAAGATCCTGATAAATATATACAGGGTTTCTTGCTTCTTGTTTATCTTTAACTTCCGAAAAAAAAAAAGTTAATGTTTTTTCTTTTTGACCAGTGTGAAACAGCAATTTCACTCAGCCCTGTTTTCCGGACCCTACACTCCTGAGTGTGAAGTACAGAGCCAGCAAGAGGAGATTTAACATTTTCTTTCCAAGTGAATGATGAGGTCGTAAAAGCGGAAAACTGGGCTGCCCCTTACGGACACACAGGAACAGCTGTTTACCAGACGTCCCCCTGCATACACCTCATGCCGCATGTATTCCCTTAACACTCCGACTCATTACCTCCCTGAACTCTGAAACAAGGAATCCAAGCATAACAGTACTCATCACATTACGTGAAATGCCACAGTTGGCTAAGAGGGATTTCTGCAACATGTCCCTGTCTTATTCTACGGGAAATGGATCAAACGACGCAGACAGCCCACTCTGGGCTATAACACAATTCCATGGCATGAAAATGAAGATGCCAAACTGGACACAATTCGATGACTCTTTTGCCTCTAGCCTTTCAGAAACACATCATTTTCTACAAAGTTACAAAAATACCAAAGAAAATGTGGTGAGATACAATGAAATCATTCTAGTTTGGAAAACGAATTCTCCAACCGGCTCAGCAAGAGCCCCGTGCACAAGATGAGGAAACCCAAACCCAAAGACGTCCGGGGGCAGCGGCGGATTTAATGTGGCTCTGAGGGGCTTCACTCACGGTCGAAATGAAAACAGGCTCTCTCTGGCATTGTCAACCCCGTGATGTATGACCTGTAGCGGGATGTTTCTGAAACCCCCAGGTCCATATGGCTGCCCACACATTAGGCAGCACACAGACACAAGGAGGGCCATGCAACATCTGCACCCTAGGACCAGGCGGGCATGGTTCTGGGTCTCCTCTGCTGCGGTCCCATGTGGCTCAGTCCCGTTACCAGGACTAGGCCGGGCTTCTCGGCTCCATCCACCGGATCCGTTCTCTGTTCTTTTATGGGAGCCAACTCCCGCGCAGATTTCCTATAGTAGGAGACTCCCACACATTTGTTTTTTATTTGTGATGATAGCCTTAAATCCTTTTCTTACATCTCACTTCCTGGGAGTTGTACAGTATTTATAATCCACTTAAACTTTCAGCTAATTACACACAGAACAGAAATCCTGAAAATTTTTAGACCTCAAGGTCATGAAAGCTACACCTGTACATAAATACTGTATAAGACTCTTTCAGTTGGATATATAATTACATTTTTGATCATACAAAGAAACCTTGACAAAGTGTATTTATGTCATTGTAAGAATCTATGACAAAACAGGCCAATCTTTGCATATTTACAATTTCTTCTAAATTTTAGATGTGCATGCTACTGGTGTTTTTTTTTATTGATGTTTACGCAGCTTAATACAGCATAACATAAAATCATTTTCTTTTCTCTAGGCTGCTAAAATGGTCAATCACTGCCGTATAAACTAACAAAAATCACTGTTTTCATGCATGACAAGACATCATGGCATACACACTGAATTTACAGCATTAGGACTTGGTATTCATTATTCATTTTCCATTTACGCCTTTGCTAACATTACTACGACATAGCCTGACATTTATTGCCAAAAAACCTTCATGCTGTAATTATGATAGCATTCTTCTATGAAACAATTTAAAGGTAAATTATTCTTAGAGCTGGCTTTTATTGCAACAGACTGTATCTGCAATTAGTGTTAATCTCTTAATCCGTTAAAATTCGTACTGGATCAGAGAGAGGAGCCAGGTGATTTCATCTTTCTAAAAGCCAGTGACTATTGAACAAGTAGGGGAACGTTTCCCAATCCAGTAGTCACAGCATGAGACAAGGAATGTTTTTGATTCCAGCAGCTATTCCATGAGTAGTGGGAAGTTTCTCAATCCAGGTTTCATCTCATGAGTAGTGGAATATTTTCCTTTTCCAAAAGCTATCCCATGAACAGTGGTATGCTTCTGATTTCAGTGGCCATATCCATTAAAGGCCTTTTCAAAAGGAGACTTTAAACGCCGCAATATGGCCAAGATAGCCTTTTTAATTGCATATATTTAGATTTAATTTGATGGTGTAGCACAATATGCATTGTTCTAGGAGTATATTTTTGATAGTATGCACCTTGAAGTATATAATATATGCCATTCTGCATCAATTCTTTCAAGAAGTCATATGTTTTAGCAAGACAGAGAAATGAGGGGATTGTAATGTATATAGAAGCCTCTAAAATATTCAAAAACCGCACCAAAAATGAACTGATAATGAATTGACTTTACTGGCTTAAACTGAGAAAAAGACAGAGGATCTGCCCTCGATTTTCTATCAGCCGCTCTCTGAAGATGGTTGGTGCGTCTTTCCAGCTGGGAGGTCCCGGTGGGTATCCAGGACCCATATTACCAACATTGCTGCAGAGGTGTGAGTTCGCTGCCACCTTCGGCTGCCCATGTCCTTGGATGCAGCTGGCAGCGAGGGGGCCCAGCTCATGTCTTCAACAGCACAGCTCTTCAGCGGTCCCCAGAAAATTGGCGACGGTGGCTAAGATGACGGGACTGCATCCAGGGTATGCGGATGAGCAGATAAATCACGAGGAGGACATCTGTCTCACACAGCTCAGACCTCTGCACTTTGATGTGCGATCAGGGAAGCCTCAGCCATAGACCTTTGTCTTCCTAGACTTTCTGTAAATCAGTTCAATGGGATTCCATAGAGAACAGTGTTGATGGATGGACCTCTGGGGACCTGTAAGCAGCCTGTCCCTCCCCCCATCCCTCTGGGCTCCTTAGCAACCTGAGGCCTCTACATTTTAATACGCCCTTCCCTCTTTTACACCTCCCCCAGTCCCTCTTATGTTGTACCTTTCCAGCAGGTATACAGAGACAGAAAGTAGCTTCCCCTTTTTCGGCCTGTAGTGGCAAGTGGTATGGCAGCGCGGACATTACTGCATGGGACAAGAGCAGCCGTTTTATCTAGAGACACAAAAATGGACTGAGGATGAGCAACAACCACGCTGCAAAGTCTGATATCGAAACACAGACTCCCGGAGGATTTTGCCCCAAAAGGCCACCCTCTGTCTCATTTGACCTCTGACATTAATATCTCAAAAATGTCCATGTTACAGATGTTGAGAGTCGCTAAACAGTCAAGCATCTTCGCCCTCATTTTCTCATGATGCAGCTGGCTCTGAGATGAGAACGTGATCGCTACCGTCAGAACCGTAAAGTCAACCTGACAAGAGAAAGATCGTCCAGGGTTTGTGACAATGCGGTGATGCAGCGATGTAATAGCCTTCAGATGTTGGGGCACTCCCAGGAGAGGCCAATCACTGCCATTATGGAAAATAAAAGGGGCCAAGACCTAACAGTAGATGGAAAGTCGGAGCCTGAAGGAGTGACCAGGTGCATGTTATGGCTAATTTTAACCCGTTCAACAGCGACCACGATTGACGGCTAACACCACGCCAAATCACGAAACAACATCTGGCAGCACAACCGTCCGGCCGTAACAAGAGCCCTCCGCTGAGAGAGGATGGGGTGGGTACTGTTGAAAAGGTGCAGTCCCGGGTGGACACCGCTCTACCGTTTCACATCGTGCGTAGGTGGTAGCTGGGGCTTTCAACCGAGGGAAACTCAAATTACTCCACACTTTTCTTTCTCGGACTCCACGGTTTTTTCGCTGAAAGAAGATATTTCCGTTCCATCCCTCTGAGCTTTCGGATGATGTCATTAAAAAAATTTCCAGACCTTGAAATGATCCTGCAATCTCCCAAGCGATGTCAGTGTTTCCTCGGCTGTCTGGTCCAGAGCAGCGGAGGCCTCGTCCCTCCCCCTTCCCTAACGCGGGAGGAAAACGATCACCACAGACGACGCGCGCCAACGCTTACCACCGGATCAAGCACGTCAGGATTCAACTTTACCATCCAAACCACGAAGCCCACAGAGCGTTTTTAAACTAAACCTTCATAGATCTGTATCCGCAGATACCATAGAAAACTTAACCTAGTTTTTAGGCTAGCTGTGTGTAGGTCAACTTCATAATATTGTTTTAACCCCCTGCCATGAAAAATCTACAATGAGTAGCTTTACATTTTTTCTTTCCATATTAAGACCAGACAGAAAAAACACAAGTTTACGTGAGTGCAAAAATAACTACATATGACAATTCATATTTGAAAATATGATTAATTCTGTTTAGGTACCTTTCACAGCAGTTTGTGTGTATGAACAAAATATATTTAGGTGCTAGCTTTCTAGACAGGGTTCTGGTGGAGAGCGAGCAGAACACGCTCGTTTGAAGGCGGAGGGAGAACGAGTGCCTGCCTTTACCCTGACTGACATACGTAACACTTTAAGGTATCTTGACATCTTGTGAAAATATAACAGTCTCTTGTCAGTTGCCCCGAGGGCAATGAATCGCAGGCATATCTTGTGAAATGCGCCGGGGCTGTGAATAGCAGTTCAAAGCCTCACCATTAAAGATTCGTTTTACACCGCAAGGCAGGTGTATTTTTATTAGCCACCCCCCCCAACGTCAATGACTTCATTGGTGGGTCGCCGCCAGGCCCAAGAATCTGCTGGGTAATTACCGGGGGACATGCAAGGATCTGTGCCGGCCCACCACCCGCTCTTGCTGCCTTCAAACACCCCAGCACAAAACATGTGTTACATCATTAGAGCCCAATCACACCCCCACCAAACACAGGCATGGGATCCATGTGTGCCACTCAGACAATGGAGGGGGGGGCACCGCCGCATGGGTTTACTGGTCCAGCCTGCTGCTTTACAAGGGAAATCTCCAGCTCAATAATAAATACCAGTACGAACTTTAAGGGGCTGTATATCACAAGAATGTCATTTAAACATAATGGCACCCCCTTTTCCCTCGTTTGAGCTTTCCCATCTTATGTGTATGAATATCATTATATTTTTTGCTGGTTTCCCACAGCTAATCGATTGGAACGACTTCAAAACGATTTCATTTTCAAAATAAAAGCTCGGCCATTCACATCAAGCCTCGGAGTACTACATCACCGACTAATTTTAACGTCGGTACAAAGGCTTCACAACATTTAAGGAATACTGAGTTTGAATCATTAGGATTTCAGAAGAATCTGTACTTGTCGTAAATCTGTGAAAAATTGAAAAACAAAATGACAGCCTTATGTGTACTAACTGGAATAAAAATTTCTTCACCAGCAGCTATATGGGGTGAGTTTCTGATAATAGTTTTTATTATTTCTAATATTTAATATAAAATTTTACTATGAAAACCATTGTAACTTACACTTTTTGGGCAATAAATTATTCCTGAATTTATCAGTTGTGAGCAAAAATACTAACTATCAGATTGGAGTCTCTGTTATTATAAATAAATCCCTATGGCAAGAATGCAAAGAGAACCACCCGCTTTAACACCTGAACAAGCAGATGTTTAGGGACGTGATAAAAGGAACGATCCAGCTCTCATGTGCAAATCTCATCAAGCTCCTCTAGTTAGCAAGCAGACATTTCTAATTGGATCCAGGAGAGTAGCTCACACTGCAGCGGGAAAACCGGGGGTGGGGGGAGTAATGAGAGGTCAGACGCAACCCGGAGCTGCACCGCGCTGCCAGAAACCTACAGCAATTTTATGGTCAATTGGGCCACGCATCTGGAGCTATACATCACAGGTCGAGCAGCCGGGGCCAGGCGCCAGCCGGCAGGCTCACACAGAGGCGGGCCGTCACACCTCGGAGGGCATCTTCAAACCGTCGCTCTCGTTCCCAACCCAGATGCCTGGGGTGACTCACGCCACACTCTGACCTGCTCTTCTTGGTCCCACCCTCCCGTCCCAGGCTACCCCCCAGCCGTCTTCTTCACGTGTGCATACTCTCAATATCCTGACAGCAGTTCCGTTCTGTGACCTGCTCCTGATTTTGTAAACATTTCCAAATATGCATAAGCCTTAACAGCCCGTCTTTTCACCATATCACACTGAGGTTTCGTGAAGGAACTAATAAAGACCTCCTCCCCCAGAATGAGAGTCGTTCACCTACTTCAGTGGGAACGGAGAGCATGGGGGTAAAATGCTTCACGCATCCGATCTTATGGAGAGCCAGGAACAGGACGGACCGGAACGTCTCCAACATGGCGGCCTCTGGCCTGTGAGAAACACGGACATTTTTTTTAACCTTAAAGAAATGCATGTAATGTATGATCATATTAGAAGGAGACAGTCAAAGAAAAGCACCTTTGCTCTATGATGAAGCCCACGGTGGTCAGCGTGAGTATGATGTAGGCAGTCATGAGTAGCAGGAACATAGGGAAGACCATCTGTATGATGGAGATGCAGAAAGTGCCCAGCTCGCTAAATAAACATCGACCTGTCACTACGCAGACTCAGCACTCCACAACAGCCCTTTTAAGCTGTTAAATGTGTAACCCAGGAAAATCGTATGGGCAACACATCAGAACACATTAAAAGTACTGATAGCTTCTTTAGCATCAGAACGTTTCCTTGCTGCAATGCTAAGGGGCCCGTTTGAGCAGGTGGACTGGAACACTTAAAGCGAAACATTTTAATTAATGTTAGACCATTAGCCAGACACCCATAGAAGCCTGTCTGACATTTTTACGTGCTACATTGAACATGCACCAGCCATGCCAGGCAAGGTCCAGTCCCTATAGCTACGCCTTCCTACACAAAATAAAAGTTTATGCTTTGTGTTACATTAATATCCATCCATCCATCCACTTATACCAGTCAGTGTGACAGCTGTGAACCTGGAGCTTATCCCAAGTACAAGGCAGGGCTACATCCTTGATGGGATGCCAGTCCATCACAGGCAATACAAATGCACACACACACAGTCCCATACTATGGGCAAATCAGAGATGCAAATTATGCTAACTGCATTTCCTATAAATGCAATGTTAGATTATATTATTAGATCCTCCTAGAGTTTTCTATATCAGCAGTAAGATAGCGGGAAGGGATAATTTCCTTACACTCCCCTCACTAATCTTTCACATTGACATGTATTTTTACAGCGTCTCCATTACTAAAAATGGCAGGTGAAACATGGACATGTGCATTAAAGCGATTAAAGGAAATGCAAATCAGCCACCCCTCGAAAAGATGCTCACATAATGATGTGCACCTCTGTGTTCGTCTCAGGAGAGATCGAATCTGACGAGGACGTGGCCGGGCTCTGTGAAACGTCATCCTGTCACAGGGTCACCACTGCATTGCATTCCAACCTTTCCAAAGGAGGGATCTGAGACAGCACCGGCTGCAACTCTGAATGGACGGGGGGAGTCTCCGACATACTTTTCCAGTTTTCCTACCCTTTCAGGGTTCCAGTTAATTCAATCTTAGATTGTACATCTCCAGCAATTTTTTCCAGACGTTGAGTAATAACAAAATGAGATACGTTAGCCCTTAAATGAGACACAATAAAAACTTCACGTATTATTGTTTATATATCGCTTGAGATCCTGAAATTACATAATTATTATTATTATGATCATTATCATTGTTATTATAATAGCCAAGCAGATGAGAAATTGGCTTTTGGTTCTGTACAGTCTGGTGGGTACAATCTGCACAAAGGACGCAGTAACACCCTATAATTTGTTTGTGATTAAAGTGTCCACGATTAACCTCTGTAATTTGATACTGCATGAGGTTAACTGGCTGCGAGTCAAAATACCTCAAATAAAAACTTTGTGGAGCCGTTTCACAGCGAATTCTGCCGAGACCCTTAATGTAACGTCAAATGCTGTTGTACGTATGACTACAACACAGGCATTATTCGGAGCACAGCCAAGGGCTGCCATTCCATTTGCTCTGCTGGAAACGGTGATGGATGAAGCTTGAAGGCCGTCAGGCCGGGTCACAGGTGGCTCGGCAATTAAGACGTTTGTGTTTACCGTCAGACCTCCGAGCCAGCAGCTGGCTCCCTCTCGGCGAGCAAAGACTCCTTCGCTAGCCACAACAGAGGGAATGCCACGGAGGTAGGGGCCCACACGAAGCGGAGGCCGTTTCGCTGCAGCCGGGAGGCGGGGGTGGGGTGGCACATTTTGGCTAACCAAAACTATGTCTTGGGGGAGCAGAGGTTGCTAAAGATAACTGTTGAAAACCCCCCAAATTTAGATCTATCGGTACGTATTTGGTAAAATTCTCGTTAATAAAAAGAAAAATACGTGCTTGTTAAAACATGAGCCATTACAAAAGCAAAGCATATATACGTGCCTCCTTAGCTGCGAAAACGTCGTCATAAATACCCAGCAACAGGATAAACTGCAGAGTCACATAGGCTTGAAGAAGAAGGGGCAATGGAGGGTTGTGAGGTGACTCATTCCCGGTGACCTGAAAGGCAAACGCAAAGAGAATGAAGACAGCATTCCTCAATCACACTGCTAGACAGAAATGACGCAGGAATGCTTTATTCTGGTTTCTAAATAATTTACATCACAATTAAACTGCTTGTTATTTTGATCATTCTTGGCAAAAATATACCTTAGGAAAACTGTAAGAAAAGATGGATTCTATTTCCCACCACCCCTGTTTTATGTACTCCTACTGTACCTTGAAACACAAGCATCGACTCTGACTAATGGTCACCACGACAGCAAACTCAGGCGACAGTCAAGTCAAAAACGCTGACAGAACAGGCCAGTTAGTGTTCAAAGTTTTGTCCGTTAGCTTTCACACAGACCCGCCGTTGTTCAGCCAAAAATGATCAAAATTGGCCCAGGAACAACAAAGTTAGTGCAAAAATAAAAAAGGTTTTGTTTTTTTGGATAAATGGTGTAATATCATTTAGATTGACAGTCAGAGCCTAGCAATATAATCGATTGTTAAACAGTTGTTAGATTAAAAAATTGACTTCAAATATAAAGGTCAAGTATATAGAATAAATTTGCTGTATATTGTATGACATATGATGTCCCTTTTATATGTGAAAAGTACCGTTTTGTATTTTTCTCTTATTCTACAGCTATCGCATCAATTATACAATCCTCTGGACCCCGTCTTCATGGGGCCCACACTGCGTGGCTTTTCCTGATATAAAACCCCCTGCAGGTATTTTAGTCTAGCACTCTGCTTTGCATCAGAAAGCTAAGTGTTTTGTCCAGCTTTTCCACCTTCATTTTCCTCCCGCTCTTTCCTTTCCTCAGAAATACGAATGTCTACAGTCTTTCTCAGCAAAGTCTTTTAAGATATTTTGGTCAAATTCCCCTTCATTCAACATGTTTAAAATCACCAAGTAAAGTTTAGTGCCAGTTTAATTGTTAGGGAGACATCCCCCCCCCCCCCCTTCCACTATGAAGCACGAGTGGCAAAACGTGCCACAGTCAGCTCAAATTCAAAGCAAACCACTGGGGCTCCTGTCGAGGCAATTTCAGACTGCAAATGAGAGGGCTGTTTGATCGAGGACAGGGCACCCGCAAGCCTGCTATTTAGGCAAAAGAGAAGATTAGCTCATTGTGTCCATTGTGCAAACACTCTCGGCTTTGTGCAAAATTACCCATCCTCATAAACCACTATTACATCTTCCAAAATCCGTGTTTTATGGAGAGATCCTGTAGGCCGCTGAAATACAATGTTTTTCCCTCAAAAATTAATTCTAGAAGTGCAATAACACTCAAAACTCCCCCGACCCATTCAAACTTCAAGCGCACGATGTGCCAAATAAAAAAAACTCCCAATTTGTGAAAATTTTGTGACAAAAGAAAGATTTGACGTCACAAGATGGCATATTACCTTTTATGTAGCTGACGTACACCGAGGCTTCCCTTTGACACTCTGCTTGTCCATCTTCTCTCCCTCTCGCTCTCTCTCTCTCTCTCTTTCTCTCTCTCTCTCACTCTGGACTTGCAAATTAGACATCTCTGGAATATATGCATGGCATGTACCTCTGGCAAGTCGGAGTGACATCCCAGTCGGGGTTTTCCCGGCTCCCACCCCGGTCCTTTGAGGATGACTGACAGCTTATCTGTGATGCTCGGACTGCTCCAAAATCTCTCCCACAAGTAGGCATAGTAAAAAAACTAGGAAGGTGGAAAAAAGACAGAAATGGCAGCTATGTTAGCAAAGGGACACGTTCATTTCCAATTTGATATATTTTCATCACGTGATCTTGTGGGAGCCATGTTGGGGGTTTGAATCCAACCACTCTGTTGGGATTTTGCATCTTCTTCTCACATTGCCTTTGTTTCCTCTGGATATTCCAGTTCTCAAACTACAGTTCAATTATGCTAACTGACATTACAAAGGTGCCTTTAGTATGTGATTGTGTTTATGTATGTCTGCCCTCTGACGGACTGGCACCCCAACCAGGGTGTTCCCCATCCTTGGGTTCCGTTCTTCCTGAGATATTTCAACCAGCGCCCCCTGCAGCCCTGTAGCAGATAAGCAAGTGGAAGACGTAAGGATGGATGGATGGATGGATGGATGGATAGATGGATGGATGGATGGATGTAAAGTGTAATTGTTGCTCTATGGACCAGGAGCTTCACGGACCACAGTCCTGCTTACATACATTTCCATTAATCTCATGTGTCGCTGCACTCTCTGCACCTCGGATTTCTGCGTCTTGCCAGGAATAAAGCATTACTCATGCACTGCACTCAGCACTGCCAGAAGTCTGGGCAAGGAAATGATTGGAGGAGACAATTCTACCAGCGGCGCAAGAGAGTTGCATCGTTCCCAGTTTCATTTTATTGGACTCCTTCACCTCTGTGTGGTGGTTTGTTTAAAGTAGCATAATAATGTTATGGTTACGGAGTTGGGGGGATGCTGGGAGGGGAGTCTGACAGGACTCCATATTCCTGGAAGCTTTCTAGCACTGCCACACGATGTTCCTGTTAACGCGAGAGCTCAAAATGAATTCATACTGCACCTACAGTCTGTAATTTGGAAATACATAAAGGAATTATTCATTCAGGTCAAGTTAGGACAGATTCAGCCATCAGGAAGAAGCCGAGTCCAGGATTCTCCTCTTAACATTTTTATAGGTTAAATTCAGGTTTTAAACATCACCTACGCTTGTGATTTTCATGCCGTTTCCTTTCAGTGAGTCTAGATGCAATATAATACTTTAAATTCATATGTTTATGGTTTTCTTGTGAGTTTTCAGCAAAATCTTTCATATTCTGGCTGTTTTGAGAGATGCCTCATGCATTTTGCCTCCTGCCTCGCACTATTCCACATAACGTGGATCAAACTTTGTATGGAGTTGATTTTTTGTAGTTGTAGAGAAAATAGAAGGACTGCATTAAAGTCTCAAAATGTTAAAAAAGGCTGGAAGCTTTTGGGGACGGCAAAAGTGACACACGGAACCTTAGGGTCATGTTTTCTTAAAAGATTCCCAAGATACAATATGTTTGAAATAGATTTGAGCTGGGAGTTTGACAAGATTTTTTTGTTTCTACCATTCCTCCTGCAATGCATGAATATCATCCAAAATATTGTTTGGATAATGTTTCTAAACTTTAAAAAGTACTTTTTTTCAGAGGATTAAAAACATAGAAAATCATTATTAGAAAAATGCTGTAGTACAGCATTAGTTACACACACAAGAACAAACAAGGATGAAGAAAAATCAAAAAAGTGATTCTGGGGGCCAAAAAGCAAAAATACAAGTGGATGTGGAAATTTGATACAATGAAAAATAGCCAATTTGAAAATGTGGATGTTCCTTCTTGGGAGTAGCTTTCCTCGGTCTGGCTGTAGTTCTTGGCTGGAGATTATGAGAAACTGCTTGGGATTTGAATGGAATTTGCATATCCTGGCTTGCAGGGTGGATGGCAGGACTAACAGACAATGGAGTGGATAAATGTCTCTTCTGCTATTCATTATGGGGTCAGACATGTTACAAAAAGCTGCGAACTGACAGCAGTGTGTTCAATGACTGGCATGTTAAGACGAATCATTCTGTGATGGCGAACTTATATATCTATTTACCTGTTGTGGCTTACCACTGGGAATCATGCTTTGATATGTGCCTTCTCATTTACTCATATCTAGTAACTGCACCCTGTTCATTAGAAGGACAAATAATGAAGAGAAGACAGGACTCACTGGAGAAGACGCTAATGTTGGGAAAGGTTGAAGGCAAAAGGAAGAGGGGACGGCAGAAGATGAGATGGATAGACAGTGTAGTGGAAGCGATGAACATGAGTTTTGGCAGGCTTCGAGAGGCAGTGGAGGACAGGGCGGCCTGGCGTGCTGTGGTCCATGGAGTCGCGAAGAGTCAGGCACGACTGCGTGACTAACCAACAACAAGTAACTGCACCTGTCCTTGATAGTTTTCCATTAAACGGGTAATTTTCTGACCTTTATCTGATTTACTTGCCTTTACATTCTTTTACCCCCTCAAGAGAATGTGACAAGGCAGTGGGAGCCTTAAGTACAGCTGGAGTTACGTACTTGACTGATTAATAAAACTGAAACACAACCACTGTGTACTGAGGGTTTCGGCTATGGGTTCAAACCATTTGACAATAATCTCATTCAAAGTTATTTCACATTACTGCTCCAGTACTGCAAACACAAAACACGCTAACATTTAGCAAAGTTTTAAAATGCATTCACATCAGAAACAAACCTGGACTGAGAGGATTTCAAATGTGTTGATTGGATGTGTGAGTCCATAGACAATCCTGTCACTCTCTGGAGCAAATGTGCCTAGAACAGGACATGTACTAGATTAATTATGCAATCACACCATTGAGGAGGACTACGTCCTGTCTATATGATACCATTAAAGCCACATGTCTATCTATCTATCTATCTATCTATCTATTACATAAACATAAAAAACATCAGTAAAAGAGGACAGAATGAGCACAAGTTTATGTAAAAATACTCACCAAAAATCCGATCCCAAATAATAAGTGTTCCACCGTAGTTTCTGTCAATACAGTAAGCATTCCTTCCTGCCATTAAATATTTAAAATATTAATATAAAAAATAAATAAATAAAGCTGTCACTGACTACTAGAATTGTGTCCTGTGTGTGTATTTCTCCATTCTGACAGATAAAATCAAAAACATCTTTACCATGGTGAACTCTGTGGTGACTGGGTGTGTTTATAATCCATTCCAGAGGACCAAGATTGGTTACCAACTAAAGGGGCGAGAGTGGTGTTACTTTAAGCCAATATTTACACAGCATTTCCATCTCATATTACTTGAAAGTTAAAAAATGTGCCCCTGCAGGCAATAATACTGTATGATGCTGTTATTGCGTCCTAAATCTCACATATTTAATTTTAATTTATTACGTGCACTTTCTTGTCTGATGCTTTATGTGGATCTTATCAACTCAACTATGTCTTGAATGACGAGCGGGAATTACAGCTGCAACATTTATTTTTTTCGTCTAATGCACTTTGTCCAAGCTGCGAAAACGGTTTGAGGAATCACGTTCTCAGGAATGATTAAGGCAATAATCATTGTCCAAAGAAAGAAGATGGAACAAAGACGGCGTCTCTGATATTGAGGTGGTCGTGCACCCAGACTTGAACGTACAGTCAGATGCTTTCTACCGTCGTTAACTCCAGGCCAGTTTAGCAAACAACAAGCAATAAAGCTTATTTCAGATTCTTTGTGCTAAAATGTCACAGTCAATCTGCAGTCAAAGAACAGTATCATTTCCACACACTCCTGTTAAGTGCCTTAGGGCAACTGTGTTGTGAAAGGCACTATAAAAATAAACTGAATTAAACTGAAAGGATGCTAGAAGCAAGGCAATAAACGTGAGCGTTGGAAATTGCATAGGCCATAAAGGTCTCATCTTCAGACTATGTACACACCTAATCTCTGTTAAATGATCTCATCTGCCAGTACTCACTTGACACAAGACATCTAGAAATAAAAATAAATTGAAAAAACACAACTACACAATTTCATTAACAGGAGACTATAATTAGTAAGATGACTTTTGAGTATGCAGTTGTGCTTCTGTTTGTGAAGTTTTATTAAGTATCGTTACTTTTTATTAAGCGGACATTTGATTTTACGAATGCAAGCATAAATCCTTTGACTCTGAATCTACAGGGAGGAACTGAGTGAGACAGACATTTGGCAAGCTCCTCCTCCCAGTTTCTCAAGATGTTCTGTCATCTGTTTATCATCCCGTCGCGTAGAGGCCTCGTGATGCAACGCCGCGGGAAATAACGGCGAGCCTTCAGCGGTGTGCTAGGGGAACGTCTGTGTCAAGGCACAGATGTGTGTATCTTTGAAGAGCAGCTTCTTAAATGCACACTGGAGAAGGACCATGTCATTAGTATGTATAAATGAGACTCACAGTTATGAATTATGACTTTTTTGCTGGGAATTATTACTTTCTTGTGTAAAGCATTCAGTATCATTTCTCGGCATCTCTTTGTGGATGTCACAGAGGAATACAGAATTTGTCCGCTGTGTTGCAATTGATGTAAAGTCTCCTGTTCCACGTTGAACATGATGTCTACATCCAGAGTGGATCTGCCATGTCATTTTTCTCTCTGTGTTTCCATGGAATAATAGATCCTGCAATCCAGTCTAAGAAAACACAGACGATAGCCTTGGGTCTCCAAGTCAACGGCGGCACTGTGGGTGGATGGGGAAATATCAGGTCTTGTGCTGACAGTATGTCACAGTGCAAGGTCCCAGTGATCACAAAACATGACCAGTGGTGTTGGGCGGGTTATGAGGAGGAAACCAAAAAACCCACATCTTATAGTTAACGAAATGTGTCCCGCTACTTTGAAGGCGTGCGGTTATAAAGTGCAGTACTTCACATTCCATCTTATTTCGATGTGTCGGTCTCTTTTGACATTCGGCAGAATCTGAGGGCCAAAGCCTTTAAAACGGACAAATTCCTTCCCTTATCAGTAACTCATACCAGTTTTCTCAGTTTAACTTGTATAAAGAATGACAAAATATCGATTTCTTTGAAAATATCCCCACTATAAGAACATGGATTTCAGAGACATCACTTTGTTTGAGCACCGTGTCAGTCTCTCTACTGCATGTAATATATTTGTCTTTCTGTTTGTATTGCACTGCTGTTAAATAAAAGATCGATTAAGAAAAGACAACAGATAACTTGTTACACAACACTCAAAATGGTATACAGACAAGCAAATTATGGACTGATAAACTGATCCCAAACGGGTGAGTACTACTAGCATCATCATCTGTTTGTGATTCTTGTTACTCTTATTAGTGTGGCTCTAAGACGTTATGTAACAGTTTGGCATGTAGTGTGGTCGAAATGTGCATCTGCTTACCTCTGTGTGAATCCAGAACTGGTACAGAAGGTTGAACTGCAAATGGACCGCAAACACAGAGGGAGGAACAGCCAAAGCCATCGGGAGGTAGAAAATCTAACAATAAAAGAAATACCGAAAAAACAAATCGTTTTCGCAACAGGTAACTTAGACTTTGATTTACGCATCAAATTCAATACGTGATTCCAATTCTCACAAAAAGTTTTGCCTATATTTATCTTTCCTTATCACCCAGATCATAACAGTACTATTGTACAGGTAACTTGAATTTCTGGGGAAGCCGAAACTTTTAGCAGTGTCTATCCCCAAGCATGTCACTTGAATGACTTGTACTGCTGATGAGGCAGTTCCTTACCCATGAGGCCAGCTGCTGTGTTACAGATTGCCTCAGTGCGGTGGAAAGGTTGTAGTCTTCTGAGCTGTGATGTACCTGGTGGGCAGCCCAGAGGATGTTCATTTCTGTAGGGGGGGGAAGGGTGTGGCAGGACAGTGATTAAAGACCAAGGCTGATCAATGTTCTGATTTTCACGCTTCTGTCTTGAATATTTCTCAAAACTGAATGAAAACAACGCTGCTAGGAGTAATTTTTTCTTGAATTCATGAAGGGTTTTTATGGCAGGCCAATGACAGTTGAGACTGAGATTCAATTGAACAAAGACGTCCAGGGTCCTGAACGGTCTAACGGTGTAGGTTAAAAAGCTTTGAACATTATGCATTATGTTGATATCAGATTGTTTCATTTAAAAGCCTTGCTGTATGATATGAAAGCAGGTCATGACAGGATAACTAAACTGTGAGTGCTTACCTACAGCTGGCAAGCACACCAGAATAGCCTAGAGGTTTACATCTCTCTACAGCCTTAGGATATTTGCAGCATTAATCTCTGTTCTACTCTTCATTTTAGTATTCAGCCGATCACGCTTGTTAAGTTTCACGCAAAGTTTCCGGACCACCGGCCCTGTGTGCTTTGGCAAATCAGACATCTTGGCTTCCTGAAAAACGGAACTAGCTATATTTTGGGCCTGACCACAGCATCCATGGAGGTTATGTCTCACGAAATGCACATTTAGCAGCAAAATCCTCATGCTAAATGTCACAAAAAAATGAACAAACAAGACAGAACTAAAGCATGATTTGTGTCGGTGCTGTCAAAAGGCAGCCAATGTGCTGCCTTTCCAAATGAATTGATTTTCTGGAGTTCAAATAACACAGTCATATTTTAAAAATGCAACAGACGTGGTTTAAACAAAGCAATTGCCTTTTCCACCAAAACAGAAATGCCCTGTTATTTTTACAATGCAATTACATCCGAAGACCCAAATACGGGTGTCAGAGACACAGAGCATCTCTAGCTTAAAACGGGCACTTTCAAAAAAAAGTGAAGGCCAAATACAGGCTTCTTCTGCAGTTTTTCCAAACACGGAAGCTCTATCAAATTGGAGCGAAAGAAAACTCAACACATCCAACGTGGACCACCTGTACAAACAGAGAGTGGAGGGAGGAATTCTACCCCATGTACCTCCACCCAAACCGACGTGACAAAGAGCCACGGGACTCCCAGCATGGTTGAAAATCAACACCCCTTATTCCACGTCCAAGTTTGCAAGGACCCCAAAAATACGATGACGTTTGCCATAAGCCATCACACACCAGGCACTTCCTACGCTTGAAAATAAAAAAATACTGAGGAGCAGACCTTTTGGTTTTTCGGGAAAGAGTTATTTTTATCAAAACAACAGAAGTGTATTTATGTGTTTCATGTGGCGTTAAATTTGTTGTGAATCAAACGATCAAAGAAGATTACTCACTGGGCAACAATATTTGAAGAGCAGCACATATGCGACAAAGAAATCAGTCCTAGCTATTTCATGGAAAACTCCCAAATAAAAAAAGCCCAGCGGAAATAGCTACACCAATTTGTTTTCAGAGGCATTACAACAGCTACTCCGTTTTTCTTTTTTTTTTAGCTGAGCCTCAAGTGTGCTAGAAAGCTTGCATCTTCTTTCCTGTATCATTGTGCTATACTTTCTTTGTCCTCCACTGCTAGCGGAAACAATTGTGACTCATAACTTTATTAACCACATGCACTGGCAGCACGCCGACATTAAACTTCTGAATAAAACCGACGGCACTGAACTGACTCCATTTATACAGGTCTAAGCCTTCATTCTCAATTGACTGGAATATTTAATAAAAAGGCAATCCCTTTAGCTACACAGCACGGCAGCTCCCTTTCACCATTAACCTGCATTCAGCATAGCTTCATGCAAGTCATTCGACTCAAGAAAATCAAAATGTTCATTTAAACCACATGACCACAGGTGAGCTAATGTAATATTACTGAAATTCTTCAAATGTACATAAAAGCCGAGTGCAACTTCTGAGCCTGGCATGACATCAAGACGAAAAATCAACATATTTAATCAGCCCGCTGCAAAACCCGTACAAGTCAGTGTTGATAGTTATACCCAGCGCCTTCAGTTTATGAAACTGATCATTGTTAATAACCTTCGTGTTCTTTAGGTGTTATTTAATATAAATAAAATTCAAATAAATGGCTTCGCATTCCACAAGTTTAAACTGATTCTGTATTGTACTTTGCACGAGGATAAGGCTCTTCTACGGATGGATTCCTTCCAGCGACACTCACCCTTAGCCAGCATCGTGTACCCGGTACATCCTGCACTCTCCACTGTGCCATTTGGTGGACTTTTTACTGATTAGGCTCAGACAAGCATGGCGTCTTCCTGAGCTGGTGGTTTGACCCAAAGTTACGCTTTGCTGAGTGGAAACCTCACCAATGGGTCAATGGATTTTGCTTGTAAGGCCCCAGAAGTAAAAAGCCATAGCTGCAAATCACCAACAGTACCATGGAAAGAGGAATTTTCAACAAAATCAATATTTTTATGGCTGTGATGTTTTTTAAAAAAACAAATACATGGAAAAAGCGGCAAAGGCAAACCGAAATCTGTCAGAAAATGTCAAGCTTGTCATCTGGTAAGCGTTTAAGGTCATGGGGTCAATATAAAGTTTTAAAAAGTGTAAAAAGCTTAGTATTCGATAACTCAAAGACATTTATGGGGGCTTTTACAGTTTCATCTGTCAAATCTCACGTGAACAAAATAACTGCCCCATAAAAAAACACACCAGGGCAGATAATTCAACCATTGTTTGATTCTGCATTCCCTCTATCCCTTTTTGGACAGCCAGGCACAAGATTGATGCCGAATGTCACCGGTAGGAAGCATGAGCTTCTAGGCTTCACTGCAACCCGTGTCCTCTCTCCTCCAGCCCAGCAGGACGCTGCATAGTTTGGCAGGCGGCGTTCAGATGGGAAGCTCTTTAATGGTGAGAACCCCCGCCACAGAAACCATTTTCCCATAAAGTGTGGACGCCGAGGTCCGCAGAGAGGCCCTTTCCGCATGCTCCTCTCCACTGAAGGAAGACGGGAGCATTGAAATGACGAAGGGCAACCGTAGATACACAAACTGTCCATACCTGTTATGTAGTAGTGACCATACCGATTGCTAAGGCTTTAGTCTGGCTGTGACAGACCAGCAGGTCCCTCATATTGTTCTAAGCCAATTAAACTAATTAAAAAACTAAAATAATAAATATGAAAATGCAATGAAAAACAGGCCGAGCCCAAACCATCTCAATCCTTTTGGTTCCTAAAAACAACGTTTATATTAAAAACATTTTTGTGTTTATATGAAAATTAAAAAAAAAACAACGTTACTTTGGCACAGCAATAAAGCAACGTATTCTATTTCTGAACTTTCAATAAACAAAGATAGTCCGTAAATAGCTTTAGAACACCAAATATTCGACAAGTAAGCCTCCAGTGAAAACCCAGTTTAATAGTGTCTGAGTTCATTTTGACTTTCCTAAGAGACATGGACCAGCAATTTGCTGAGTGGCTGGACTGCCTGTCACTCATTATAAACGGTCTGTAAAGTTGTTTGGTACTCACAGGACGAGGCCCTGACACGTGACGCCAACTCAAATAGAGACCATGCCCCGGGGAAACTGGACAAGCTACTTAATGTCAACGCAATAGACAGTCTCTGCTCTTTGGGCAGAAATGGAAGGAGACTATTTGCGATTCATTCAATGTGGGCCAGTGCCAAAAAGGACTTTAACAGCCCACACTTACATCACCACATCCTTGTGTGAACCTGTCAACATTTCAACATTGTCATTGAGGATGCCGAACCAAAACAAAATATCATTTGCAAACAGGTCAATGACTCTTCAATATTAATATTAAACGGTCACAGTTCCTTTTCTACTTTCTGAAAGGGGGTAGTTGGTGTATCTTCAACCTTTTAAAAAGGCCTTTTAAATTTGCTACGTTCATTTATATGAAAATGTTTCCATTCTGTTTTGCAATACAATAACAGTCACGGAAAATGTGAGGGGACAGGCTTTTCCTGCAGAGCAATAAGGTATTTTATTTATTTACACATGGATAATAATGCGAAATGAGTTTTGAAACCACCACTCGAACAGTGTGCTGCTAAGACATACAGAAATTCTTATTGCCACATGCAGTGCTGAATATATGATATACCCTTTACTGAAATTTTCTATAAGGATAGTTTTGATATGACTGTTAGGTCCAGTTTCATTATTTCATTCTATATAATTGATCAATGTGTCATATTTATAATAATTCAACAATAATAAAGGTTAAACTATTCTGACAAGCCATGCCACAGGTATGATAGGCTTACTCTAGCTTTGACAAGCAAAAGGCTGCATGAGTAGACATCCTTCAAGTCTAGCAATGTATTCCAGAATGCACAACTGCATTTAAAACTTCATGTTCATGTGAATTAACTTCACAGAATAGAAACGAGAACTGAAATATGAGTCCATTGTTCCAACATTCATTTTAATCCAGGCAAAGTGCTCTTTTCCTGTTCAGAGATGTAGGGAACATACATCATTCCTAATCCACGTGCTTCTATTACATTTTTATACATCACCTTCTTTCCCCTGTTTTTTTCTTTTCTAATATAACACATAATTCACCAGAAAAGCAGATTGATTTATTTTTACTCCATAATCTGATATTTTCACCAACTTTTTAAGGGTCTGTTGGCAGTTTTTTTATTTCACCTCAAGCTATAACTGCACATTTGTTTACAAAAAAAAGAAGTTTCCATGTTAATCTAATATTGCCTTCATTCTTTAAGAGAATCCCTCATCATTTTTTCCCCTGCATTTGCAAGCTGAGACTAAACATTCCAAACCATCACCACACAAAATATAAGACTTCAAGTCACACTTCAATTTTCACACCTAGAACGTACTGCTTCACAGGTAACCATGAGCGTTTGCGGACCCTCTCAGAACCCAGGATGAGCAGCTTGTGTCCTCAGAATGGAGACATGGAACTGATGAACAAGAGCAGATGCCCCCCCCCCCCAGTCCAAGCAGCACTCCAAAGATGCCTAAGGAGCACTTGTGACCATGACGGGGCTCTTTTAAGCAAATAGGGCACATGAGGGCAGTAGAATCCAAGCCTGTGGGATCGGTGAAGGAGGGTGAGATCATTGAGATCCCCGTGGTGCGAGCTCGCACAGGCCTGGCTCCGGCAGACCGCGCCACAGCAGATAGTTGGCCATTGTTGATATTATTGCAGGGTCCCAGAGGCACGCCTCCGTTGTGCTGCGCGGAGCCTCCACATCCTGACCGCTCTGATTCTTTTGTACGCCCTCCAACCTGCGTGGCCAGGAACTTCCAGTCAGGGCCAAGATTTATGAAGCCCCCACGGTCGGGGTTAACTCTGCCACATCGGCAGAGGATTTCTTCTTAAAACAATAACATCCAGCCGTGGGTCCACAGGGACCGCTTTCAGCAGCATTCACGCGATCTGTTTGTCTTAAGCATGACTACCCACAGAACCGCCACTCGGTGAGGGTTGCTCCTGAAACATGCGTCAGGCCTACTGCCTCATCCAGCACAAATGGCACAAATTGGCAGGTCCAGGTCCAGCCATAACCGAAAGGAACATAGACCAAAAATAGTTTGAACACCTTGTATTTAATTGACCCAAGACATTGTGCCACCTGAAACCGGTTAGACGTTTCAGTGTCTGATAACGCTATCAATATCCGAGTCCTACAACACACAAAGCCTTGAAATGACTTATTTTGTTTTTGTACAAATATCTGGAGAAAAGTATGGAGACCAAGCGAGTGGTTGTTGAGAACCACTAGCTGGAAACTGAACCACTTATAGGTAGATGACATTTCCCATAAATGATCACATTCATCCCCCACGCCCCCCTTTTTGGAGTGCTTCCCTCGGAGGTTTGGATTCAAAAGATCCCCGTATCATCTGCTGGCCTACCACGCCCTCCCTCCACTTCAGCTGTCCACACTGACCAGCTTGCTGCCTTCTGAGCCACCAAACCCACTCTAATCACTGGACTGCTACCTCCAATACCCTGTTGTCCTCCTGACTGTTACAACATTGTTCTTATTTGTATTAATTTATTTGTCCTGCCTGGTTCCAGCCAGAGGAGGATTGGTTTCCTTCTTGAGTCTGGTTCCTCCCAAGGTTTCTTCCTCCTGAGGGATTTTTTCCTTTCCACTGTCGCCATTGGCTTACTCTCTGGGGACCCTGGGCCCGGGACTATGTAAAGCGCTTTGTGACAGTATTCTTTGTTAAAGGTGCTATATAAATAAAATTGAATTGAATTGAATCATTATTAATTAAAATACATGACATTTTTAAATGGAAAGTAGACTAAATAACGACAGAATAACGTGTCCTAAGCTAAAGGCTTACTAACACATACATAAATCGAAAACAAGTATTATTTGCACACTTTAAATAGTCATGTACTCTTTACACCACTTCTAAATAGGGTAAAGACATTAAATTTAATACGTATATAATGTGACATGTGCTTCGATCTTAGGCGATACTGATAATACCAGCACCTAACGCCATGTGGACATGACTCATAATGGCATCGTGTCACAGAACACAAGGGACCAAATGGACTGCGACTGGACACGAGGTACTGAACGAGTGCAGCTGCCCGCAAATTTATCAGCAGCGCGATCAGGCGGGGGGGAGGGGGGGGGGGGGTGATCCCCCTCTATGCTTCTGTTCCTCTGAGGCCTCCCACAATAAAACCAAAAAGTGTAACATTCTATAAACAGCAGGATCACAGCGGGGGGCTGTGAGCCACATTGTGGCCACATCGCAGTTCACGCGGCATTTACGGCCCTTCCAAAACCCCATGACCTGCCCCATCCAGCCTCAGCATCTGTGGGGGCACCTGTCACACTTTTCAAAAGCTTTCCCCTTCCATGCTAATCCAACAGGCTGTTAAGAAATGCATCCTAACATGCGTGAAGCCATGAATAAGCACCTACACTCCCTCAGAAATGGCTTAATTTAGGCATGCTTGTTTAAGATGGTTACTAACTATTTTCGGTAATGTTTCAGACTACCGGGCTATGGGGGCAGTTTTAGAGGGGGTTGATTTTATTTTGAACTGGTCACTTCAAATACCTGTATGGGCTGTTCCTATGAGATGTCTTTTAATTTAGTCGCTTGAAATCATTGCCACATAAGGAATATCGATGTTATTTCAATACTAACGATAAACGCAAAAGTCGCGAGGCAGCCTTTGCCTGGCCCAGCCCCTTTGGAGCAACTCGTATGGCGAACTGAAGATGGTTCTTTAAAAAACCAGTTGAAAATAGCTGTTTTGTTAAACGGAGCATGCAGCCGTCTGCCTGATTGGCTGAAATGAGCAGGACAGGCAGACACGCCACCGCCATTATAACATGCTTTCACATCTCCCCAACTCGAGCTATATTTATATGGTCCAAAAGAGCTGGGTTTTGGCTAGTGGAAGCCCCACACCCGTGCTCTGTGGTGGAATTACATATTTGCACTTTGGTTATACATCTGCCGCTTTCCATAAACGTCAGAATATACAAACACGAGAACCTAGCACTTCCACACGACAACAATCAGCAATTACCACAAAACTATCTATTATTATTTGACTGGCTGCACATGAAAAAAGGTGATCTGTGAAAACACATAAACCACACACACCTCACATACAGAACAAACATCTTCTCAAACTGATCCCCAGACAGTTTGAGAGAGCTTATCAAGGCATGTGGCAGGCTCTTGGCTTCTTTCTGTAAGTTGTTAATCTTAAACAGCAGAAGAGCAGTCACCAGCTAAGCTTATTTTTATGGGATAATTAATTTAAAGGAATGACATGGCTCTATGTCTTGGTATAACAGGTGACATGAAGCAGTAAAACCACGGCACTGCTTTACAGGCTGCAGTGCTAAAAATACAGCCTTAACAGGAATGGCGAATATTCATCTCTGTAACAGAGACATATTTAGGAACTTAATTATCAAAATTTCTAGTGGCCAAATCAACATAATTCAAAAAAGATCAGCTGCCATTCCCTAATGTGCACAGAATATATGCAGCTTTTCATAACATTTGTAAAAGCCAAAAATGTACTGCAGTTTCACATGTGCACTGCGATAGACTGAGGTCCCATCCAGGGTATATCCCAGCCTCGTGCCCTATGCTGCCTGGAATAGGTTCAAATCCCCCCATGATAAGCATTTGGAAGCTGCATGGACAGATTGTTTTACTAAAGCATACACGTCGAGTTTGAACCTTAAACTGAAGAAAATGATTAATTACAAAGTTGCCACTTAAAGTTCTGCCAAAGCCACTCAAATCAGTAAACATCATAAAATCGGCTTTGAACATCCCAGCCATGTGAGATGAGGTCAGATGCATGTCCAATCAGAACTGAGCGTGAAACAGCGTCTAATTCAGCAGGGGTCCCACATATTTATTTCTCATATAACTAAATCATTTTCCCATGTAATAAACATACTCCTTAACGCAGGATTCTACATTAAAGAGTAAGCACACTCTATAACATAGTTACAGAATAAACACACTCTAAAATTCAGAATCTTCTTCAGGGGTTCCTAACCAACACATCTCAGGCATGGTACTGTGTGCTTCATAGTCATTGCAAACACAGACTATAATATTTTGCACACCATACATATTAAAACACTGTTTTAACTGGAAATTACTTCTTCACAGTGGTAGCTCCCAGTAAGGGAAACTGCACAGTTTGTCCGAACAGCCACACTGGGCTCCAACACAGAGGGAGAAAAGATATATACAGTTCCTTCGTTCGAATAAAGTGATATTAGCATCTCCACAAACCCCGCCCACACAATGACCACCCCCCCCCAAAACAGAGCCGGGCGGTCGGAAAGCCGGCAAGGCGACAGCCAT
Organism: Gymnarchus niloticus; assembly: GCA_009936485.2. Lineage (NCBI taxonomy): Eukaryota > Metazoa > Chordata > Actinopteri > Osteoglossiformes > Gymnarchidae > Gymnarchus > Gymnarchus niloticus. Next base: position 13,541,665 of record JAACJT020000110.1, on the reverse strand, counting down.
GTGTGGTACGCTCACGGCTTTTCAGAAGGGATGGCAGGGACAGATGGTCCGGATGACTGGAAAAACGAGGGGCGCCGCTGGAAAATAACACAGGGACTGGAAAAAAAAAAAAAGAAAAAAAAAAAGAGAGAGAAAGCAGTGCTAAACTAAAATGGCCCCCGGCACTGGAAAACTGGAGAACCACTAGTCTGCTACGGTAACACAAACACACACATACGGTGTATAATACAGTGTAATAGCCGGCTGGGCAGCATGTATGGTAAAAGTTACTCCAACTCATATGGGGGTACTGCAGGTCCTTCAACCATCCTGTCATTTCATTACTTAAACAGGAATTCCACTGCAACCTGAGAATTTCATATATAGCTTCTCATGTTTGTTGGGATAGGGGCCTTACACTGTAAAACACTTATTGTGTTTTCCTAAGTAATAAATATAACATTTTCCAGTTATGTTTTCTTTTGTCGCAGACGGGATGTTACACACAATCAGGAGTGAGCCTTTCACCATCATCCTAACTGCTTTTGCACCTTTAACAAAGAGCCATGTCTTTAAGCTACATTTCATACAATTTCCTTTGGGTACCTACTGTACAAAGCTGGCTGGTGATTATGAAAGACTCTATAATTTTTCTCTAAGTGTAGACTATTTGCACAAGGCCACTGCTTTATAATCACATGTAATAGTTCTCGCTACTTGAGATAGAGATAAAATTACAACGTATTTTGTAAGACCTCGGAATCTGCCTCTATGCGAAGCCTCCTTCCCTGACTAGGACCTGGAAGGCCAAGAGTTGTACGTCCACGACAGATCTGTGTCTGGATTTCGCTCCCTGAGTTACAATAAAGATGACCTCAACAAAGGAAAGGCAGTCTTTTTCGCTTTAAAAGCTCTCTGCTAACACACTGCATTGTACTTTCCATTTCTTAACAATGAGTGCCTTTCAAATGCATGACTAGATTGAGGAAAATATGGGACAGCAATAAAAAAAACAAAGCTGCAATGAAATAGAGCCTGCTGACTTTACAATCATTCTAAATAAAAATCATTTGTGTTGTTTTAAAGGTAATGTTTGCCTGTTTTTACATTCAGTTTGACTGCACCTAATTCATTTCACATGAACTGCAGTGCACGATCTTCATTTAATTATGACATAAAATAATACGCAGGATCTCATTAAGGAATCTCCTTGCATTTTGTATTCACGTCATTTGTTATGAACTGCTGAACTTCTAAATGCCAGTTCATACTTCACCAGCTAGCGCATGGAATCCCAGCTGCTCTAACAAAACGACACAATTTTCATGTTATGGACAGAGGCGGGCAAACTCGGAGGCGACTGCATGCAGGGCACATGCGCTAAAATCACAGGTACCGTTACGCGATCGTGCATGAGTGTATAGCACGCCTGAAGGGAACAAAAGAAACATGGAAATAGCTACACGCGTGATGCTCGGCCGTGAACTGTGCACCAACGCGCTTGGAGTGGTACCTCCTGACCTTCAGTATGCATGTAGCACTTTCCAATCATTCGATTGCAGCTCCCAACTAACCTAGCATTACAGTATATAATAATATTACCTGTTAGCATTTTACTAGTATTATTTGGTAGGGATATTAGACATTAAGCTGCAGATTTGTCTAAATGTCTTCGGCTTTAATGAAAAGCGTATTATTTCACTTTATCCTGCATCATACTTCAATAGCCCCCCTTACAGTTATTTGACAGCCATTGGTGTCATACACAAATATGGTATATTAACACAAGATGTAACAGGATTAAACTTTGGAATTTGAAGGATTTTCCCAGTTGCCTTCTTGAGGAAGACATCTTTCAGATCTGATTAGAGGTTTCAAACAGAAGGAGAGTGCGTAAATCAGCTAGTATACAGGATTTTGCAATGGCGGTCGGAGGAAAGAATTATTTCAAAAAACAACAAAACACAAGTGGCTTTACCAGTTAAAACAAAAACATAAATGAGAAATGAGCAAAAAATATTGCAAATTTAATTCAGATGTGTGTGTGCAATTTCAAACAACAACACGATCTTCCGTGGACTTCCCAGCAAATGCAATGTTGTTACAATTATGACTGCGTAAAAAGATTGTTATAGACAGAGTACGGAGTTCCCAGGGAAACCATGACCAAGAGGCTGGAGGGAGTCAAGTCAGAGACAAAGATAGAGGTTCTGGTACTTCGACACCATGATGCTACAGTATCGTCTACGCTATTTAGTATTTACACCTTCTTCTCACAAACAACTCAGTAGAATATATGATAGGTCCATTCCAAGGTGTTTTCAAAGCATCTTTAACATGACTCTAAGTTACTGCAACCATTCTGTCTAGGAAGAAATGAGCTGTTATATGTCTCATTTTGTACAAAGCCTCTTGACTTTGATGCAGCTAACTCAAAATCAAAAAGCAAGTCATTTTCCACTTTTCACATAAAAGCGGTTACAATTCATTTTGATCTCGTAAATATTCTAGTACATTAAATGAATTTTTTGACACTTCTGAAAATACGTTGTCATCTCATTGGCCTACTTGTATAAAATGAGACAAAAACTCTATTTACAGTTTACACACTGTGATGATTACATGAACTTTGACTCCGTTCCAATATGGCTCCTGACCTAGAAGCTCACTTCTCAGCGCAATAGCTCAAAGTGACCTTATCGCCTTCCCCCTGGAACAGGTTACTATATTGTCAACTCATGACTTGCACCTATCATTTAAGGCAGGAAGGAACCATTTGAGAAACAAAATGTAATGGCATAAATTTTTTATCACAAACCATGAGAAAGACGATGGAGCCAGTAATACCCCAGGTCGACGCCCAGGAAAGCCAGCCACCAAGTCCATGGGGAGTCCCAGGGAAGTTCCATCAGCCGGTAGTTGTCCCAGACGTAGATGTAGCAAGACAGTTCTAGACCCTTTGCAAAGAGTCTTAAAAAAAGATCAGCAGTTAAGTTACACTGACTGTGCACCATAAACGTAAAGCAGTTACATACTGGTAAGTTTTCACAGCTAGTAATGTTGTGCATTTTCAAATAATTACACTAAATTAGCCATACAGGTAGAGGGCTAAGCATTCATTTTGGTGCTCTTATATAAAAGGCTTACACCAACAGTGACTGGAGATGTTTCTACTTTATATGACATGTTCCAATGGCCTAAGCATTTTTACTCCATGGAGTACGCAAATTCATAGATAGGAGAAAACCGTCTGCAAGCAGAAAGTCCAAAATGTGGAAGAGTTCATGCACCCTAAAGAACCCTTCCAAAAAAAGCCAAAGCGATAATTTCAAAATACACTGAGAAAACTGCGTTTGAAATGAAAAATGACGAAACTGGTAAAATACGTCAAGGCCTTACCACACACATAGCTAATATCTAGCAAAAACCTGAAATCTACTGCAGCTAATTGCAAAAGGTTTTCACAATCTCCGTTCTCAACTAGCAAGGAAGCTCGTACAATTCCATAGTTTCAAACGCCTGCTCCAAACATTTCCTGATTACAAGTACCTTACTGCAAAGATGAAAAATTGCAGGATTCCAATGGCCCAAAACCTCTTCAGCCCTTTCATACTGAAACCAGTGGGTAACTGAACCAGCATTTTCCCACAGTATGACTTCAAACTCGGCAAAAGTGGAATCACTCGTCCCTGACTGGTGTTAGGCATCTCTAGCGATCTCCGTGTTTTATAATAAATCAAAGTACTTCTGATACCACTCAGGACCATTCCCTCACAAGCTGAGCAAAGATCAGGTGGGGGTTTTACATGTATGGCATTTTGAACAGAAACAACTTACTTTGAGAGTTGGGACATTACACCAGCAGAAACTGAGGTGATTCCATCGTTGACTCTGATGACTAAGCTTCCAGTCTTTGCCCAACCTACGACCAACTCCAGCATTATCAAAAGCAGAAAATAAGGAGTTGCCTGTAAAAAGGAGACAGCACCAAACATTTGTCGTCAGGAGAGAAGGGATGACTGTCATTTCTCTCAGTCATACTTAGCCACTAGTGTTTGAGAATAAATAAAAGGTACATTGAAAATGAATTAATTTCAGGCACTGTGGCTCATTGCTGTATCTGAAGGAAAAAAATGTTATAAGGTATTCTAAATTCTAAACTATGATTCTGACATGGAATGACCTTGTATTGTACTCACATACTCGGCCTTGCCAAAGGACTGAACATATAACTAGTGATGGGACAATTGAGGCTTCAAAACTGATAGCCAGCATTGATTAGTAGTTTGGTATACTTCCACCCACCATGGGTTTTGAAGCCTCATTTTTAACTAGCATAAATTGGTTAGTTCAAGATACTCCAGCCCATCACGCATTTTGAAGCCTCATTGAGCATCAGCATTGATTGGTAGTTCAGGATACTCCAGCCCATCATAGGTTTTGAAGCCTCATTTGTCCCACCACTGCCCAGAACCATACTGAAGTTGAGAAGTGAATTTTTGTAAACAATTAATTCCTTTGGAAACACCTGATTGAATTCAGGAACAATTCATTCAAAAGCCTAAAATGCTCCGCCTGAAGATTTTTAATGGAAACATTGTTTTTGCTAACAGTTACTAGAACAGAAAGTAACTGAAGTATGTTGACTGTGTAAGTATCGACACCCCTAAAGTTATGCTGGATCGAAAAGGCTTCCAGAATAAGAAAGAGCACAAAAAATATCCTGAATGGCCCCGATTTACTGACATGAATCATACTGAGTACCTGTGTAAAGACCTGAAAAGTACTTGAAAACACTAGTGGGTTACTGTCATGACCGACACCGATTGCATTATTGGCACAGCTCCTTGCAGTCACTGTAATAGCTGAGGCCTTGAACATGGCTCATTCTGTCCCAATGTCCCTGGCCTCACTTGGCACAAGATATACACTCTTCTGGGCATGTGGTTTGAGTTCATCTCACCTGGAAGCTTTAACTAGACTCTCCCAGCAAACCCAGACAGCTTGTCTAAGTCTTCCGGACCTATCTGGCCTCCTCTTAGTACACTGAATCTAACCCACCACCAAGTGGTGATGAGTTCATGACTCATGACTTTCTCTTCACCAATGTTTCCAAAACATACAGCCTCAAGTCAGATGACATAACTACCAAGCTGATCACTGACCATTAGCCTGGGCTGCTCTATTACCAAATACACGTATGAGCACCCTTGTGTTCAGATTGTGCATTATGGACAATCTGAGGATGGTACATTTGCCTAATAACAGTTCTCCAGTCAGGTTTGAACCCAAGAAGTTAGTCTTCCCAATCACACCCCTGCAGGTTCCTCCATCATTCTCCGCATGAGCATTAAAGTCTCCAGTGAGGACCACAGAATGTACAGGAGGAACCCTTGAGAGCACCTCACTCACTTCCTCTAAGCCAAAGTACTCTTAACTGGTGTTCCATGAATACCCACAAACAACAGTCAGAGTATTCCTTTTTGGAATTCACAGTCACACAGAGGCAATCATCTTTTCCACTGAAGCAACCTCCAGCTGCAAGGCCATCAGCCTATGACTTGAATATCCCAACATCCACCTGAGAGGTTTCATCATGGGGAACTCCAGACTAGAAAAGACTCCACCCAAATCAAGGAGTCTGGTTCCAGAGCCCACACTGAATATGCAGAGGTGGCCAACTATATCTAGGTCACACCTTTCTATCTCCTGCACTGATCTGCCGAGACTCGTTCCCCGGCCAAGGGATTACGTTACACACTACCATGATTGCCACCCTAACAGCACCGCTTCTGACTTCCACCTTACTCCATGCGAATGCTGAGCCCACAAGATTACTCCATCCAGTCATTTTGGTCTCAGCCCGACAAGGTTACGTGGGTGGCCTAGCCACAAGGTACTCTCTGGAGAAGATTACCCCCAGACCCTCAGTCCACGGGTGGATTCTGGTAGCCTTGTGCTAGCCTTTGCTAGCAAGGTACTCTGGTTGCCTCTGGCACATTTCATGAAGGTCTATGTTGGACTGTGTTTGTCTGCCCTCCCCGCTCAGAACGGTACACCAAGAGAGGCCATACCAGGACCTCTAATTCTGTACGCCAAAACACTAGGGATCAGTGAAGCACTCAAACTCCTCCTCCACGCTAAGGTCACAATCTTCTTAGGGACTACAGGCTAATCGGTATTTCGGGGATTTGACATATTTTAGAGTTTTTTCATTAATGTTATTTCAGTACTTGCACCATTCTCAGAAAACCATCACTCAGTCATTGCTTAAGGACTTTGTAAAAAATATTGTCCAGCAGAGCTGGAACTGAAAAACTTATATAATAATTTTTGCTAATTTATCTTTATTTACAGTTAATAAAATGCAAAACTTTTCCCCAGAATTGTGTTTTAAAGCTTCATCATAACCTTTTTCCCCGCCACACAAAAAGGCAAATCTTATGGAAACTTGCTGAAACCGTCAACAGACTCTGGAATGATTTCGCCTAAATGTTTTTGGACTTAGATCTTGCTGGGCAAATGACAACATTTGTGCAGCAGATGTTTGTGTTTTCCCAAAAGAGTGCAGTTTTAACAGGTTAGGAGTGGTTGCTACAAATGGGGCCTTTCAATACGAAAACAGAAGTACAACTGAGGTACCACATAAAAATCACAACTTTCTCACAGCCTCTTCTTTGGAGCAAGCTAACGAAACATTTAGAAGCCTAAATCATTGTAAAGCATCTACTTTAGTACAGGAGACGGAACTCGAGCAGCAACTTTCATTTACACCCAGATAATCCCAAAATGCTTCAGACAAGACCTTGGATTATAATATTAAACTCTCTATTTTTATTATATAGCAATTTTCACCCCATAATCATCATGCAACATCTAACACAGTGTGATGTCCAAACTATAAATAAAGTAACAAAATAAAAACACTTTTATTCTATCACCTATTTTTTGTAATGCAGTACTCAGTACATAATTCAGCTAAGTCACAAAATGCCTGTTGACAGCACACACAAGAATATGCCGCATAATGTGATCATAATACCAGTGCTTCATCCAAGCACAACAGCAAAAGAGGGAAGACACTGTTGGTAAGTATTTGAAGAAGCATGTAAAATGAAATTGTTTATTTTAAATGATAAGCGTGCATTGAGTTCAACCAATTAAAAACCAAATGTTAAAACGTGGTGCGGTAAACCAAAGACATAGCCTGCTGCGTTCGGGGACATCAGGCTGTTTCAAAGCTATAAACATTTTTTAATGTATTCCACAAGCTAAGGAGGCCTTACAGATTGCTTACATTTTGAATAGTAAATAAGAACGTTAAACCTCTAACACTATAAATATTACTACTGTACATATATGTTTTTAATTCACAAGCAGAACAATACAATAATATGTTCATTAATATTATACAGTAAAAACCACAATGGAAGTTTATGTTTGTCACTTGAATCCTTTCATTTGTGTCAGCCACGCCTTGCAGCTGTAGGCCCTACACATAGATTAAATGAAAGTGTAGTCAACTGATGTTAATCTCACTGTACTGTACAGGTACTGTATACTCCCGTATACCTTTCAACCGTACCTGTAGGGATTGGTGACCGGGTTCGAGACGAATCCGTTAAAAACATTGCTCAGATTTTTATATTTTTTTAAAGCCTAATGTTTAATGATTATCTGCGACAACCATATAGAGACTGAAATCCCCCACAGTGAAGAGCCAATCTGCAGTCTACACTGGAAAGGCATATATGAGAGTATAGCAGCAAGTCGCCATCAAATGAGGACTGTCCTGGAACATTCTCAAGGACGCGCCTTGACCATGGCCGGCTGCCATCACATTGTATTTCAGGGAGTGTCATTCTTGGCGAAATGTAAACTTACTGTAACAATAGTAAAACCACGTTCTTTAAAACACATTTTAATTGTTTAAAGTGGAGTCGCCGTATCTTTGCCTGTTTATGCTCTAAACGTCGTGAACAGCCACTCGATGGTGTAAATGGAAGGGGACTGTCATTCGTGCCAGACGGCCAGCTGCTAGTCCCGCAAAACTAATATTTTACAAGTTTTGCAACTACCAAGAAGGTGCGACCGAATGAGCAGCCGTGTGACTTAACGCCTCGCCCAGCAGCGCAGGCTGGCGACACGGCTGCTCTCCGGCGTACGCGGCGTGGCCGCCGTGCCGAACCTCACCTCGTTGACGTACGCGGCGTGGCCGCCGTGCCGAAGCTCACCTCGTTGACGTACGCGGCTACTTCTTCCTCATTTTGAAAGGACGTCTCGTTCGGCGTGAGCAGATAAAACATCATGCGAAAGCCTTGGGAAGCAGAGAGCTGCGCACCTCCGGGAGCCGCCATCGTTGCAGGGATCCAGCAACCGATTCTCCAGAACTGCGCAAATATAATTATTATCTGAAGGCAAGGGCAGACTTTATCCTGAGATTAGTCTGCGCTCGTCGATGAGGGGTCAAAGTTACCAAGATAACTAGAGAAACTGTTGACTTTGCTGTGAAAGTGTGCTGTTCCTCTCTGTTTGTCTATGTGTGTGTGTGTCGATGTTAATTTCTGTAATTTGTGCAACTTTGTCTTTTTTAGATATAAATTTTACTTATTTAAACTTTTATTGTGCATTTTATTTTTTTTTTTTGCTGTCATTAAGCTTGAATTTGCAATACCAGCAACTGAACAATATTCCTGCGTAAGAAAAACTTCATTTTTCTGTGTACGTGCGAGCCTGTGGAAGTGTAACTCGTGTATATCAAACGACGTGTAATGTCCCCAGATTAAGCTTAATTTACCCCCTTACCTGTTCTAGTGTCACTGAACCCATAGCTATCATCTCGCTGATCCCCACATTGTTTTGAATTTACTTGAAAAGGCAGAACGTTTTTATACTGTGATGTACACAAATGTAGTAATGTTATCATAAAATATAATTAAACAGCAAAGTCGTACTCAGTGCACTGGTTATTACAATTAATATTGTAAGAAACAATAAAAAAGATTTCCAGGACATGACGTGACAGCATGGTTTGATGTTTTATGTTATTAGGATTTACAAAGGAAATTAGAATTTGCGTATAAATGCTATTTTATCATTGTTCGGATAATTAGCCAATTTATATATAAAAGTCTCAAACATTTACAAAAGTCGTAAAAATGCAATCCATTTGACTTTATTGTTTCTGTATTGGTAAAACCAATTACACAGCATATTACACAAATTGTTGCAAATTACTTTGTGCGTTCAATAAATGTCAAATCGTGCTCTATTTGGAGGTCAACGATTTTAAAAAGCTTCAGATGTATGCGCAATATTACGGGTGTAACTTTTGGCTGCGGCTGCGTTGTATGCGCTTCAGTTATTAAATATGGCCCAGCCATGTGGTTCATCGACCTCAGGGTCTCTTTGCCCAACTACTTTCACCATCAACACCTATGTTGCTGTCGAGGATCACATTATTTTTTTTTTTTTTGGAAAATCAAACAGGTATTGAATCATGGTGTTGAAACGTTTTTCGTTTATTGTGTTGTTTTTGGCTGGATATGTTTTTACAACAATATTGCTTTCCTCGTAAAAGGAAAGTATCTCCTTGAAGTATTAAGGTGAAGGGATCATTCAGCATGAAAAGTAACAAGGCTGAAAACATTGCCCTGAAGAATTAAAAACAACTTTTATTGGAAATGTAGACGTATTCTTTGGCATCTTTGGCGTGGTTTCTTCAGAGAAATAGAAATAGGAAGTAATGCTTGTGAAATCATTGAAAAAACAAATGAATGCACCCATTTTTTAAATTTTTTTTTTGCCCATACAGTTTTCTCCAGCTAGCATTTGAATACTTATATTTTATATAACAAGCTAGATCAATTGAGTCATCTTTGTGATTCCATTTTTAAACATTCTTTGCCTGTGAAACATACTTGAGTTGCTTGTGGTTGCATCAAAAGCAAAGTCATAAATATAATTTGCAGGATTTTTAAGTCAAGGTTTTTTTAATCAATAAATATGCTAATAATCATTTAAACTTTATGATCTGTCTTTAATTAATATACACTGAAATTTTGATGAACTCCCTTTTGTTGCCTTGTGATCAAATGGACGGGCCAAAAGTGCAACCAATCATTCACTGAAACGTTACCAAGCCAAATTAAGTAAATAAACACGTTTACATAAACATACTTTCACTCAATAGAAGGAATTTTCATTTAATGACACCAAATTCACCATATGTTTAGTGGATTTGTTTTCAATCACTGAATAACAAAAGAGTTTCAGAATACGCTTTGAATCGAATCCATTTTGACAAAGTTTCTCTGTTTGTTTTTTTTTTTTTTTTTTTTTACTAGAAGGCCATAAAGTAAAAAAACTTTGCACAGCTCTAGATCCTGCAGCACGAAAATACAGAGATTTAATTTAATCTCCAGCTGCCACACACACATACAAACGGGTCTTTAAAGCAAGAATTGGCAAATTTTAAGCATGGGAATTAGAATGCATCCTCACAGAGTGACAGGGCAATGGTGAACCCTTAGAATTAAATGTTGCTTTGGAATAGAATCTGATCCACGTGAAACAGGCCGCTAGGCATTTTATGGCCTTGCCTTTAGGGCTAAAGTGCATTTTGTATGGATCTGAGTCTCATTTTCCATTTCACTTGATCATCGTTTACAGCTTGAATATTCATATAAGTATGAAAGCAAATGCTTTGGAAAGAAAGGGTAATGCATTTAGTGGAGGCATAGCTTTATTTAATCTGTAAAGCATTTAATTTGCATCATTCGATTTAGTTTTGTCTCAGAGATTAAAAAAATGTCACTCAAGCAGCAAAAACACGACGTCAATTCAGAAACATACAAGCAAGGTTTATTATGGCAAGCGGTATATTGTCGATAGAAAACTTAAAATGAGTGAAGTTAATAAAAATACTGAGAATTATTTACAGAATTTATATATATACACATACTTATATAAGCTGAAGAATAATTTGATTCTCCTGCACATCTGATTTGATCATAAATCGATTTAATCGTAACTTTTAGCACATACAGTAGAAACTGACACAGGAGAGTAATCAACAGTGCAAAACCTTAGCAAACCCCTGTCAGGTCTTATTGGTGACATACAGTATGGAATGTTCACAACACATAGGCCTTATCAAAACTTGTTTCGTCCATATTCGTAGAAAAAAAACCTGTCAACTTTTATCAGGACGATGGATCACGCTGCGGTTATGACTGCTGTCATGAGTACTACGTGCGCTTTAAATATGTTTGATGATATTTTTTCTGCTTATTTCACTTCCTGAACTCTATTTTTTATTTGAGTGAAAAGACATCCTTATATCTTCTTGTAAAACATTTCTTTTATTGTATCTGTACATACTCGTCCAGAATTTGTCATCAATTAAAAAATCGTTCAAAAATCGACCATCAAAAATCCAGTCCTGTCAAACACATTCTTTCCTGAGCAATGAGGCCAGACCTGTGGCATGGGGGAAGTGGCCTGGGGCACATCATAAGTGAGCATGCTCAGAGCTCTGATCGCTGTCGCGACTGTCATCATTGATGAGGGAGTCTGCCGAGTGATGGAGTCCTGCCATGCCGGAGAACTCTGAGGGAAGCAGTGTCCCCTTCTTCACATTGACTAATTCCTTCTCCCGTGCCACTGCCCCTTGCTGTCCTCCTTTCACACGTTTCCATTTCATCCGTCTGTTTTGAAACCAAACCTTCACCTGAAAAGATAGGAAATGCTGTCAGTCTGCATCTAGTTTTCGCCCACATCGCATAACAAAGAGCGTAATTTTGTACACACATTCAGTATATTGTGAGGAATAGAACAGAAATCGAACACACAATCTATAACCAAACAAGTGCAACTAAAACAATGCAACACTGAGATACGAGAAAATATGTATTATATACATCCATCCATCCACTGCTATCCAGCACAGGGTTTTAGATGGGCCTGGAGCCTATCACAGCCAACACATGTCAGGCGTACACCCTGAACAGGATGCTGCTCCATTGTAACGCACGGCCAGTTTTAGAGACGCCACTTTGGCTAGCTGCTTGTCCTTGGACTATAGGAGGAAATACAGTAAGTACAACATGAGTCGGACATGTAAACTTCACACACACACAAACACAGATCAGGGATAGCATTGGACCCCCCCCAGTCCTGGAGGTGTGAGGAAACAGTGGTGTATACTCAACCCACCTGGTTTTTAGACACATATCAATGTAAAACATAGCTCAGCATGCCTTTACAAAGTTTCTTTCACCACCCACAAGAAATGTGTCATCTCAAAAACAAACCAAAGTCTTGAAACTCAGCAGAAGAAAAATAATCCTTATCTGCAAATGGAAAGTTTTGTTTTCTTTGTGTTAGTCATCAGCTTTAGGGTCCTAATGATTGTAATTATTGCCTTAAGTGGCTACTTCTATATTAGCAATTATGTGCTGATGCATCAGTCACATCTGCTCCTGGACATCAATCTCTTTCTGGTTTCCCTTACTCAACAAGTTGGCCAGTATTTACGTCTCTCAGAGTGATGATTAAGCTGTTACTTAAAACGGTAGGGCCTAGCGTGCCGATTTCTCCCAGTCATGGGAGAAGACACTGCGAGGAGGACATCTCTGGATTATTTTAGGGGTCGTCACGCTGAGGCCAGTGGTCACATGGCCCGGGAGATGGTTAACAGTGCAAACGTTTGTGTTGGGTTTTGGCAATGCCTGTCGCACAACTGACTGCCTTAGATTCTCCAGTGACTTGTTAGATGTCAGGAAGATTCACTAAAAATCATACAATGGCAAATGGAAAAACCGTAAAGTTATTATTTCACTCAGCTGGTGTCAATAACTGCAAATATTTAATCTGACAACTTTTCATATGTTTCTTTTTAATATCGACTGACATAAAAAAGATATAATGTCTCAGTTATACCAGGATTATTAAACAGGTGATTTGACTTCAGTGTGTGTATTCTGACATGCTTACCATTAATCTAAATTTTGAAACCATTAACGATATTAACAGAGATGGAGATAAAGAATATTTTAGGTTGCTATATTTAAACTGATGTAATATGAAGTGTTGGGGGATGCTTCTAAGATATTAGTGCCTTTAAATACTGTTCTACATAATTGCACTTTAAAGTAAAAAAAGATTCTGTGATATTCAATGAGCTAAGAAAAGTTTTAAATATATTTCAACTGTCTTATAGTTAAATCATCATTTAAAGTGACGTCCAATTTTATTTTTAGTCTTTATATTTTAGTGTATATATTTATACAAGTATATATCTGTCTGTTTGTTTCTAAATAAATATCTTATTCTGTGATTAAGTATAAACACTTCAGAGCAATAATCTATTAAACTCATCTACATACTACAGAAACATCTTGAAATAAATCTCAGACATAAACATTTAAAGGCTATCAATGAGGGAAATTATTTTTTATCCTTATTTTAAAACTGTACATCCACCATAAAATAATATTCAGATTCCCAAGATTTCTCACTTTGTACCAAACACGACAACAATTATCATCAACACGAAGAAAGGAATTTTGCATGATGGACAAGGCAATTTGAAAGTGGATTGAAAAATCGTCATGTTTCAGGGCCATTTCAATTATAGAAACAATTTGTGTACTGCTCGATGACCTTATGACACGTTATGTTTTAATATCATCTTCCAGTCAACGATGGGATAGACATCACCATTGCCAACACTTCCATTAAGGAAATGTAGATGTATATTAGCTTGTTGGGGCATTTTTCTGTCATGTGACAATGACAGATAAAAACTGAAACGTGCAGCAAGAGTTTATTTTTTAAAATGGAGGGGGGTGGTATGACAAAATGCCTTAATAGACAGCACTCTCTTCACCAGTTTCCATAGCTTAACTATTACCTAGCTGAAGGGATACTTGGGGTATATGGAACATGGCGTCGACCATCCAAAATTACAGCTGGCTAAAAAGAGTAGGCTCACTAAATTGCACTTGTGCCAGAAGTGTGTTATTCCGTGTATTTTCCTCTCCGGTTTACCATTTCATGATGGCATCACTCCAAATATAACATCCAGGCTTTTTCAGTGTTCAACTTCATTTAATCTGTAATACATTATTAGCGTAGGGTTTTTATTGCATTGTTTAAGTGAACTGACTCTTAATGTCCTCTAGGACATCCTATATTTTCATCTTACATTTTGGACACAGGGTTATATGGATGTGGAACGGTTGTCGTACTTGTCTTTCTGTGAGGTCAAGGTTGACGGCTATTTCATATCGCCGCAGCCTTGTCAGGTAGTTATGGTGAGCAAACTCCGCCTCAAGCTCTCGGATCTGCTCCTTGGTAAATGCGGTCCTCTCCTTCCTGGGCTTGCTGCTCACATCCGACTTACAGTTCCCCTCCTGGGAATCTGAAATGAAAACACAAAGCATGAGGAGAAATGGGTAGGGAAAAGAAAAGTTGGTCAGTACACGACAGGTGCATGCGTTCGATGTCAATAAGATAAATGTAGGGAAGGAATCAACAGTTGTTGTTTAAGCACTGTGTAAGTGGCTTGGGAGGTCCATTCTTGTTCTCCTGTGCTTGGCAGTGGCAGCTGTTTGCAGACAATGGACCGGCTGCAGCACTTTCCAATGTGGAGTTAATTTGTCTTACTGTTAATGGAATCGGCTACTCTTATGACTTTAATATGGAACAAAACAGCTTTACGGGGCGCGTAAAAATATGTTGTGCCTTCTTTTATTTACATCAGGCTTTTATGATGTGTCTTTCTTTATGATCACGAGTTTGCCAATTAACGCTGCGCTGTGGCGTTTTTTTAATGGCTTTTTCCCATCTGTGCCCACCCCTCACTTCAAAACCCTCACCCTGCCCCCTAATTTCTGAATGCTGTCTATATGAAACGGACCTTGTTCCAGTAAGTGAGAACTGTAGTACACAAGAAAGCATTTAAGTTGCCAGAGAGCAAGTTCCCCATGCCTCCCTCTACCCCATGCTATAGAGAGTTGAGCCAAATCCTTCTTTAACAAAAAAGGAATGGAACAACGGTGCATTGGGGCCGAAAAAGACAAAAAAAAGACATGGTAAAATAAGAAAATGTGAAGAAAATATGAATATTACATCATGTTACCAGTAAAAAAAATGGTAGCTATAGCAGTAAATGTGTGTGTGTGTGCGTGTGTGTGTTGTTGTTATTTAATACCTGAAGTAGTTTCTTCTGTATCAGTTACATGCCTCTTGTGAGGAGACATTGCGGTTTGTGTATTTGATATTACTTTATGAAGTGAGCCTCAAGGTATTGAAGGCCTTAGCCATTCTACAAAAACTGCACTAACCGTGGAATTTCTGCTAACCCAGTTGGTAATCTGAAAATAAATTAAAGGTAAAGCTTACCAACCAGGGGACTGACTCAGTACTTCAGGGAGACAAAGACTGAACGTCTATAAGAGTGAATGCTTTAAAGATTGAAGAAAGCAGCAGCGGTGAATTTTCATTTTTAGACTGAGTTGTAAGTTATATAATAACTCATTATAGTCAATGTACGATTTCCTTGTCGGAAATCTTTTGTGTTTTAAAAAACAACCGTTGCCATGTAAACATGTACGCACGCTCATATCTTATGATCATATCTTGTCATGTTGTTTTCACAATATGTTTCACTTTCAAATGTTTGAGTAAAGATATCATTTTAAATTCCTTTATTATTTAAATGATGTTTGTTAGTGCATTGAAATGTTTTTGTTATCGAAGGTTGGACCCGTATAATTAATTCTACTCATGTCAACATGGAAGTGCAAGAAATTAAAGATGATGTAATTTTTAGAATTAATGTATGCCTTTGATATATGTTGAGTTTTCATGTATTTATTTTATATTTTACAGAATTTATACCCTCTGATTCTGAATAGCATAAGAGGTTAGAAGATGGATGAACTTGCATAAGACGACATGGACATAACTGAAAACTTACAAGTAAAACAGTTTGGGGAGAGTGATTTTTTCGACAGAATCGGTAAAATCTTGGAGAGCAAGCTGCTTGTCATGCCCAGATTTATCATTCAGTTTCAAATGAATTATTTTTACGATACGCTTCTTAATAGAACCATGCTACAGTTACACAGAGCAGTACAAAATACAGGCGCGAAAAAACAAAGACACTCGGGAACAGTTCAGTTACAGTATTACTGTATAATCCTGCCCGATGCTTATAAGAAACTCTCATGCCTACTTCACACCTCGTTACAAATGCCCCATAGTTATTGACCTTTTAACCTGATTTATTTACTTTACAGTGTAAGCCAGCCTTTGCTTTGTTATCATTAATATTAGACAATAATTTTATTTACTTTCTGTTAAACATTACTATTAGGTTAGAAAAACTGATCCAGCTGCTTGAAGGCAATGCAGCTTATAAATAAAACACTTTTACAGCCTAGCCACTAGACCACAGCAATTAGGTCTCTGGTGTGACTTTCATCTCGCTACAAAAAGAAATCGTACGAGAAAAGCCTTGTGATTCTTCAAGGTCACTAAATGGATAAACACAGTCTGTTTTGGTCTTAAAGAACAACTCAGCTCCACCAGGTGGGTAGCAACAAAACAAATGGCTTAGTGCTGAAATTACTAATGGGCAGCAAGCAGTCATTCCATTAAGTCACATGTTGCACAAAACTGAAATTAAGTTTCAGTTTTATAATCTATATCCAAGGCAGAAAGCTTCTCCTGCCTTCAGTGATGGATGTTTAGTGTCGTTTACTTGACAAGCTAAGTCAGCGTCGCTAACATGAGGCAAGTGTAACTAGCGAGTGGGCACAACATTTGAAAATTTGTCATTAACATTTATTAAACAATTTTAACAGGTCTTTATGATAAGCCTTTCCTAGATATTAGGACTCAATGGAGTCTCGGCACATTGTACAGTTTCTATGACGCAGACTGTACAAAGTATAAGACCTTCCTTCAAAACGCAAGTGAATCAGTCACTAAGAATGGTGTCCTTAGCTCAGTTGGTTAAAATACTTCCTTTATGGCCTTTAATGTGAAACAGCTTCCAGATACTAGAGGTGTGTTGACTCTCTCAGTACCTTTCAAGTTAGCGTAATCTTGTAATGGTGATAATCAACGGAAACTACATTTATGAGGCTGGTGAACGCGAAAGGAACAGTCAAAAAAAAAAAACAATTCAAGGCATTAGATAGCTATTGTGATGCAACAAATGAGAACAACACATCTTAATTGTATATATAATATGAAATAATACAAGGTTTCTCTTGGGTTTCTGATTCCAGAGAATGAATCTCTTCGGTTTCAGTGAGCCCGGAACATTATTTAGACAAACGACTACACCCGCTAGCTAACCATATTCAGTAATAAGAATGATTAGTGACGGCATGAAGAGAAAATAATGAAGACTGTGCTCTGGAGGCTGTAACCAGAGAGTCTCAGAGTTCAAGTGTTGTGTTACGCGTCCTTTAACTATGGAGAATTCATATGGATATAAAGGATACTTTTAATTCAGCCCAGCTACAGAAGATCTAACTTTATAAACCATTCCAAATGCTAGCCTACTGTATTCTCTTTCTGCTTTAAAGGGCTTCAAAACCTATAAATGTGGTGTTTATCTGTTTTGTTTTAAGTTTATGCATGTTCATAGGAGCACTTATACGGCGATCTAATTGTAATTCTGAAAATCAAAAATACTCTGACAGCTTTGAAGTTCTGTAGCCAGGCTAAATTTCAATTCATCACTGAAAAATTCTTGTTTCTGTTTTAACAAGTGGTGTGCAGACTTTGCTTTGTGTACTACGCTAGTCAGTGGTGCATTGCATGCCTGAATAAAACTCAGAATACAGGATATATAATTAAGGTTGTATGTCGTCACATTTTCCAAGAAGAAAAAAATAACAGCGCAACAATAATTGACTATGTCTTTGTAGCTCATAGTAAAGAAAGTTAACTTAATACTTTATTGCTAATCAGTATTTTTATGTTTAACACTGCAGGCTCACCACAGTTCATTTTATGAGTTTTGTTTACAATTGTAAATCTCAAAGGTAAGCAGTTGAAATTGTTCAGTAAAATTCTTGAGGGAACAAAGTGTCTGATCAGAGCTAGACATATCAATGAATTGCCAAGTGGACTTTTATGCCCGCTTGAATGTAACATGCAGCAGCTTTTAAAATGGGGGTTAGCTTAGTATGAATAAAGGAAAATTAATGTCTATATGCGGGAACTTCAGGAACATTCGTCCGTGCTTCCGTATTGATTGATTAGCTGAGGATTCCAAGGCATGTTTCACCAGAAATGTACACATTCACCAAATATGTAGCAACATCTGCAGGCATGTCACTTCTCTCTATTAAAAAAATAATTGAATGAATATCATGAATGTTGTTAATTTGATGCTGTTTTGAAAACAATTTCACCGTCAATGGAAATTCGTTGTGATGCTCTCTGTACATGTAAACATTATGAAACATCGCTAGACATAAAAAATGCACAGTAACGAAATATGAAAAAATTCCATGTATATGTAGCTTGCTCTATACTTTATCTCTATCATGAATTTTTATTTGCTAATGCACATTTATTGATTCGTTGACCAATGACACGAATATAACTAGCCTATGAAAGGTAAGGTTAACTTACCTTGTAAAAAAACCATCTTGCTATATATTGAACGGTCTATATTAAATACAATATTATTTAAACTTTATTGCCATACTTAACATATTTTGTGATATCATACGTTTCAGAAAATAATGCTTAATATTTTCTAGAAATTTAACATTCTTTTTAACTTTATTTCTTTTTGAATAAGTATTCATAAATTCATAAATATGTATTATTGAAAACTGATAATTTAGATATGATCAAAAATGTTCAAAGGTACTTACAGTGTAACTCTGAATCTAGTGTGACTTTCCATTAAAATCATTACATAAACCTCCCCTTTCAAAGCAGCTAGAAGTAATTCTGAAAAAATATTCAAAGGGTTTATAATGTCTTAAGTGGACAAAATGACTTTCTCTGAAATGATGCGACTAAGCAATCTGAAACACGGCTTTGCATGTGTATTGAACTCGGTGCTAGTTTAACGCACACGCAAAGATGTGTTTCGGGATGCTCAGTCATATTTCGTATTAGCTGTTACTCGATTAGCTGCTGCCCGGTTAATATTTTCATTGTGAGTGACTGTTTCCGCTAGAATTCACAAAGGTGCCCACGAGAGCGAGGGGCGGGGACACTGGCTGTCCTAATCTTACCTGTGCTGTCACTTTTCCTTTTGCTGTTGCGCTTCTCCGCCTCGTCTGGGGACAGCGTCTGCCGCCCGAAGTCCCCAGGTACACAGGAGGCCCCTGTTGGGCCACCGCTGCCTAGACTAGGGGTTGTGGCACATAAGCTGGGGCCACCGGGGCCCAGGTCCGGGGGTGCGGCACTGTGAGCCGGGAGACAGAGGCTGTGTCGGGGGTTGGTGGGTGCAGGGGAGGGCATCTGCGGAATGTGCCAACTGGACTGCTGCTGGTGCGGCTGTTGCTGTGGAGGGTGATGCTGCAGTGCCGGGTGCCCGCGGTGGTGCGGTCCACCAAACAGCCCCTCGTCGCCCGGGTAACCGCCAACGACGCAGGAGGACGAGGAGCCCGACAGGTCAGGGTAGGAGACGTGGTCGGAGCGCCCGTGCAGAGCCAGCGGTGACTGTGAAAATGCAGAGTGCAGGGCCTGCGGGGAGGCGTGGGGGCTGCGCAGGCAGCCGAAGAGCGTGTGATCCATCGCATGCAAGGAAAAGCCCCAAAGTGACCAAAGGTGGAGGGCAGACGTACCAGAAGGAAAAGCAGTGGCTGAAAATCCCAGTTATACCACTGCTGGCGAGCTTTTGGCTTCTGCAGCCTCTCCTGCTTCTTTTTCCTGCAAAAGGGGGCTAAATGACAGCAAAACTTCTCGATGGTGTTGAAAGGGAGCTCGCGAGATAATCCCAAGCATGCGGACAGTTGCCAGGCTGCACTGGGTAAACAGTGAACCCGAGATAAGGCACTGCAGAGACTCTCAGATGACAGGAGCCTGAAGCCGGTGGACGGGAAGGTGGGCCCAGGGAACTGCTCTGAGGGGGGAGCCTGTGAAGGGAATGTTATAAATAGAGTGTAACTCGAGAGGGAGGCTGGGTCACAGAGTCTGCACTACTGACCACATGCGTACGATGGCCCTTGGAAAAGCGGAGCATAATAAATCTGAGCCATTAAAATGGCCATGCCTTAGGAAAGCCTGCCATATATTTTGGACTCCAGCTCTCTGACCCCCGCTGGCACTCTTATTTTTTTTTAATCTTTCTAAAAACGTCGCCGTGTCAGCGTGAGATTTTGAAACAAGTTTAGGGAATCCTAATGCCACACAGATAAAGCGTGTCTGAGAGTAAGTTCTCAGGCCCGAGTGAAAAGTAATGTTATAATTTGGCTCACTGTAGTTCCCGAGGGTTTTTAAAACCGTTTTCTCATCCTGGCTCACCTGTTGCTTTAACTTCCCTGTCATAGATTTTTTTTCCCGTTAGAGTTTTTACCTGATGAGGCCTTTATAAAGTGACCATGATTTCTATAATTATACGCAATCTTTCATTTTTATGTAACAGAGGATTATAGTATCTTTCAAAAGATTGTACAAATAGTTTTACTAAAACCAAACATTTAAAGTGTAGTGTGGCACGTTCTATCGAAACTCTTTTCAACGTTTGACAATTCATGATTTAATTTGTTAACAGCTGTGGGTGGCAAACATTTTTTAGTATTTGAATTAATTTTCATTTTCATAAAATAATATTGTTCACCCTCAATTCAGACATTTTCAGATGAGCTGTACTCATGAGGTGAAAAAACATTGCGTCTCTAAATCTTCACGATGAAAGAGAACTTGTCATTGCGGGGGAAACGTACATGAATTCATCAAGTCAACTGGGATGAAAAAACTAAACCCGGTACAAACGTTTTAACACCCCTTCAGATCAGTTCAAATTTACTGTAGGGTTTCTTGGATAAGAAGAAAACTGTGGCCTACCAGAAATAACAAAACAAATGTCCGTATTCAGATAACAAATCATTTAAAAAGTATCATATAATCACAGGCAATAAAATGTGTTGTATTCCTATACTAACTGCATTAGCAAATTTGCTTATTTGGCAACTTATTTGGTGAGTTCTAGATGACATTACTGAGCTTTGTTCCTATTGTTAAATTTAGACATTTCACTCTTTGATCTTTGAAAGGAGAAATCACCAGGGTTTAAAAGTGCGGATGTTGATAACAAATCAGACATTGACTTGACATCAGCCTACGCTTGGATGCTGGTGAACGACTTGTCTGTTTGGCCACTGCCGCCGCACCTATTAAAGGCCTGTAGGCATATTGTGAGGTTTCACCACATGTATGGAGCCACCCTGAGAAAGGAAATTAAATATATTTTGAAGGAAATTGCTTTAGCAGATACATGAGAAGTGAACTTGGGCGTTATTGCTCTGCCAGTCCCCCCGCATCCTGCATGGAGAATTCCACGTCTGAAACGTGCGGGAGTAAGTCTAAAACTCCAGTGTTTACCTTACAAATTGTGGCAATTAGCAGCAAAGTCAGATTATATGTTTATTTAGCCCCTCTGCGCCTATTAATACACATGTGGTTTCATTCTTCCAGCATTCTCTCCTCGGCAGTGCCCTGCGGCTCAAACACCTCCATGAATCCACCTCTTGTGAGCTCCGTCAGCTCCTAGCCCACAGCCCCGATCCCACGCAATGCCGGACATTTCTGCGGATACCAGACAGAGGAGATGTCTCCCTGGTTTTTCTTTTTTTTTCTGCTGGTGAGTGTTCTCCCCTCCGAAGGCTCATCAGGTTGGCAATGGCTGCGTATAGGGGTGCATCTTTTTTTTTTTTGGTTTGTTTTCACTGTGTTCCTGGGAGGGCTATCTTGATTCAGCATGACCGCCGCCTTAAGCAGGTTCCAGGGCATCAGACGCTGGGTAAGGACCTGTAACTTACTCTTGAACCTGTTTCTGTCCATCAGCCCTGAGGTGGGCTGACCGAGAATCACAGGGTGGGCCAGGAATGCTGGTGGAACAGAGGAAAGACGATGCATACTTGATGAACATATGTACGTTTACAGGATAAGCTGTTCCGCGAAAATCCAAGCTTGCAAAATGATCTCCCATCACATAAAACCTCTTGAAAAATGATAATAAAATCTGCTGCTGCGTTCAACTAGATAAGCATTGCATTGCTGTATATTTCATATTGGCAAATATAGAGCAAAGAATGGAGCTTTTACCCTAAACATAAGCATAGGAGTTTCACACGTGCAAATTTATGTTTTAAAAAAACTGATTAAATGAATTGATAGATTTTCTTATGGTACACTAACTGTTCAGCATCAAAGGCTATCATGTTGGAGTGTTGATAGGGGAATGAAGGCGATAGCATGCATGAAAAGAAACCTCAGCCTAAATGAAAGAGTTTTAAGTTATTTTGTCACTGCCCTGAAGGATAATGTAGTATTAAAGACAAATGTCATACCGGAGCTTGTTTAATGTATATACTTTTCATTTAGATTCAAAAGACAAAAACATGGATGATTTAAAGATTACATCTTACACCAAACAAAATTCATAACGTTTTGGAATTCTCCATGTATTTTTTTAATATTAAAAACAAAATCAATGTGGCATAACATTTAATTCCAATTAAGTCATTGTTATGTATGTTGAGTGTTCATTTTTCAAAAAAGAAGGGTCACCTCTAAAATCAGTTAAAATCAGACAGTATCGAGTTTAAAATAAAATTATTTTATAAATGAAGAAAACCAAGAACTGAGATGTTTATTGTAAACTCATGTACTGAAAATTGGAAACGTGATATTTATATTAATGTTATAGTAAATCACACCTATGGTCTGGGCTTGGGGATAAGGTGTCCTTCTTACAAAGTCTGAAAAGTCTTTTAAAAAATAAATTAGAAAGATAACAGAGAAACATTAATAATATATTAGGCAATACTCACATTTATTTGGGTTCAAACGTGGAAGAAATGGCAAGGATGACTCAGGATCGCACATACTGGGTCGCTATGAGTCTAAACCGACTTGACGGCACCTAACAACAACAACTGTGAATAATAAATGAAAAATACTCAATGAAAACAAATATCGACAGTTGAAAGGTGACGCACAGTAATGCTTCTTCATTTATGACATTTCATAGCCAAGAAATAATTAGTTGACTGATTCGGCTATTCCAAATTGAAAATTATAGTCTTTTTAGGCTGTTCGAAAATGAAGAGTCATGGAAAAAAATTGTTTCAGATGTTTTACAAGGCAGAATTTTTTACAACTATATAGAATTTCTTAGAGAATTTTTAAAGAGTTATGTCGCATTAAATAAATTTACAAACATTTAAATGAGTACCGGCCTGTAAAAATCACAAGTTAATTTCTAGTTTTGCCGTTTGTTCGAGAACTATATGAATTAAATATTTAAGATCTATATTTGTAATCTCAGTATGTTCTGAACATCTGTTAATGTAGTTTCTCGGGAGTTTTGGTACATTATTGTCCACTGTGATGTGCTTAAAGTGAGTGAAAGATGATTTTATTAGAAGTAAGGGAATATACACATAACGTCAGTTGACTTTCGAAAGGTTGCAATGCCGGTTCATTAGAATTTTGTTTTGCCATTTGATTTATTTGGTAGCTGCATACAAATTATTGAAGTTTAGTTTGAAGAACTAAATCAGAACTTGGAATTGAAAGAGTTAAGTTCCAATGGTATCATTCTTATTGGACTGTTAATATGTCTTTAAAGGTCTTATTTTTGTATATAATATTTATCAACAAATATGTAATAGTAATATAATTTAATTTTAATCTGAGTGAATGTCCATCTTTTCATTAGTTATTCTAGCATTTAATGAGTAGATTTTCAAAACAACAAACTGTAAAAAGATTCACTTGCTTACAAAAAATAAATGATTAGTAGGATATTGTGTTTAATCATCCTTGAAAATATATCTTAACTGTATTATAAGAGTTAAATAAAATATACTAAATACTGGCAGTTGTGCTAAAATTGTTTGATTAAAAGTTTGCCATCTCTATTTCCAAACAGTTGGAGATGTATAAATCAATCAATTATAACTTTGCCATTGAACAGTTAGAGAAACACAAGTGATGAGTTCCAGATTACTGTAAAGTAAAATCACAAAACATTAAAACATAAATGAAAATGACTAAGGCAGCATCTTCATTTGCTAAAAAAAAAAAAGAATTCATTAGTGATGGGACGAGTGAGGCTTCAAAACCCATGGTGGGCGGGAGTATTTTGAACTAACCAACCAATGCCAGTGCAAAAATTATGGTAAAAAACCTGCAGTGGGTGGGAGCATCTTGAACTACCAGTCATTATCAACACTAAATGAGGTTTTGAAATCCATCCATCCAGCATTGATTGGTTATTTCGGGATACTCCAGCCTGCCAAGGGCTTTGAAGCCTTATTTGTCCCATCACTAATTTAAAGTCACAAAGCCGGTTAAGGACAACATCTCCTCTGTGCACAAGAGACAAGACATAGCCGATGGCATGCTCCGTCATTCCTCTTTAAAACGGAATAGTGGACGGGTAAAATCTGGGATGCTGAGGTCATAGATGGGAGACGATGACGGGGCACGTGTCTAAGAAGCCTGTCGTCCTTCTCGTTTCACAATCACGTTCCGCTCTCCGTGTATCACAATGCGAAGTTCATGCAGCAACTGCCTGTTTGCCGATTATGGCAGGATGAATCTTAGCCTAAAAGGACAAATTTAAAGAAAAAGCATGTGTATAGCCTGAAGCTATTTTACTTTGCTTTACATACAAAGGTTAGCGAACATCCAAAAGACTCAATGTTTCCATAGATCCTACACTTATAATGTGTTTTCTTCCTTTGGCACCTTTTCTATGGATGTCTGTGATATGTATATCACAGCAAAGCATCTATCCAGAAAGCACAGTGTGCCGTTCTGTGCAGCCTTACGGCACATATTAAATGTGTCTTTTTTTTTTATGATATCATTTGCCGTGTGAATTCCTGTCTGTTACTGCAACAGTCAATCATCAGTACTTTTGTGATGGGCTGCACTTTACTTTATGAAGGGATCCTGCTTTGCCTGCTAGAATACGAGTGTCTTTCCTAACCCGCAGCACGGTGCATTGTTCAAATAAGGCTAAATAATGCACACGGGAAGTTCATCTGTTATGATTTAATGTCTTCCTTCTCTTTTTGAAGGTTCATCCATCACTGCCAGGTTTTTGGATATTGTTTTTGGCTTTATGAGAAAACGATGCTTTTGTACCCAGCATAATTTCACACAAATCTCCTCTGTATGGTATCCACAGGTCAATCCACTACAGAACTGTTACCTGTGATACAGGCCATTTCAGGTACTACAACCAAGATCTCTTCCCGCACGAAAGCTTGCACAGATAGTGGTAGGTGAGTGGGAACACACTGCCCTCTGCTGTTTGGTGGGTGCCCATAACCAGAGTAAGGCGATGTGTAAAAGGCTGCTAATTTATTTTGACCCACAATGTCGTATCATCTTCACTGTGGCATAATGAGCAACAATACTGCATGGTCATGATTATCACTTCATACGCAGTATACTGTATATGGAAACAATATAGTTTATGTGACTTCCAGAATCATCACTCTGCTGATCAAAAGTATAATAAAATCTGAAAGCTCCAAATTTAGATTTTTATATAGGTTAAAGGTCTTAATATTGTGTACATAATATTAATACTTATCTATGAAATGTAAAAGACAAATTCACAGGCAAGGATTATTGTCGTTTGGTATCACTCAAAAATAACTCTAACCTAATATAACCCATTGACCTCTGCATATTTTTCAGTCGCTGAGGTCATTGACTCAACTCCTGGGAGCTATTTTCCTCTTATTCTCCTCTCACGCTGGGAAGTGGAGTTCCCAAGCATTTCCCCCCCCCCAGTTACAGAACAATCCCATCCTCTCCCAAGCTAGTACCCCCCCTCCCCCAGCTGCTCCAACTGCCTGTCCAGATGACAGGCCGATGACGCATGCTCTGAACAATGGAAGGATATCGAGACAAGCTACTGACAAAACGTGAATGCTGTTGAGTGTTGACAAGGGCTTACTCTGTGGGGATTTATAGGCAAAATTGGACAACAGACTTGAAAGACACATGTAAATTTCCACCTATAATCATTTTTAATGTACTCTAGATACAATACCTAAACTTTTCTTTCTGTGGGAGTTAAATACGCAATTACATTTGATCCTGTAAAATAAATCAATTTGTTCTTTAGTTCTATGAAAAACAACAGTAATAAAAACAATAACAACAGAACAGCAATAATAATAACTCTCTGATTTTACATAAACCATTACAAATAAACCAGTATTAACTAGACAAAAGCATGGGAGCCAGTTCAAATCAATGTGCAATTGTCTTAACTTTTACTTTTAGCCAGCTTTTGGTTCTGCTTTAGAACTTTGGGTTTGTGCAAGATCACCTTGAAAGTTTTAATCAGAAATATCTTAGCTGGTGTCCCATATGAGGGTGGGGGGCCCTGCTCTGGGCTTCACATATTGAAGAAATTAAACAGGTATACATCAGCGCCACCCCCACCCCTCCTACACACACTCACACACTCACATATCATGTACCTTGTAATGGACTCATTTCGGATGCAATGCTTTCTGACCTGTTCATTTTCACTTTAAAGTCCAAACGTTTATATATTTACTCCACCTATTCTTTCATTCGCCAGTACATCAGTGTACTGTAGTTTTTACTCTGACATTTTTTTAAATGTTGAGGACAGAAGTAATTAAACAGAGACGCTGACTAAAATAACATACCCGCATAACATTTGCAATACATTTCAAAGTCAGTCTATCTAGTGGCATTCATTTTATAAGCACATATGCCATTGAAGATTTTATGGAAAAGAGGCTTAATAATATTGTGGCTATGCCTGGTACAGACTCAGAAACTTAAGAATTTGATCCCCAAGAGTTGAAATGGATGGCTAACCAGCAGTTTTTAAAAATTTTACCCTGAATAAATAACCTTCGTATATATGTGAAGCTAACAAAGATTTTGATGTTGAACAGCCAGTATAGGTAACTCCTTAAATGATCAGCATCGGCTACTGAATTGCTTGCTTGGGAAATCCTGACAAGCAGCCAAAAACACAAAATACATCTGCTGAGTAGTCTACTAGTAAAGAAAATATTCAGTGTGTATTTTACAGGTAAAGACATAATGACAGTCCTGGAAGTTTGTCTTGATACTCGGTCGATACTCAGCATACATTTTACAGGTAAAGACGTAATGACAGTCCTGGAAGTTTGTCTTGATACTCGGTCGATACTCAGTATACATTT
>JAACJT020000110.1:13491497-13506562 GCA_009936485.2 Gymnarchus niloticus | reverse complement strand
TTAATCAGTTGAGCATGATTTTCAGTTAACTCAGATGTGGCTTCTGCTTGGTTGGAATGAAAACCTGCACCCACACCCATGCTTTGTGGATAAGATTGGACACCCCCTCTGTAACTACAAAATAATTATAATTAAGAATAATTAAAAAATGTTTAGCTGAGGGTGACACCGTAGTTCGGTCAGTAGTGGCGTTGCCCCATACTTCCAGGGTTGCATGTTTGAATCCCCCCAGTGTACTGAGTGTGGAGCTTAAATGTTCTCCCTGTATTCTGCTGGTTTTCTCCAGGTACCCTGGGTTCCTCCTATTGCCCAGGTGACTTGATGCTTCTAGATTGTCCCTAATGTGTGACTGTGATTGTGTGAGTTATGATGGACTGGCAAATTATTTACAGGGTTAGGTTCCACCTAACACCCCTTTCCCCAATAACCCTATATTTTAATAAGAATTTGGAAGATGGACAGAAATGTGCAAACAAGAATAGTTTAATCACAAGAATTCAGACTTGTGTAACCTTATCTTTACATGACACAATTAAATATAGAGAATGGAATCCTGCAGAGACGATGCTGCTGAGATGATGCAATTATTTAACTTTATGTTAATATATTTACTCTCTTCTAGTCTGAACACTCTGCACTCAGAGTACCTTATGCTTTCAGAAAGTTCCAGAGAAAGCATCTGCTCAAGGTGAAACAGGGTAGATGATATACCTTCGATAATGACTGCTTTGTCCACTGCATTGCCTTTGTGTCTGTTGTCAGTTCCAAAGTGTTTGTATTTATAGAGGAACAAATTAAAGTCAGACCCTTGTTTAGAGATTGGCTTTCTCGTTGTTGTTGGAATTTCAAAAGCCAGTCGCACTTCCCAGAAAAACACGCACGAAAGTACACACACTCACTCATACGCAACAGTCTTGCATGTAACACAAGCATAAATACTGAGGGATGGCATTCGCACACAGGAAGCAGAAAATCTGTGAAATCCTCAGTCATAAATCATTGTTGCTGCCAAGGCTAGAACATATTTCATGCTGAAGTGAAAATCTGATTCTCATAGGGTAACTCAAAGCTCCCCTGCCAATTACAAATTCTGCTAGATTAATTTATTCACTCTTGGTGCTACGAGAACTTAACGAAGTGATGAAGTTGTCTCTACCCGACGGACTCGATACACAAACAGTAAGCCCAGCTGCCTTGGCTTTATGAGAATCAGAAACGCTAACCGTCTAATATACCATGCCTTAACGTTCTGTGAAAAAATGTGCTGCAAAATTAATCATTTTCCATCAGTAAAAAAACAAAATGCTAGATAATCTCTAAAAGGGATCTTTGCTAAACCTGTTGTTGCAAAACTTTTCTTTAATTTCCCATGTAACTCCACCGATTTTAGCACTGAAGAAAAACACCTTTCTGGATTTCGTCCAAATCGAACGTCGGCTGCGGCGAGCCCCGTAGCGAGTTTCCAAGGGGATTCACTTTGGCGTACTCTCTCTGGTGCCACGGTGAAACTTCATACTGAAAACAATAGCTGTGAAAGATGAGAAATCAAAGAAACCATACACAGAGAACGCTCTGTCAATGTAGGGTACTGGAAACGCCACCAGGACAGGAAGTGTCCGCACTTTCAGGGCCAGCTCCTTGTCTGATTCTAAAGCAAATATACAACTAGTGCAACCTGTGACAGGATATTTGTTTGTGCCAACAGCCTGTCAATTGAAACCGCAAAATTCAATTTCATCACATTTTATACATAACGCTTTGTAATGAGATGTGTTCTTTTTTACAAAAGCACATTGCACATAAATCAAACTGTCCATTGTCGAGCAGTTTGATTTATTGATACAGTCCTTTCTGGTCCAAGTCTTTATGGACTTCCAAATACGGGTAATCACACTATCATGACGCAAAAGAATTGAATGGAACATAATTACAGCTAATTGCTGAACATAATTGGACCCCCTACCCCAAAACGGGGCCCACCCTGGGACCTTGGCATGTTGCAGGCACTGTTTCCTGATCTCCCAGAGAGTGGCCTTGGCAAAGCACGGGTGTTAGTTTGGCGCTCATCGGCTCTCTGCACCGCGGGTGACGTGTGAAGGTTGCAGTATCTGTCATGACAGACGCTGCTCTCCTCATCTCCCCTCCCCCTGTCACACAGCGGGAATGCTGTCAGGCCTGATTCCCCGCTGACTCACTGGAGTGGAAAAAAAAAAATAAAAATCAGTAACGACTCAAAGGAAATATGGAAGGGATTATTCTGACATACAATACAAATCACGCTGAGTGGAAGAAAGAGAGTCAGAGATGGAGTGGAACAGGAGGGAAAGATGGGGAAAGAGTTTGGGCACAAGGCATGGAGAAAAGAGCCATCCGTGCACACAGGATAGGTGTTGCTGGAGAACCAGCAGGGCGTTTGCAAAGGTTATTGACCCCATAGGTCTCAAAGCTTGCAAGAACATTTCTGATTTCTGACACAGATGGCCCATAACTTTGCTACTGGTCTACTAACAAACATCATCCAACTAATGGTCATTCAAACACATCAAAACGGACTGTGCATTTATGTTGATTTTTCCACACTTTTCATAACAGTAATCAATCGAGCTATAACTGTGTTCGAAGAAAATCACCGTCAGAAAGTTGGAGAGTTTTCAGTTCTTCACTTCACTTATGTCAAAACCCACTCTGTCATCTTTCTAACAAGGCCTTCTTGAAGTATTCTTGGTTATTTTGCAATGAGTCAGCATGTGCACAGAGAGACACCTCTGCATAAACTGTGAACCAACAAGCCGGAGAGGAAAGGAAAGCATGTGGTTACTTATTAGTCTTCTGAGAATAACCATCCTTATTTACATGTCCGTGCCAGCGATGGGACAAATGAGGATTCAAAGCTTCCTTTAGCACCAGCATTGATTTGGAGTTCAGGATACTCAAACCCACACTGGGTATTGAAGCCTCATTTAGCACCACCATTGATTGGGAGTTCAAGATACTCAAACCCACACTGTGTTATGAAGCCTTGTTTGTCCCATCACTAGCCCAGGCACTCTCTAATATCCCTCTGAATTCATTCCACTGAATACCTTCTGCCTACCAGTACCAAGCTTAATATTTCAAAACCTATTTGCCAAAAAGTTGTCTATTGTGGATCAGTCATCCTGTTCGATCTTGCGCCTTTGTAAATACAACAACTTTATCAAGGAAGAGCAACAACACGGCTATACCTTGTGAGATTCCCATTGGTCAGAATGGAATCATGTGATGTGTGGGACAGGAAGATTTTTTTTTTTTATGCAGATGCACACACAAAGAAATAAGAAATGCAAACTGAGGCTGGCGTCATGGGGACAAATGCCAAACCAAGAAAAATAAAGGAAGAAGGTTTTTTCTTCCTGAGGGAGTTTATTCTTGTCGCTGTCACCTTTGGCTTACTCTCTGGAGACCCTGGGCCCGGGACTATGTAAAGCACTTTATAACAGTACGTCTTGTTAAAGGCGCTATATAAATAAAATTGAACTGAATTGAAAAGAAGCTACAAAAACGACAAAGATGAATCAGTCTTATCATCTGAAGTTTGCACATGACATAACGCTGGGGGAAGGAGAATGGCTAAGCTTCTCACTGTCTCTGCAGAGCCACCACATCATACACATGTTCAGGACAAAATACCAGTCAAGCACCTCGACTAGCCTAGCTCGACAGTGTTTTGTGCCAGGTTATGTTCCAGCCTTCACTGCGTGTATGCCAAAGGTCAGGTCACCCAAGGGAATTTCTCTGGAAAAGCTTCTCAATGCACAGGATAAATATATTCATCAATGGAATCCCGGGTGTGGGATTCAGACTGTGTTTACATGGCATGACTGTGCTCGTCTCTGTTACTGTGTTTACATGGTGTGACTGTGCCCATCTCTGTTACTGTCTTTACATGGCGTGACTGTGCTCGTCTCTGTTACTGTGTTTACATGGCATGACTGTGCCTGTCTCTGTTACTGTGTTTACATGGCATGACTGTGCCCGTCTCTGTTACTGTGTTTACATGGCATGACTGTGCCTGTCTCTGTTACTGTGTTTACATGGCATGACTGTGCTCATATCTGTTGCTGTGTTTACATGGTGTGACTGTGCCTGTCTCTGCTACTCTGTTTACATGGCGTGACTGTGCCCGTCTCTGTTACTGTGTTTACATGGTGTGACTGTGCCTGTCTCTGCTACTCTGTTTACATGGCGTGACTGTGCCCGTCTCTGTTACTGTGTTTACATGGCGTGACTGTGCCTGTCTCTGTTACTGTGTTTACATGGCATGACTGTGCCCGCCTCTGCTACTGTGTTTACATGGCGTGACTGTGCTCGTCTCTACTACCTGCACGTTTTGTACAGTAGGTGAAATCGAAAACAGGGTAGCCCATTGACTCTCTAGGACATTCAGACACTTGAGCAGTCAAGCCTTTTCCTGTTACTGAAGAATGTCCAACATGGAATGGAGGTGCTTTAATTCCTATTAACTGCTCTCCAGTGGTGGAGTCAACCTCCACCCGTAAGGCTGCTTCAGCTTTCTTTGCACCCATCCTCCCACCCCTGGTTGCCAGCGCTACAGCAAACACCGACAGAACGTGTGATGGGTTACGTTTGTCCCCACACGACTGTGACGCAAAAGGGCGGTATGAGTACAGCCTGAGGGTGGCGCATCAGAAAGAGGGCGTGAGGAGACTGTGCTCAGCTGCAGATACTTAGAAGCAAATTACATCAAAATTTTAAAAATTACCAGGAGGCCACAGCTGCATGAAAATTTATGATATTGAGAAAGCAAAATATGGGGGGATATTTCAACACGTTTCATGCTGAGTAGTAGATCTGCTAAGTCTGTGTATGTTCACTTGAGGAACTGTAAAACAGATTTATAGGCATGGCTTCTTCAAGAAAGATTATCAAAAGAAAAGTCTGATATTTAAAAATACAGGAATAATGAATCTGTCTTTATATAATGAATTTATTATATAAAACTGAATTGAATTGTTTTAATTACATATCAAAAATATCTAAATTACGTAATAAAATATGTTTATTTAATGTCTACAAGTGTGTCAAGGTTTTCGTTTCTATGCAGGACTGGACATGATACACAAACACCATATGGAAAGGGACTTTGATTTTGAAGTAATTAAATGGCATTAGAAATGAACCTACAAAGGTGTGTCATATTAGGCAGAATGCAAATCACCAATGTGTGTCAGCTGTAAAGAAGGACCGTCTAACCAGCATTTTTATACGTGAGCTTTCAAAGTAATGGGTGTACCAGTCAGAATGAAAAGCAACAAGGGAACAGTCTCAGAACAGCACGCGCCAAACTGGGAAAAACTGCACGGCAGAAGAGGAACAGGCCTTTTAGCAACAAAGATAGTGGGGCATTTCACAGCATTGTTGCTAAGCACCACAAAAGTACAACCACAAAAAAATACCACAGAACTGAACCAGCACCTCTGTCCAAGTCTCAACAAAAACAGTACGTCGTGAGCTTCACAAGGCTAGAATTGATGGTAGGGCGGCCATTCACAAACGGCCTGTATCTGGGGCCAATGCACAGAGATGAATGGAGCGCAAACTCTGGACCCCCTGAGCAATGGAAAGAGTAACATGGCCTGAAGAGTTATCTTTCATTCCTTTTCCTACATCCAGACCGCTTTACAGCTACAGAACGCATAAGAATGCCTTAAACCCACAACGCCTGCTGGTATGTGCAACAGTCTCGAGGGACTCGTTAGCTGCAATGATCGCTTTGCATAGTTATGTCACAGCCAAAGAACATGAGGCCAGTTTAACAGGAGCAAGTGCAGCCCTGCGGTTCAAGCACTGTTCCCTCAGAATGTCCCTAAAGACACAGCTAAACAAATCTGAGAGCAGGGTCATGAGCAACATGGTGAGGTCAAACATCTTCTAAAGCCGCTCCAATCGCCAGATCTAAACATCTCTGACCCATCAAGGAAAATTTTGGGGTGCAAAGTGCGAAGTAGACTTCCACCTCATTCATCCAGTGAAGACCTGGAGATTGTCCTTCTTGAAAAATGTCCAATAGTCAGAGTATTCCAATAAGGAATGAAGTTCTTCTAAAGGTTAAGGGTGGTCCACTCCCTTGATATTAATAGGTGTTTCCATTATTTTGTCCACCTCCTCTCTGTTTATATGTATTTCCTGGTACACTAAACAATTACAGCATCGATAGTACATGTATGTATCTTGCGAGTTAAATTACATTTACAACTTCAGACTAGACTACCCTTTTTCACAAAACTGAAATTTTAAACAGATTTCGGTGACGTGTTACTTTCAGAAATGATTTGTGACAAATACATCGCATGTTGTCTTGTGTTTTTTTAATAGTCCTCTTGCAGAGTTATAGTAATTCTTGCGGCTTTTGTGTACATAAACCAAGTTTGAAGCCATGGTGTTGTGGCCTGAACAATGAAAGATCCTGTTTACATGTGTTTCGCTGAGCTCTGATTGACGCCATAATTGCAGCCGGTGTGTTATAGAAGGACCCAGAAAGTACCATAATCAGAGCCAGGCACGAACTCTTTGTTAGCCATGGAATACCATCTTCACCACATTAGAGGAAGGTCCTCCCTTCTCTGCAGCAAGCTCCCTCTGAGGGAATCTACCATGTGGAGACAGATGTCCAGTAAGCCACAGTGGAGACATTTCTAAACGTGTACTCCATTTATCTTCTAACCACTTATCCTGGTCAGTGTCGTGGGGGGCTGGAGCCTATCCCAGGACACAAGGCTGGGGTACACCCAGGGTGGGGTGCCAGACCATCACAGGACACACACACACACTCA
This sequence comes from Gymnarchus niloticus, assembly GCA_009936485.2. NCBI lineage: Eukaryota > Metazoa > Chordata > Actinopteri > Osteoglossiformes > Gymnarchidae > Gymnarchus > Gymnarchus niloticus. The sequence goes on along the minus strand of JAACJT020000110.1, from coordinate 13,499,729 downwards.
TTCACTATGAGAAATTTAGAGATGCCAATTATCCTAATCACATGTTTTTTGACTGGAGAAAACCCCACGAGACACAGGGAGAAGATGCAAACTCCACACACCGTGAGAGGTGGTGTTCAAACCCGTAGCACCGGCGGTGCAGGGCAGCAGTGTTAACCTGTGAGCCACTGTGCCCCAACTTAAACTCACATTGAAGTATGTTATTATATTGCATTCACCACAGCACTACACTAGATAAGTGGCTATGAAAATGGATAGATTACATCGTTATACTGTAGCATATTTTATTTGTATTATATATGGTACAATTGAATATGCAAATTCACCCAAACATTTTTGATACCTCTAACTGAGTACTGGCTAATGGTGGCATATTCAAGAGTTTTGGAAAATTACAATGGCATATATTCACTCTTCTTAAATATTTATCAATAAATATCTAAAAACATTAAGCATTTTAAATTGTTGTTTTATTTATGAAATGGTGCGATATATTGATTGAGATATTATTGTAAATAATGTACATTCTTTTTCAATTGCGCTGAATTACATCAGTTATGCATTTTAAATAGATTAAACGAATTTGTAAACAAGCATCTTATATCTATATACATCAATTTATACATGCCTCTTCCACTGATCCAGTTCTTTTTCTTTTCTCTTGAGCCATATGGTTAAACGCCTGAGATTTCCTGAGCTTTATCCACCATCACTAGATGGCAGTATAGCTCTGTATTGATACACCCAAAAAAACGAACCTACCATGGCTGTACTGCCTGAGATAACATCAAGTGCATCGCGGCAGGCAGATCTCAGCTATGTCATGCCAGACTTGGAAGCTCAGCAGCAGCAGCAGAATGTTACTAGACCCGGCTTGGTCCAGGTCATCCCTGCCAGGCTCCTGCTAGTCGCTGGCCGCCAGCATTACTCTTCAGCCCCCCCATTCCCCCATACCTGCGGGGGTGGAAAGCCATCACATGGTGGCGTGCAGATCCGATGAGTGACGTCTCATCTCTGTCTTTGAGGCCAACAGGCAGAAATAGGGTAGGGGTCGGAGTTGAGAGACAGCCAAGCTTGACGAATAAATCAGAGTAAAATTTGAGGTTATGGGGGCAGGGGCTGGAAAGAATAAAAAGGGGAAAGAACCAAAAAAAAGGAGTGTGGCTTTGGTAGTGAAGCACCCTAGGCAAAGCTGGTTTCGTTCACTGGAAGTACATTTCGCAAATATGGTGATGACAGAAGCACCAGCAACCAAGTCACAGCATCACGTTTTTCATAATGGATATTTTCTGGCGTTCCATAAAGGTATGCTTATTACGCTTACTTTATTTCCTGCTCTCACTTTCTATTTGTTTCTTCAGTGGATACTGCATCCACAATACTGACAAACAAGATCATTTTTCAGTTAAACCACAGAGTTAAATGAGCCACAGACTCTATTCCGCAATAATACAATATCTGGTTATGATAAGGTTGGGTGTTCCTTCAGAACGGTTCAACACCTGGCAGGACGACGTCATCAGAATTGCTCCACCAAAGTGACTCCACCGAGCCACAGAAGTGGGTTCCCTCCTACTGCAGATAAGGCTTTCTGTGTTTAACACGTTTTACTAGGGTCATTCTGCACCACTCCGCTGTGTTTGTTTTCATTCTGTAACCAGGAAGACAAAACAGACCAGTTTCTTTATTACTTCTTCCTCGATTCATCTCTTTGCTGTTCTTTTTTTAAACTTGCCTGCAGGAAGCAGGCCTGCGTGGGGTGCCGGGGGGGGGGACCTCCAGCCCTGAACTGCTGGGAGAGTTCATTACCAGGCATGCTGGCAGGACTGCCGTGGCTCAAGGGGGTGGGGGAGGTAAACCAAACCATAATCAATTATGAATCCGTGGTTGGGCCTTTAAAGTAATTCCTCAAAGTCAGGGGGCCACAGACATAAAGCAGTGTGTTTCGTGGGTGCTGTTTTCATCAGTGCTGGTAACGCAACAAAAACAGCGAAGGTTATGAGGTGTGGTCGTCAGGGCCACTTACCGCAGTGGAGCTGGAAGCCGGCATCACGGAGACATAACAAATTAGAATGATAATATATTCAGCCTGGAAGGATCTGGGGACGGTGTGGCGGCAAGTGGAGTATTAAAGTGCACTGGTACAAATACACCAAAACGTAAACCACTTCCTGCACTGAAACATGCAAGAGTGAAACTAGATCATAACCTGAGGTTACGTATCCCTCTATAATTGGATATTTTTGAAATTCAATCAGCCTCAATTATTTATGAACGTCTTGGAAAGTGAAGGTGACAGCTGTTCAGCATAAAAATATATAGAAAAAACATTCATCTTCAGCCATGTAAAGATATTATTACAGGGTGGTGTGAAGCTCAGCAAATTAGGATGTGTACTCATCTCCAGAAGGGTATGGGTTTGAATCCTGGAGCCGGCAGAGTAGTCATATGACTGTTGGGCCTTTAGCAGGGCCCTTAACCTTCACTGCTGAAGGTGAGCTGCATACTGGTTGGCCCATAAACTTCACTCCTGGGCTATATGAAAGCTTGAGGCACGGATCCCTTTCCCTCTGCTCTTTCATGGGCCCTGTCTGCTTGAGGCCCTTAGAATTATCCCAAACTCCCCTACCCCCTATATAGCACCTCTGTCTGCATGTACATGACTTTCAGTATGCGCAAGATGGGGTAAACAATAGTATTTCTATGTATTACTTCTCATCTTAAAATTATAAACAGTGAACAATGCCCCTAGTGGAAAGTGAGGGCACTGTCAAACGAGGTTGTGAATTTTAGCCACCAGATGTCAGTATGATACAGCATCTAAATCTGGCTAACAGATGGGCTCAAACAAAACAGTCTTTTCCACTTTACTGCCTTTGTCTTTAAAAACAACAAAAAAAAATTAAATAATCAACATATTAATTTTGGCCGAATAATTTCACCTCCATTTACGACATAATGCTAGATATGGTCACAAGCAGGCAATTATTTTAAACCCTTTAAGAAAACAGAGAGATGGTTGTGCCCATCACCCAAAATCTAACTGTATTATGGCACCTGTGTTATCTGCAATACTAAAGAAACTTCTGTCCATACTGCTGTATTGTGACAACGCTATGCCTCAAGTCAGGTGCGGTCTTATCACAAAGTTTGTTTAATTCCCAAAAATAATGGGGGGGTTACATTTCTGATCAGAGAGATACACAGCTACAGCAATGGCCATTTCAATCCACACCTAGTTACTGTTTTGTTCAGAACACATAAAGGGATGGTGTTTAATATGGACCAATGGAGGTGTTCCCAAGCCAAGCTTGACCGTTAAATAGTACAGCACCTGTACTAGCTTCTTCCCAAGAACTAAATGCCATCTCTGCACATTTGTAATGTTAGTTCTAGTGCAGAACCTGAGAACCTGATGGAGCAAACCCTTGAAGACACAGGCATTAACATACTGACTCGGAGACAGTCACTGTGAAATGCACCTCTTTAATTAACAATATAAAGTTTAAACAATACAATAACAGTAGTACTTCACACTCATTTCCAGGTTTGCAGGCAGACTTCCCAAGGTCTTCGGTCCTCAGGCCACCAGAAGCTGTCCAGCCATGGCCGGGTTCCGGTCCTTGATGAGGGCTGCCGTGATCTGACACACGTTCTCTATGGTCTCCTCCCACTGCGCTGCGTTCTGACACACAGAAATAGCATGCTTCCATCACCTAGCAACACAAGTCTCCAGGCATCTCGTCTCACTTGACAGTTTTGTGTGTTTTCTTTTTTTTTTTTTTTTTGGTGAAACAGTACGCACTACAAATTACGGTCTAATCACACACTAGAAACTCTCTGTGCTCTGAAACACACCTGTTATACTTACCCTACTACTTGCACATAAAATACATTCCCTAATTACAACACTTTCATTTTATTGTTCTCTAATCTTGCAGGCTGCCACATCATTGTCCAAAGTCAGGAGCAGGCGAGATTACGAGTCTTTCAGGTGAAGTGCAGTGGATGGTGTGATGTGTAGAAGAACCCATCTGAAGTTACATGTCTGAGGCTGACTGGTACGAAAGCCACTCCAGGCAAGGGACCTTCCTGAACACCCTGTCATATATTTTAATGAACCCTCCCCCTCTTTTACGGGACACATACTTTTAAAACGATGGAGTATGGTTAAGTAGATCGGCTACCCAATACACCATCCTACTTGCGGTCATTCTAGCTACTTGCTTAATTTCTGATTTCTTCCAGAACACAAAAGGTTAACTAGAGCACAAATTGCAACTTGTTCTACAGTCAAACAAGTCCAGGCAAGATGATTTTTTCCCCCCCCAAAGAAAATCCACTTGTTTTCTCTATGCCATGCGACACAATAATTTACATCCGTTAAGGGCAGGCAAATGAAACCCAGTGAATAGAAACATCTGATTTCTAAAAATCTTATCAACCATTGTGACTTGGGAATTATCATGACTTTGTTATTTGATATTGAGATCAATCTGCAGATAAAATCAATTATTGATAAGCTGCGGCGGGGGGCAGAGCCACCAAATGGTAACACTGCACTTAAATGTGCTTTGTTAAATTAAAGGCCGTCTTAGAATGTAAAACTACAGAGCTACAGTATGGAATCCCTTAAAGTTCACAGTGCATGATATTTTAAATATCTTGTGACCACAAATTAGACATTAAAGAGTTCTTTGCTTCTAATGAAATACAGGATTATGTTGTTCTAAAGAAATATCATTAGAAGATGAGAAGTACTTTTGCGGTTGTTTTGTACCATTTGTCTCAATTTTCTTGGCCTGGAACTTTTTTTTTTCTTGTTATTATTTTTCTCCTGTATTATTTACATTAGTTAGGCTTTTCCTGTTCTCTCTTCATGTTTCGCCTTTGATTACTTTTATTTATTCAGTACACTTTCAAAAGTTAGTTGCTCTCTGTCAGAAATAATCAGTCTGCATGCCTTGACATCACAGATCTCAGAAAATCAAAACCAGCCCACAATCAGCTTCCACTGACTCAAATATTCTGCAGGACAATGTACTGTGTCATTCCTATCACACATGATATCTACTTCGAAACAGAGTGGCAAACAATGGATACTACAGAGATATTGGCCAATATCCTGAAAATGCTGCTTAATAAGAAACATTTAGCATCCAGTTATATGACACACTCTTTCCTTTAAGGGTTTTTTTTTTAATTGAAAATCTATGTGGAGATCCGGCACTCATTTATTGATTAAAGAAACACAGCTCCAAATATCGTATCTTTAAACGACCCCAAAATCAGTAATTTCAGCATTTCCTGTGTTTCGTTATTTATGTTTGATCCTGATTTTCAGACATCAAAGAAGCAAAGATTTCCTGTATAAAATGCATCATAAACAGTTGTGTTCATTGAGAATGAGGGCCAGTACATCTGCGAACAGTCAGAATATGAGGCCCTGTACGCGACGTTTGCTCAATATCCAGGAAAACATAAAAAATTATCAGTGAGCTGAAATCAAACCATTTCTGCACGTTACAACCAGGCAGCAGAATCCACCAGCATTGCCAAATGCTTCTACAAGATACAAATGGCAATATCTACACAATATGAAGGATCTGTTTTTAAAATCCATGTTAGTTTTAAGAAACAAATTACATCCAGTGATTCCAAAGAATCTGAGTATCAGGTTTAAAGCATTAGACTCTTGTATAGTAAATGATACAGTCAATGAAATACAAGTCATCCTTCACAAAAATGGTGTGCAATCCTGGATTAAACTCTCGGGATGAAATGGAAATATCAGTGATTTCATATTAATTTTGCACAAAACGGAAATATTAAACAGTCTTTCAGGGCCCTCTGTAAACAAAGCCGTACATGGCAAAGGCAACAAGTGGCACAAAACAAATATTGTGTTCTCCTGGAACAGCCAACGTCCTGGAGCTCAACTCCTGTTCCCACTTTGTCTGGGTTTGTGAGAACACGAAGCACGGCGGGTCTTCGAACTGGGTGGCCCCAGATATGATTAAGGGGGAAATAACTCGAAGACAGGATGTATCTATATGCTGAATCTGCCAGAAAAAAAAAAAAAAAAAACACAAAATTAGTCTGTTTGTGGGGAAAAATAAACCTCTGTCGGACTTTGTTTGACTATCAAAGATAGACAAAATACTTCTGCTTCGCAATTGCAACAGAACTTACATACCTGGAACTGCTGTGCTTTTTGGATTTATTATTAATTCAAATAATATTCAAATTAAAGAATCACACATGACTGCATTAAAGATGTGAAGAGCAATCAATTTACCTGTTGATATGCTCTATTTCAAGAAATGCAATGTCATACAATGGAAGTATGTACGACAGGGACAAAGTGATCTGAGACATCAGAAGGTTGTAAGTCAATCCAACGCCATGCTACTGGTGGTTCTAGCCCTTCTGAACACCCTGCAGCTGACTGGTTTCCCATCCAGGATTTATCAGCTCTAAACCCTTCTAACCACCTTAAGCAAAAGGCTACAGATCAGTGGGATCTCGTCTAGAGTCACCTGTTACCATTTAACCTAATGAATATTTTATTCACTATTTTTATGACAAAGACTCGAGGCAATGCATTTCAAAATGAATTTGTGCGTTAAAGTAGTCCAAAGGTCTGATCACTGAAAGTCTACAAATATGCCTTCTTTTGCTAAAGAATTGCACAGGAACTTTCAAAAGAGGACTGGAATCTTCTGCAAGTCATTCAGATATGTGTGGCTCCAACTGTGCATTTATCTTAATCATACGGATCCCAACATATGGCAGACACCCTTTGACATAAGACGTAAAATTCGACAGAAAAATGCCAAACTGCAACATTAGAGAGTCTAAAGAAAGCACCAAACAAAAACTGATCTTTACGAAAAGGAGTGTAAACCTTCCTACTAATAAGTTTGCTTGAACCACTGTAACGGGTAGACTTAGTATTCTGGGAGATCTGGGATTTTAATTCACTTTTACCTCTATCGCCTGCTCAGCTGTAATAACATGGGAATTAGACGGTTTCCACTAAATCTCAGTACTCTTTCCAAACTCCATCAGATGAGTAAAACATGCGTGAGCAAGCGGTCTAACAAAGTTCACACAGCTCTGTACACCTTCAGGAGAGGATGGCAATGGATGGGAGATCAAAGCTTCTGCTGTTCCAGGCTCACCCTGCCATGCAGGTTCTCTATAGCTCATGGCAGATAAGAATAACATTTACACTTGAGATGTACTGCATGTCAATGAAAGACTTGGCAAAATGTACCGAATTTACGAGGTCCAGCTAAAACACCAGCTGGAGATCAGCCATCCATGGTGAATGATTTTTTTTTTGTTTTGTTTTTAGTGGTCTACAGTCCAATAAGCTAGTTCCACTTAGAGGTTGCTCTAGCCAATCTATCACAGGATGTCCAGCTCGACAAGCTAACCCACGCCTGGACACATTACGGTGAGGGCTACAGCTCGATCCCTTCTCAGCTAGTTTCACTCAAGCCTCTCCTCTCTCTAACATTTGGCCGTCCGTCTAAAAGCAGCATGTCGCTTCGGTTCATCTACATCAAAAATGGCTTATTTTTTGAAAAAATATCATATATCAATACACACAACACATTCCATCTTGCAGCTGTAATATCTAGATATATGTCGTTCTTATTTGGTGTGAATCGCACTTGCACTGTGCCTGTGTATCAGTGAACGTTCATGCGCTGTAATGGACTTGACTCCGTTTCAAAATTAACCCTGCTTTGGGCCATAAGACCCCCAGAATTCAGGATCAGATGGGCAGCTACTTAAAAATGAACAAACACTGAGTATTAGAAACTTTCCATTTAATATTTATGGCTATAAACACTTAACCTGCCAATCATTTTTTCTCAAACTTATAAACTGTTCCCTGTAATCTGCTAACAATGCGATCAAGACATTCAAAAAGGTCTTATGTGTTTTTATATTCCTGCTCTGTGGGGTGGCCAGTTGGCCAGACTGAACAGTTTTATAAATACAGTGTGTGAAAATATGGTTCTGATTAAGCTGTTGTCACTTCAGCCTAGACTTCTGAGACTGTTGTCATGACAATGGAATCAGCACAGGAGGTAAAGTCTCCATCTAAAAATACCTCTTTCTTGGGGCCTGAGCGCGCACACAGTCTCTCACACACACACACACACACACACACACACACACACACACACACACACACACACACACACACACACACAC
>JAACJT020000110.1:13449851-13491397 GCA_009936485.2 Gymnarchus niloticus | reverse complement strand
CACACACACACACACACACACACACACACACACACACACACACACACACACACACACACACACACACACACAGAGTAGGCAAAACTAACATTGTGGGGACCTTCCATTCATTTCTATGGGCTTAACCCTAAAACTACTTAAGACAACCCTAACTCTGACCCAGCCCTAACCTTAACCATAAGTAACCTAACAAAATACAAGACTTTTAGCTCTTTGGGTTTTTTGTGTTCACAGATTTTTATAGAATTGAGTTTTGACTTGTGGGGACTCGAAAATTGTCCCCACAAGTCAAAAATGTCAGGTTTTTATTACGTTGTGGGGACATTTTGTCCCCACAACGTAATATAAATGTGGCCACACACACACACACACACACACACACACACACAAATGATGACAATCCACCAAGAAATGGCATAGGTTTTAACTAAAAAGCCCAAACATTCATCAAATTGGCGAGAGATCTTTATGTGACAGGCCGGTTATTCCAGGAACGATCACACAGATTTAATGCCGTTAAAAAGAATTTAATTAATGGATTAACGGCTTTTAAATTTTTTGATTAAAGTTTTACCCCCACTTCTGTGTAACAGTAACCGGCTGCGGTGTGACTCCGTATGTGTCCGATTCTAGAATAAACGATGTAGCAGGCAGTCAGAACGCTGACTACGTATGGCAAACGCCGCGGGGTTCACTGCTGCTTTATCGGAGAGGGGCTGCTCGCATCGCATGCGGGTGGGGTGGGGGGGGCGTAGCGCATTTCATTTTCACCTCCTGGGTGTTCGGCTCATGGGATGCCGCGAAGGTGAGCTGAAACTCCCCCGAATGGTGAGTCTTTTCGCCCGGGCTGATCTCCGGCGAGGTGAGTCTGAGTTCTCAGAAAAGCCACCACATGGAAAGCATTTAGAGACAGATACCCCAGACCACAGGAGAGACCCTGCAGAATTAAACTGAGTAAATAAGGCAGAGAGCACAGCTGTGCTATACGCTAATTTCATGACCCCCATTACTCTTACTGTCATAACAATCAATTTTAATTCCTTCCAACTTGTTTGCAAGGAGCTCTTGCCATAAACAGGTTAGTTCTAAACATCACCAGAGGGGGGCAACATAATCACCAACCAATAATTTCCAAGGTTGAGCAGATTTTTCTGGTCACACAACTGGGGAAGACACTCAGGAGTGTTTGTGCTCAGCACTGTACACCCCATTCAGTCGTGTACAAATTCAGCTATAACATGAGAGCCAATGTTAGGAAACGTGGTCGAGTGACAGCCCATCCGTGACAGACCCTCACAGCATCTAATTGTCCTGTTTAAAAGGTATTGTGTTTCTCAATCTGACAGTCAATCTGTCCTTGCATGCCAAAAAAACGGTATGGGGGGGGTTCCTCTCTTGTACCACCAGCCCCCATCCCAGTAACCCTCAACCCACCTTTCTCCCATTCAGCCTCTTGTTGCTGAGGGGTGAATCGTGGAAATATGGGGTCTAATTACTTTAAAGTCCAGAGATTTGATATAGCCATAATCCAGCAGAATACAGTGCCGTGGTGTAACCACACCCAGGAGGGTTCTTTGAAAGCGGGACAAACACCAGGACAGAGGAGGAACTTCTGCTCCGAGATGACAAAGAACGTCACCTTGAACAATGGGGGGCCGGCATGAAAACGATACCACCGAGACGGAAGGCCCGTACTGTCCTAAAAAGGAAAATTAATCATTGACACCATCCCTCGCAATCATGGCGGATGACTGTAATAACTAATCAGGAGACTAATACTGTGATGAGCTCTTTGGGCGAGTTATTTCTTCAGGAAAAACATTTATCTGGGGTGGTGGTGCCTCAACGTCTGTATTTCTGATTACCTTGTCATTTCCATTCGGCCTCACTTCATTTAAAAGGCACAGATATTGTTTGAGGGGGATAAACCCTGCATTCGCTTGATCCCCCTGCTTTTGTACTCCTGTGCCTTTTCTGGCACGGCTATTGAGATGTCGCTGCTCGGCGAGTCCACTGACTCGGGCCGCATTCTTTCCACGTAAACCCACTCAAGGTACGATGAAAAAGCCCTTTTGAGGGCAACTTCGCGGTGTTTCCGCTTTGCATTCTGACAAATGCGGTATTTATAAAGTTCCGGCCGCTTAACCAAACAAGAGCAACCGAGGTGTAAAGGGTGCCCCCCCCCCCCCCCCCCATTCCTTTTGCTGCGTTGAGCGCGCCTAACGTTCAATCCCCCTCGCGTAACTATTTCAGCAAAGAAAACAAAGGAAGTCAGTCTTTCCATCACAGGTCTTTGCGGTTTCAATAGCTGCAGGTGAGTGATAAGTGTATTTAAGATGCGGTTGAGCGTCAGAACTATAGAAAATAGTAGCTACAAGTCATTTCTTATACCAAATTTACATATTTCCCCATAAATCTATAGTGATCTAAGGTGACACTACAAGGTCAGGAATTTCTATGAAAGCTTCCTTACTGAAAATAGCAGCCAAATTAATGTCATTTTGATCTGAAAACCTGCATTATGCCTGCCATGTAACCTGACTGCCAAGAATGTGATCATTAAACTTGTCTATTCTTTTCTTAAATACGAAACAGCAGTATTTTCCTCAGGGATATGTTGTTCTGTGCCTCGGCCTGGACTTGAACCCACAGGTTCAGCATCCTAGCTATCGTACTTCTGAATACCTGTTTATTGCCTGGGGCAGTTCAGATTTCTAAAATGCCTCTGCAGCCAAGTACACAAAACTGGTAATTCGTTTTTTTTTTTTTTTGTGCAGCACTGTCAAAACAATCACACAGACTAAACAATAGTCAAGGAGGGGCCTGTTTGTCAAGAAGACCAAGGTTGTTTGAATCTGGAATTTTGCCATTCTCCGAAAGTAAAACCCAAATTCACACTGGCAGCACGGCGATCTACACGGTGAGCTTGACCAAAACCGATAGTGTCAGGAGCTTCAAACTAGTCCAAGCGTAACACAGCGTTACGGTTTTCATGGTTAACTGCATTAACTAAGGCCTTAGGCAATCAGCGATGTCCCGAAGGGTGAACGATTCTAATAATAAAAAGCAGACTGAGGCTTAATCCGAAGAGTGCCGCACTTTCCAGAGGATTACTGCGTCTCAGAAATCCTAAACTCAAATTCAGTGGGTGGTCAAAGTAAAATGAAAACAGAGATCTTACCGGGAAAGGGATAAACTGCTTATAAATCTACTTTAATCTAATCAACCCCATACAAATAAAAATAAAATGTGCAAGACTAAAGAAGCAAAAAAGAAGAGATTTCAGTCAGTTTAAATTGAGAAATCGAAGGTGAGCGAGATATTGCTTAAGCAGACTTTGTTTTACAAACATAAATACACTGCAAAAAAACAACATCTGGACCAGGTGAAAAGATTAAGTTTAAGTTTAATACCTAAAGATGACATATGACCTTTAGTACACGGCACATGAGGGAAACAAAATAACCGCTGCAGTTGCATGGAATTAAAACATTTTAAAAAATATAAAAATGCACAAGTATATAAATTGGTCTGGTCATACGACAGGGCGATAAATTATGTGAATTAGACCAAAATATCTCAGCATAAATCCAGCACTAAATAGAGCAGCCAAACGTGTTGACCTCGCTGGGGATCTCCAAGTAACACATTCAACATCTGGACTCCCCACTGACACCATCGCAAACTAGCCGTCCCTTTACCTTCCACACGGCGAGCCATGGCGTTTTCGATCGCTGGGCCACCAGAAACAGCTCCAAGCATTAGCAAACTCGGCACACGTGAAACTTTGCGGAGCACTACGGCGGGTACGAATCAGTCCTCAAAACGCTACCTGTTCGACTAATGAATGGCTGAGAGTAGGTTTACATGAAGACACATCTGGATTAGTTCTGGAGTTATGCTAGACTTCAAATACAGTTAAAGACATTAAGAAAAGCCAAAGCATTTAAGGCTCCTCTTTTCTACACTACAGCATGGCAGCTGGTGAGCATTCCTGCATTTCCAGAAAGAGCGCACATCACTCGGGCTAAAAAAAGCACGCTATTTCTGCATGGCGCAGCTAATGCTGCGGCGACTCGGTCCTGTTCGTTTAACGAGGCCTGTGGTACTACGAGAAACAGCAGAGGGAAAGATGAACGGAGCATCTCTAGGACTTCCTCCGGGTAAACTAATGCTTCGCTATCCACTCTGAGAAAGCCACGGTGGGACATCGACAGTACATCCGCTTAAAAAACATTCAGCAAAAGCGGCAATGCTAAGCATGAAGAAGGAAGGGGGCTACACCACACTCACCTCCCCCCCAAAGTGTGTAAATGTAGGAGCTGCTGAGACCCTGAAACGGTGCTGGCCTTAGGCTACAGTTTCCACTGTGTGCCACTCATCGGTATATCAGGGCAGGTGAGAAAATGCCTTTCTCTCTCTCTTCCTTTTATTTTTTTTTAACGCGACTAATCTCTTCTCAGGTTCAGGACGCGCCGTCTGGGCCTTTTGACAAGAAGGAAGCGCTGGGTGGGTAAACATCAGGGCTCTCGGTGTGGGGATTAGAGCCCCCATATATCACCGTGACAAGACCCTTTCAGCCCCTGACAGGCCGGCCAGGCCCTGCGCGGAGGGGATCCGATGTCACTTCCTATCACCGCAGCGACCTTTGATAGGGGATAAAATCACCGTCTTCACAGCAGCTGGATCACCTTACCGACACCGGTCGGGGCCGAGCGGATAGAGAGTCGATCCCCGTGCCTCCCGGGTGCCGGACGTGGAGACAAAGCGCGTCCGGACTGACTGCGTCCAGCTCCCTGCGCCCCGCCCAGAAGAGTAGTGTAACCGGCAGGCCGGTTGTCTGAAACACGCTACGCTTTGTCGCAAATACATCGGCCATGTGATTTTGCAGAAATTACCGACAGCTGAGACAAAAATATTTAACAGACCTATTTTTAAAATTGCGTATGCATGCCTGAAAAGACCCGGTCTTACAAAGAAAACATTAAGCAGCTTTTCAGAAGACAGGGGTACTGGCTACTTAAGATGTGTACACTCCATTACCTCACATTTTATGCATGTAACAATACTGGGAAAGCCGGAATTCTACTTCCAGGATAACGTGCCGCTCATTCAGGAAGACCCAAATCTGTCATGTGTCCCAGACAGAAGCCTAGTCTTCTCGTATCGGCGCCATCAAGCAGAAACGAACACGCTATATGTGTATCACCAGCACTTTCTAGAAGGATGAAGGTAGGGACAACTACATTCCCATCATTCCCCTTAAAGCTTCAATCTCAGCTTCAATAATGACTGCTTCTGACAGTTTGTATACACCCAGCACTGACCTCAGAAATCAATGATGCGCCTCCCTTTCTGTAGATGGAAATAAAATGTGATGCTGAGTCTTTATTTGCATGAAGACTCATTTTTAGAAACAATATTTACGTGTTGCTCTGTTTGTTCAATTTGATTTTCCAGTTTAATCTTCATCAATTTCTTTATGCCACAAAAAAAAATCAGTAAACAAATGATTGTTGTGATTTGTCTTTTGTTTTCTTAATGTTTTCCCCTTTCCGTGGTCGCCGGTCCTGCCACTAATCATATTCCAGGCAGTCAGTTCTCAATTTTATAATACACTCATTTCAAACGTCTGCATATGAAGTGGCTCTTTAGAGGAAAAAACGCAATAAATATCATGGAAGGGGAAAAGAAAAAAAAAAAATTTAAAAATCAGATAAATGTACCAAAATTAAACTTTTGTTAGTGAAATGACATTACAACGTATCCCTATGCTTACAGCTATACCATTTCAGACAGCCAAGTTCACCAAACACGTAAGAGCAGCAATGGTAGAATAAGAGTCTCTTATTACTGTGAACACAGGCAGAAGTAAGCAGATTGCTGCCACAACTGTGTGAAATTAAAATACTGGACCTGTATACTGAGTTTAAAAGTGATATTAATGTAGGCTTAGTGTGCATGGGGTCAAACTGACAACAGGGAGGACTGGAAGCAGTTTGGACAAGCATAATTTAGAGCACCTGGGAAAAATTACCTCAATAAACATACAGGGAATGATTTATTCAAGGTTCCTTATCTGCTGTGCTGCTATCTCGCTGGAATTTATATTTGATCATAGTGAACGTGTTTCATCTCCGTCCCCTCGATGCCACTTTTCCCTGCATGGCTGCGTCCCTCTGACCACGGCTTTACTGCGACGGCTACGTGGGAGCGGGAAGGAGCGCAATCGGGCTCGCGCGTGCTGGAAGGGAGGGCCGCCGCGCACCGCGTGGCAAATTGACATCAAAAGGAATTAGCCGCTGGTGACTCACTGACCCCGTGAAAAATGGGCTTATTTGTATCTCAGCTAAGTCATTAAATTCATACGTGCCCTGCCAGAGATGACAGGGCAATGGCAAAAGAAACCATGCAGACATTCCTCAGCCAAAAAGCTATTTTTGCCATTCATTTATAACATAATGCTCTTCACAAGTGATACTGCGGCCTATTTGTCATGCTTAGATCTCGGAATAACTTTTGTGTAAACAAATGTCTGTATAATTCAAGCCATATGTTTCCTTTTAGGTATACAGTCGGCAAGTACGCCCGGGGTTTATATTATTATAGCACAATAAAAGAATTTATGTATTGATGTATATTTGTATACATTGCTATACATATTTACATATATTTCCATCTACATATGGAAGGAATGGGCAAAGCAGTATTTCAAATAAAAAATGTACAGCTTTCTTACTGCCGGGGGAACCTGTTTGTCTGACAAGAGCAACATTAGAACGGATTATGACAGCATCCGTCCGTCTCCACCGCCCTGCAGCAGGAGCCTGCAGCCCGGCAAACCAGCAGGCCGCAAGCACACGACGGGGCCGACGGGGCCGACGGGGCCACACGGCATTGTAAAATCATCGCTGAAACCTATAAGGCCCACTAACAGGTCGACGTGTGGAGCTCCTGAGTCACCTACCTGCCCCCTCCAATCCCTGTTTTCTTGAAACACTTTAATAACCTCTGCGCATTAACTGTGACCTAAAAAGGGACGGAGGACGAATTGACAAAAGAATGTTTCCGTCTGCCTGCCAGCCAGCCACATTAAAGTGTGGCCATAACAGTTTGCTCCGGCTACGGACCGAAAATAGCTATCAAATCATTCCCCTCTCAGATTTTCCTTCCATATTACTTACGCGTATCCTTATACCACAGTATTGCGCAGTTCATCTGCTGAATCTAAGGCACACATCCAGAAATCGTGAGGGGCAGGACGAGACAGGGAAATAGGAAGGCATACCTTATCATGATCAAGCAGGATGGCGTAAAGGAAAATATTCCTGTGTTTTGCTTCCTTTGCCAGCGGTCTGATGGCACCCAACTGTCCCATGCGCTCACTCGGGGAGGAATGTGGCAGCACGTCAAAATGCACCTATCAAAACAATAAAGGTACATGCTGAGAAACACCTCGACAGTATGGGGACACTCCGCGGTAATCCAGCAAGGCTGTTCGTGTCCGATTAGGCAGACTGTGGCTCGACGGTAATTAATATCGTCGTGTTGTCAGAAAAGATGTAAAGCAGCAATCAGTCACATTTGTAACGGCTGGAGACGAACGCGGGGGGAACATTCCCAAATGTCCTGGAACATTTTGTCCACATTTCAGACTGCAATGCAAGTACCCTGCTAAAGCTGTAAATGTACCCACAAAGTCCCACCGGTTACCATCATAATTTCATTTACTCAACTGCAGAAATTACAGTTAAATAAACAATGTTACCAAAACTTTTGAGAAACTGCATAGATTTTTGGTACAACGATCCATCCATCCATTTTCCAAACCACTTGTCCAATGCAGAGTCGTGTGTGGGGGCCTGGAGCCTATCCCAGGCATCTTAGGGCAGAGGACACCCTAACAACTCATGCCCAATCACACACTACTGGCAATTTTAGAAACACCAATCAACCTAGTTCATATGTCTTTGGATTGCAGTTGGAAACGGGAGTTCCCGGAGGAAACCTGCAAAGCACGGGGAGAACTGCACTCGCACAGAGAGAGTAGAGGCGGGACTTGAACCTCCAACCCTGGAAGTGTGAGATATCAGTGCCAGCCACCATGCCCACCTTGGTACAACTAACACAACACATTCTTGGGTTAGACAATAACAGCATATTCCGTCTAAAACAGATCAATTCAAACAAAGAGGAAATAGAAAAGAAGTGATTCTTTCTTTCAAAGTATCTGATGGGGTCAATACCCAGTTAGGGACGTTACACTGCATACATGATGCTGTTCAGATTTCAAAAGCCAGCGCAACCGGCAGGACCCGGCGTGTTTCATGACGGAGTCTCTAAATGCGCTGCGGACTGGACAGCTGCCAGGCAACTGCTACAGTCAGGAGTAAATCTGCACCGCCGTCTTTATTTTGGGCAGTTTCACACGGCGCCTCTGCCTGCACCCCTGCGCTGCGATGCCTCGATGGGAACTTCAAAAGGCCGTGTGCTGCGGCCAGAGAACCTCACCCCGGAGAGGGCTGGACCCCGGTCATGGTGTGGACTCAACCGCACCACAGTCTGCCAGAGCGATTAAGAGGGACTCGCTAAGAGACCGGGAGCTCTACGCAGGGCGACCTGTGTGGGGGACTTTCCACACTGCCTCTTCAGCAGATGGGAAGAAGCTGGAAAATAAAGCTACTCTGTGAAAATCCTTCTTATGATAAAAGGATAAATACGGATTCAACCATGCCTTGAAACAGCAGTCAAATAAAGCTGACACTCGCTGTAGTCAATACTATAGGTAAAAGCAAAAATTATATATCCATCCTTCTTCTAACTGCTTATCCTGGTCAGGGTCATGAGGGTGTCTGGAGCCTATCCCAGGCCAGACAGGTCACTTGGTGGTGGTAGCAAAAACTTCACAGGAAAGGTTTAAGATCAGAAAATGGGTCCTTTACATTTCCTGAAATACTTTTACTCTTCTGTAACCAGATGTTGGGTGTTTCAAAAAACGCACACAGGGAAGTTCAATCGTAGGGTGGGAAAGCAGGATTCAGCTGAGCCCGTCACCAGCTCACACATACTCCATCTTTCCCCAAAGACAGCGGGGCCCTCGCTGGTCGATCTCAGACTCCCGCGACTCTGCTGGTGCGAGGTTACATCCCAGCAAGGTGACAGATCCCAGGGAGGCGAACCTACGAATGAGGGGGCAGCTACAGAAAATGGATGAAAAATGTGTAATATTCCTGTGCTCGAGCAAAGGTCACCACAGTACTAAAGAAAACCACAGCTTGTTCAGATCCCTGACGGGGCCAATAGCTTACCAAAATCAGAACCACGGGATACAAAACTGCGTGGTCCAACTCGCCAAAGGTCTTCACCATCTCGCTGATTTCAGACAAACATGACATGCTCGCCTGGAGACGGAATACTGAATTAAATTGAATACAGTAACACTCCATCGTGAGAAGATAATCCCAGGCTGTTCCTTTGGGTATCTCTGACTATCATGTGAACTTACAGTGACATGGATGAAGTTCCAGGTCTTGAAAGCCACCTGCTGGCTGTCCCCGAATGAGCCTGAAATCACCTCCACCTGCTTTGGAGCACAAAGTAAAGTTCAGTGACGTGCCAACTCTATAAAGTCCACTGACATTAATGTAATCAGCATCTCCACGTCTAATTGCTTCCAAATTTGTGCCATATCAATGTTTTACCTATTATCATCTGTCTGTTGCGGATCCTGGCAAGATATTGTGGATTTCTTTTTTATTTTGCTGAAACATTAAGGCATTGCTCTGCCTGTTCATATTTTACTCTGTGTCTCCATATTTTTTGTCTCCCAAACGAAATGTGGCAAGCCCATATTTTACCAAAAAACCATCCCTAGCAAAACCATGACGTACTCTGTGAATAACTGTCTCTGGCACTGAAGAAGTCTCTAAACACAAAAGAAATAAACAGAGCAATAAACAAGCAGGCCGTAAGCCTGGAACGCCTTTCGGATTGTGCAACCGAAACATCAAAATAACAATTAAGTGGAAGCACTAAATCGTGGTTTGAGACACACTGAAAAAGTCACATTGTTCTGGACAGACGACAGGACCTGGAACTGCCCAACAAAAACTCATACGGAATGATTCCAACTATTAAAGCTATATCAATAGAGACTGTCCTTCTTAAAGGCCGGTTTGATATTAACATAAAATGCCTAGCTATTTGTGGCCAGAAGGACAGTAAGCATGACCTCATCCTCCAAAGCCATACTTCACAGCTTACATAACACAATAAAGACAACTCTAAAGGACATACGGTGGATACATAAAGTATTCAGACCCTCTCACTTTTGGCACTGCGGGCAAAACGGCTTCCACAAAGTACTGAATTATGCATTGGAATACTTTTATGAGATTTCAGTTTTTGATTGTTCATAAATTTGCAAATACTTCTACAAACACGTTTTCAGTTTGTCATTACGGGTTATTGAGTGTAGATTAACGAGCAAAAATGGCAATTTTATCCATTTGAAATCAGATTTCCAACAAAATAAAGTGTGCAAACAGTATAGGGGTCTGAGTACTTCTGGAATGCACTGTTACCCACTAAACGCTCTGTCCTGTCCATAGCTTTTGTACAGGACTGATAGTATGTAATCAACCAATATTCGGAAGCCCTGACAATTGTACCTTCATGACTGGTGGGATCTAAACTTTCAGGCCAATCAGCTCTTAGCTGCTGTACTCTTCCTGTCACCAAAGTCCCACGTCCTTTTCCTCTTGCACTTTTTGCCGATTAGGTGAGCTTCTTGCACTGACCACTTCAGACATTTAGTCACCATCGCCGAACATCTCTGCCTGCATTTGATTTCCAACTGTGACTGATTAAATGCATGTGTATTGGCCTCTCGTTTCACTCAGAGATAATATGGAAATATTGTTTTAGATTAAACTTACAGAAAGGCCTTACTTAAAGTACGCTTCAGAAAAGAGAAAAATTCCACAAAAGAGGTGGGCAAAACCCATTATTAAACACAATTCAAATAAGAGAAGGAATTTAATGGAAAAAAAGACCTTCAAGGTACCTACACAGAACACTATACAAACAGCTTAGTAAATCACGCATGGATTTTAGGCCAGCACATTTAAAACTACAGGCAAGTGTAACAAATGTGTTTGGATTCTGAGCAAGTCTTACATCTGGTGGTCAAGGCATGGTTACATAAATTCACGCAAGGATATACGCCTAAACGTGAAGGCTAACATTTATGTTTGTTTAAGGAGAGACATGAAAATCCATTAAAAATATTGGCATATAAACGCTGTAATCCTCTTGTGTTGGTCTGAATGAATGAGAAGAGAGTGGTTCTCTTAAACAGTGAGAAATCCCCATTACAACCTGCTGAAGGTTTGCGGAGTATTCAATAATTTTAGTTGGCTCGCGAGAAGATACGCAGCAATAAATCTTTAGAAAGCCCCATTCACTGGTTAACCTGTTTGACCTTCGAGTCAGAAAGCTAGAAAGCTACAGAAAGATCATAATGGTAGCTTATACTCTAAATACCTTACTTGCCATCTGCAGAACAAATGTCAGTTACTGCTAAATGATTAATTTGTCAGCAGTAAAATACTATTCTGAGAAAGGTATGATTTAATCAGCAGCTCGCTGAAAATGCTGGGGATGAAGAGAAGTTATTACACTTCTATGTGTCACTCTCACAGTGCAAAGGTGCTTGTGTTTAAAAGCACAGCAAAGCCACTTAGATAGCTAATACCCTGTTGATTCTTCTATTGCCAAAGCAGTATCCTGCCTCTGCCTGTGATTTGCACGCAGGAAGCTTGAGGCTAATCCTTTCACATGCTCCACCCTGCTCTGTATTTGCATGGATCTCCATGCTGGGACACACATGATGCAGCCCAGCGCCCGTGTGGCACGGGAGCTGTTTGCAATCAGGCCGGACGCAAACCAGAAGCTCCTTTCGGATTCCCACAGCAAGTCCACTTGTCAGGATGTGAAGAAGGGCTGGGGATTGGCTGTCATGCTGAAAGGTAGCCAACTTGACGTAAATCAAGAGTGTTTGCAGCAGCCCCAGCTAACGCAGATGACACGTCCATTCGACGTTATGGACGGTTCCGTGGAAAATGAGGACGCAACGCTGGATTGCTCCGAAAACAGGGAGAACGAAACGAACGGGCGTGTGCGCTGACTGTCATGGATCCTGAATCCATTTAATTGTTATGATGTACATGCACGGCAGGCCAAAAATGAATCCCATCTGGTACTGTCAGTCTGGGAAGGGAGAGGTGCGGAGTGCGTGTCAGTCTCAGACAGGCCCCATTAGGATTCTGGCTGCAGATGTCTGCCCCTCCCAGCCCACCCAGGCAAGGTCCCTACAGAAGGAACTGAGGGAGGGCCGAGCCTAGCAGGAGTGACCATGGACAATCACCGGGGAGGGGATCGTCTCTGGCCTCAAAATCATCATACCATGTTCTTGGTGCCAAGGGTCTCCTGCAGCCTGTTAGCCAGCACTGCCGACTCTCCACATCCACTGGTGATAACGCAGGTCTGGGACAATGTGTCTGAAAAAAGAAGGGGGCAAGGAGGAGGTGTCAGAAATCTGGAACGTCTCCGTCTCGTCTCGCTTCGCGGGGCCCGCAACGTTCTTTGCTTTCAGATGAGGCCATATGGGAAGAAAAAAAGACATCTTGTGTAGTAACTGCATGTGATTTTGAACCTGAACCCAGGGTCAAGATGAAGGCCGTCAACACCACCCATTAGCAGCCAAGGAGGGTTATAGTCCTGTTGCTACAATGGAAAGCTGCTGCTCTGTCTGGATAAAATATGCATGGCTGCGCTCATGCTGTTAAGCTCTTTGGGGATTTACAGGGATGAGAGACTGTGTAGTAGCCAGGCCTGTAGCTAGCGGGGTGAAAGGGGGTGATGATGCCAGGGGCCCACAGCTGGAGGGGCCCCTAGAATATATGCTACACACAGCTGTACATATTTGGGGCCCCAGAGCAATATTCATTCCGGGGGGCCCAGAATTCCTAGCTACAGCCTGGATTGTAGCCCAACGTACCCTAAAAATGCAGGTTAAGGTTTCAGGCGTATGCGAACACTCCAGTGTTTACCAATGGGGATGTTAACAAATATTCATGATGATCATATACATTTGTAACTCCTTAAAACCATCCACCTAACCAGAGTGTCAATTTTGATGACATTGTGATATTCATATGCATTTGTATCTGTGCATTTGTCATAATAGGACAAACTCAAAGAAATTTCATCATCTTTCTCCACATAAATTTAATTCAAGACGCTGCTTAGTATTGCTTTGCAAAAATAAATTTGAATTTCTGTGCTCTGAAACTGCAGGGCATATTCATGTAACCTCCAGGTAAAAATGATTCTGGACGTGTAGTGTTAAGATAGAAGGTCAAAGTCCGGGCAGAGAACTGCAGACAATTCTACACTGTAATTGTCCACACTCGCAAAGGCTGTCATGGTAATATGATTATTTTACCCAAAAAATAACATCTGTCAAACGTATTACACATTTTTCTTGGCTTGTTCTCACAAGTGTTTTTTTTAAGTCCTAAAATTATTACCGTATTTTACAAAACACTTTTTAATAGCTTAGAATTTAAACAAAGATAAAAAGCCACTTTGTCAGAATTAATGAGATGCGAACAAATATTATGCATGGCATAAAATTTAAGAGATTAATAATGTAATTATTATCCCCGGCAACAAATTGTCCAAAAGCAGCCACAATGACACTGGCACAATCTACGCGTTTTTTTAATTACCGATATTCAGAACTCCAGCAATTCATCAATTTAGAGCTAATTTCTCAGGATGGTTTGGAAACGCCTCAGTTCGCCACATCAGTCTTTGAATGACAACATGTGACTTGCATCAGCTGACTAATGTTGTATTTGATTAGTGATTACAACTGCTGCTTACCCCAGATAATAGAAATATTATAACACCTACTTGGTATGGCTACACGCATGAACGTGTATTAAATTCATTCTCTAATATAAATCCCAACATTTTTCTTTCCCAACGACAGAGAAATTCCCGATTTTGGAATACAGCCTGTACAGCAAAGTCTTCTTTGCTCTGATAAGGATACTGTTTATGATGAAAATATGCCACAGAAAGTCTGTCAAGCTTCAATATCTCATGTACCTGACTTTTCATTAACTTGAGTACTCAAGCCACAAAGGCTTCATTCTCTGGCCTGGTTCTGATGTCTGGCAGCTGTTTAGGACTCCACTCTGGCCGATTGTTTGTTAAGAGTTTGTTGGTTGAATTTATACTTTTCCACCAGCTAAGAAAAGTTGAACTTACAGCTTATTCTGACAACAATAAAAGTTAGCTCGATTTGTTCAACAAATGACAAAACCAGGCATGAGAAACAAACACTGAAAACACTAACCTTTAATTATCGATTCAGCAGCAGAGAGATCTTTCTTGTATGTCACCTGTTGAACAGACATTAGAAACCCGTAAACCAAACGTCAGAACAAAGTACATTGCACCGAGAAGAGGTCAATTCAAATAACATTAATTTGATTTAAGTCTGGACATCTAACTGATGCTTGTATTTTTCATAACAAATTTACCGTAGGATACTGAGCCTCTGGTTCAATACTGCAGCCATGCCGATGATGGACCTCACCTTCCACAAGGCTGGGGGGCCTTCGATAAGTTTTGCATTGGTGCCACAGTACTGCAGAGCCAGGTGCAGGCACTCTGTGCCGAACTCAAAGTCGGACTCTCCGCACTGTTGACGGAGAAAGAATCCGTAGGATCATTCGCACAGCGCCACGGCAGTGGAGATGCAGAAAGCATGCACAACCATTCAGATGGAGCGGTGGACATGGCACATGGCTTATCCATGTTCTGGCAGCACTTTGAAAGTCTGTTCATGGTATACACAGTTAGCAAATGTATCTTCAAGAACTGAGTCTATCACGTGGAAACACGGGGGCATTAAAAGCAGAAATTCAGCGGAGTACAAAGTAAATCTGATCCAGCAATTACCTCATACACTACAGATGCTGCATAGATTATGGGATCTGAACAAAGTTACCTGAGATAATACAAGGGTAATATTTTATCTGCTTTGAAAAGATGCATATTCTCATGGCCTTTGTTACTTGATGAGAAACACGGTGAAAAATCGTAATTTAACCTTTCGCTGTCCCCTTTTCTCTGGGGCACACACAGGACAGGATTGTGTCTCCTTCTTTGTCTTACGCAGCCTCAGTGCTACCAGACTTAAAACGCATGTCAACCCTTCACAAGAGTGAATTTCCAACTCATAAAAACTTTGCAGAATTTCGTGTCCTAAAGCACTCTGCTGATAGATACCTTACACTGTCTGCCTTTTGAGAAGTGAGCAGGGGGGACACATTAATACCCCATTAGCTGGAGCGCCAAGTTCTGCTTCATCTCCGTGTCCCTCTTCACGCACATTTAAGTGGGCTTCAACCCCTCCTGTTGTCTAATGCTGCCATCTCACCAGCCTTGAAACTGCCTGGCAAATCTCACACCCACAGCGCTCAGAAGAATTTCTGGACCCGACACGGTGTCCAAGTAATACAAACTACTCATATGCCAGGAAGAAAAAGAAGTTGAGACAAATTGGATTCCAGTGGAAAACAGAACTTTCCCCATTCCTCCTTCCCTCCCTCCCTCCCTCCCAGTACTTCTTGACCCCTTCAATCTAAATAACAATCTAGCTAGAATTCAGTACTGAGCAGAAAAGGGGTCTTCGAACAGCAAACAGGTGAGATGGCAGTCCAACAGGATAGAGTGTTGGCACCTTTCCTGAGCGATTACAAACATCTACCATTTCAAATAATAGCTGCCACTTGCCACCGACTTCAGGTACAAGTGAACCTCGTTTCTGATTTCGTCTCTTTCCACGAGATAAATCCTCGATCACGTGTGTGACACTTACATGTGTAGAGCACTTGAGAGGCTATTAGAAAGCGATACCACGTTCTCATGTGTAGAACAAAGCTGCGTCGGCACTGCTCCGCTAGGTCTGACTGAGGTGTCTCGTTAAGGATAGCAGCTTCACACCCTACAGGTCCCGACACATCCAACAATGAGCAGTGTCACGGCACGGTTCGAGATATATTACGTGCGGAATGACTAAACATATCATATAAGAATGTCGCAATGCTTTCATTGTTTAGATAACCATAAATCATATTAAAAAGAAGAGTTACCCGTAATTTACGGGCTTTTTAAATACGACCTCACAGGAACAACCTTAGAACAGTTACAGCCATTTCCCATACGAAATTGCATTGAAGAATCCTGACATCTATGACTTGAAGGCCCTGATTACAAAGTGAAAACAGACACCAACTTCTTAATAAAATCCTCTTAACAGAACTGATTTATAGTGCTTCATCTTTTCATTTAAGAGACATGCACAGGGCAAATGGAACTGCCCTGTGGCTAATCTATTAAAAACTCTTGGTCTAGCCATAGTTTTTTCCAGTTTTTTTTTTTTAACCAGGCCAAAATATCTGTTGAAAGGTTTGTTCTTTGAGGTTCTAATAAAAAAAAAAACCTATCCTAGCATGATGATACCTGTGTTCTGCTCAGTCTGAACGCACTATTATTTCTGAATTTACAAGCCTTTCATCATAAGTCCTGCACGCCGTCCAGGAAGCGCTTACCTGCTGATAAGCCTGGTAGATGATGTCATAGAGAAATCCCTGTGGCATCTCGCTCGCTCTGTATTTAACCCTCTCCAGAGAGTGGTCTATGTAGCCTTCGGATGTCGTAGCTATCACCGTGGAAACCAGAGGTCGTATCGCGCCAGACGCCTCATTCATAACAAAGGAAGCAAAAAAGCAAAAAAGTAAGAATTTTTAATCATGAATCAACAAATTGTTAATGATTTTCTTAATGTGTTTATGGTTCATCATCAATCAAATTGTGTTTTCACAACTAATCTTCATTAATAAAATGTTACCCAACTTCAGTTGAACTGGTAATACTAATACTAACCCAAGCAGCAATATGTATGGCTAATATTTTTATGCACAGAATCTGTATTTCTTTCCTCGAGGGCATCATCTTCTAGTTAAGGTCTACTATGCTAATACTAACAGCACACTTCCTCATGGAACCAGTCGGGACTTAAGGTATTCAATAAAGACAAGAACAAACATGTGTTGTGCATTCCACATGTCGTTAAATTCCATGCTAACCTCAGAGTCTCCAGTGGGGAGCTTCTTTCTTAAACGATCTGGGATGGTGACACTTTAATGAACTCCAGAACAATATTGGGTTTGTTACTCTTGTACGTGACCAGTATAAGAAAACTATGTAACCCATCTCTGGCCTTTTGGGTCCCTGTCTAATGACTGTCCCAGTCAATCCCCAATTATACATGTTTGATTCTCCAGGTGCACCTTTAAAAAACTACACTATAAATATCTCCTGACTATCCCACAAGATTTCTATAAATAAAACATGCGTCTTAAGGTCTATTCAGAGTGGAGTAAAATATGCCAAATCAAAATACTTCACTTAAATCCCTTGGCCTGCTATAGCAGGCTGTTGTTTTAAATACTGGGTGTGTCACACCAGTTATCTCCCATTACAGGTTTCTACTGGTTAAATTCACTGGCTGAGACATGAACTATGATTAAAATATAAAGCCTAAACCATTGAACTAGCTCTCAGACTTGTAACTACATGCCTAAAACATGCATTTACTGTGTTTTCAACTATATAAACCAGACAGTCATATATGCAACCATTACAGCTATTTAAATAAAGTATTCCGAGTTATAATGGCAACAATATGTTCAATTAATGTTTTGATTCTACAACCACGACAGTTCTTTAAACCAGAATCTAAGTGTTCAATAATCCCACCTCACAGAGACAGGAAATGTTTGCTGTGTTGAAAGAATGGCCTGTGTGACATCCTGACAGATTACAAAGGAAACCAAAAACAGTCTGAAGGAAATTGTCTGTCTCTACGTATGCTTTTTGTTCACACACTGCACAATGTGCTTGTCATTTCCAGTGTCTTGATAAACTTGCTGAAATAAGAACTTGAAAATATTTTGCTTAAGGAAACAAAATACTGTCTGGTATCCCATCAGGTATGAAAGACTTGTTTAAAACTAAATGGAGCACAGAGCCGTGCCTTTCATGAACACATAGCCCAAAGTCTCAAGAATGTTAAAACTGTGATGCATGAAGCCTACCTCTATGGCAGTAAGTAGTGTTATTTTTCCTTGCCTTTTTCCACTTGTTACTGACGAACTAAGTGATATACAGCCAGAGATGCGGGAGACAGTGTGCAAGAGCAAAACAGACTTACCCCCTGCTCTTTCGCAGCCATAGTTATCCTAAGAAGGAAATCTTCTTCAACAAAAGGCCTGACAGCATCATGGATAATGACCACCTTTGGCTTCCTTAGTGACTCCCCATCTGGCTTTTCTCCAAAAGCTTGAAGTCCATTAAAAATAGACCTGTGTCTCGTTAATCCACCAAACACAACCTTTACCTTTCTGTGACTGAACTTGTGAATAATATCCATCATAAGATGAAGTCTTTCTTTCGCCACCACAACGACAATGTTTTCAATCCAGGACACTCTACAATAAAAGGGATATTGAATTATTACATACACTGTATACAAGTTAAGAATCACGTATCTATTTAGATGAATGACCAGAATTTCATCGAGAAAAAAAATACTGGTGACTTACTTGTGTATTTATTGTTCTAACAGACATCATAACTGTTCATTTTAAACAACATGAGGGCAATGCACGACGTACGGTTAAAAGTCGAACAAACAAAATGTTTTGTTTGACTACAATTTGAGAAAGCTCGCAGTTTGGCCGTCCTGCATTTCTGCTCATAGAAATTTTCAGTAAGCTACAGCTGTCCGACGTAAACGTCCCATGTGTAAATAGTAATATGAATTAAGTATAGAGAGTAATGTCACATATTGAAATAAGACTGGAAAAATACAGAACACATGATTCATGATAGATTGTTCACATTATATATGCCCATAACGTTGGCAGTACAACTGCTGGCACCACAAATGACACTATGTAACAAAATTTTTACTTTTTCTTGTTCCTGGACAGAAAGTGTTATTTCCCAAAAACTTGTGCCTAAAGTAAATGGAAAAGACCTGTTTTTCTCTTCAAACTTTGCTTCTGTGACCTGGGTAATTGGGGGCTGATATGTGAGAGTGATTTACATTACATTTCATTATCCAGGTCACAAAAGCAAAGTCTGAAGGGAATAATGGCCATTTGCTATACTTTTACAACGTAAGCAATTAAGAAATAACACGTACTATCCAGGAACAAAATTTGTGTTGCATAGTGTAATTGCAGACGCCAACCTTGGAACACGAGAAGTAGTAGATGAAAGTCAGTTTTAAAACTGTTTAAATCCATTTCAAATCAGTAACGAAATCAGCTTCGAGTCTCATTCAGCTCAGCTAATGTACGCTTCAATACCAATCCTTTATCTATCTGAAATACTGTACATAGAAATGTACTCAAAAGGAATTATCAATCTACTGTTACGGTATCTTTATTGACGGCTTAAGTCGAGTTTATTATTATTATTTTAAATAAAATACAAGGTGAAATCACAGAAAGTGAATCATATCTGAATCATTGCAGCGCAGCATCATGAGAAAAGGCTCGCAATGCCTCTTTTTCGCTCAGTATCAGTCGTAACCCACAGATGCAATCGACTAACTTAATGCGAACAATTAAGTTAAAGGGAGTATATAAAAATGGTTAAGGAGAATACGAGAGCCCATGCAGCTGCTCGGCAGGCACGTCTGTAAAGGCATAGCCTCTTAGCTAGCTAGCTAGCTGACGTTTTAATTTTAGCCATTTGAAGATATTTAGCGTGCTTGGTACCTCTCAAAAGCTTCAATTGTGTAGCTTATCAGAGGTCTGTTAAGGACCCTGCAGAACTGCTTGGGGGTCGCCAACCCCATCCTTTCTCCAGAGCCACCTGCGGGTAGGACCACCGCAACTGGGAAATCGACGCTGCAGCGCGCGGGAAATCGTGCGCTTAAGCCGGTGTCATCTGCCAGGAAACACGCCGGATCAGTAGGCCCGCTGGTGCTGCTTTCACAGTCGGTGTCCATGGTAGAATATGTACAGTATTTCACTTCGGGACAGATCGGTTTTGTCACCGGCTGTCCGGTGTTGTCGTATTCGTAACAAGTTTAAGTGGATTACAAATGTTCGTCCCGTCCCATGTCCTCCAGCGATGCTGTTACACTAATCAGCCGTCACATGCGGCCAAGCCTGCTTGATAACGTGAACTGTGCAAGAACACAGAGGAACTTTTAAACCTGGCATTGTAGCTCTCTAAGTTAAAAAAAGAAACATGCCACGCTCTTTAGGTTTCATTTTTTTTATTAAAAGAATGCTGCTTTCTGCGTGAACGTGCACCGTTTATTCCATCAAGTGAACAGTGAGGTTGTGATTTGCCACTGGTGACCAACGTGTGGTCAACTTAACGCTTCAGTTTTTACCTGAGACGTATAACCATATACATATGTCTAGCCCTTTTCACTAACATTTATAGAGACGCATGAACTTCTTCATTTGGGAATACGTGATCTATCCATCCATTTAACCATAAATTAACCGCCTGAAACAGCGCCGTTAGAAGTAAATATGAATCTGCTTCGGACACCATTATGAGCACCAGTAAATTAAATTAAGGTGTGCGTCAAATATAGTGTTTTTTCAACTGTGTTTTAGGCATTGGAGGTAAGAAACTATAAACACATTAAAATGAAACAGTTACTTTTATCACCCAAGACTCCAATATGTTTCAGAAAGTATTCTGAAAATATCTTTGAGGATTTACAGCAGGCCAATGTGTCCTCTTCAGAATTGTCTGATTATTGTGAAACCTTACCAGTGTGATGATCCCAAAGAAAATTACATTCCTTTGAAACATATACTTGAAGTTATTGTGTTGCGGGTACTTGGAGTTGATTAGTCAAGAACAGGCAATGCAACATAATAATTAAACGTATTACTTTGCTCACAGGGAAATGTACATTGTGTGCATAAACACACTATAGCTTAAGAAGTCCATTGTTACTCAGTGTCTGCATCGAACCTAATATACCATTTATCCAATAAAACTAAAATAGATTTTAAAATGTGCTGCAAAACAAATTACATCATATACATATTTTAAGTTTAGCAGTTTTATACAAAAATGTTATACCTCCAAATCACATAATTAAGCTGGCAATCAAAAATATATATTTACACATATATATACAGTTAAACTTTGTGCTATTTGCAATTTTTGGAATCGTCTGACATGCAACTTTATCCTACATTATTTATTTGCATGCTACATTTTTTTAAAAAGACAGGGAAAAAATTTATTTATATACAACATTTTAAATAGCATGAATATTCTGAGAAGTAAAAACGTTCAAAATGCTGGTGGAAGGCTCGTTCCGTAGCTTCGGGCATGTGTCGTAACCAGACTCTCTAATGGGAGATTGAACAGGTGATGGCTGACTTCAGTCCTGAATGTTTGTGCTGTGATCAGCACAGTCTTTCTGTTCTCCACTCGGAAGGAGCACGTAACGCAAGCATACTCTCAGCACACCAGGCAGAGTGAGCGATCGTCCAGGATCACAGTCGTTGGATGACTTAGTTCTTAGGTTCTGCTTCATGCCAGTTCTCAGTCTGCTTTCCCCTCGTATGCCTCCTCTTGGTCTTTGCCTTCTGGAGAGCCCGTGATTGGGACTGGTCCTCAAACTTGTGGGAGGACTCGTTGTGCTGCCTGGAGTACCTCTTGCACTTGCAGGAGGTGACCACGGTGATTTTGTACGTCCTCGTGCTGCCGTTCTGGCACTGCAGCTGGATCCGCTGGATACGGGTTTTGTCGTTCACGCATCGCCAGTCCTGGTCATTGCGCCTGCTCCAGAATTTTCTGCCATAGCTCCCACCAATCCAGTTGGGGAGCATCTGAGCCGGGAGGCACTCGCCAGCACAAACCAGCTCCTTTATTGGGTTTATACTGGTACACTGACCATCAGAGATGTATTTAGTTGACCGCAGTTCTCTGCACCCAACTTGGCTTCGATCTGCAGCAGACAAACGAAAGAGACCCAATTTGTGAATATTTCCATCTACACATTAATTTTGTAAATCACTTATTCACGTGAGTTTTAACTATACTATCATTTTGGCTGAACCAAGATATCATACACATGCAGTTATTTTGCAGTCGCCCATAAAACAAGAGATTTCTATTTTGTTCAGTGTAATTTTTTGTCCATTTTTGTTGTCCTGAATTGATGTGCAGCAGAAGAGGTGATTTGCCCCATGAGTCATCTACAACCATCAGTTTCCACCATTGACAGTGTTTTGCTCTGGGCTACATGTGTTTCCAGTGTAATTGAGACCTCGGCTCGCTCACAGTGTCAGTATACACTTCAGTGACAATGACAGCACACAGTGAATGAAGGGTCTTTTACCAGCTTCAGGTACTGATGGATCCTAACAGTCTTTAATTGGAGACTTCCTGTGGAGCTAAAGGCACCTCCATTCACACAGTGAGACACACCTTCTCTCAAAGCATTGCGTAACTCATTCTCATCTCTCGCGTTTCTCTGGGTGTCTGCCAGAAAAATGTGTAATGCAGGGTGATTTGCCAAACTTTACTTCATCTCATTTACAAAAGGCATCTGATATTGTCACTAGAGAGCATTACCAAGATCAGCTGTGAAGAAATTTAGTCTGACACTACAATAATCTTTGGAACTGGAAAATAAAATGGTTTTAAGTCAATGCTTCCAGTTGTGTAACTGATTGCTGAAAAATGAATAATCTAATTATGCTACATTCCTTGAAGCATAACTCTGGGACAAAGAGATAGAGTAACATCTCAATATGCAAAAATTAAATCTACATAAATACATATGCGGAGTACATATAATTGCAAAAGCGAGTATAAAATACAGAACTTTAATCTTTAAAAAGGGCGATTGCTTTCATCGTGTTTCTGTTCACCTGTGCAACCATCAATGTTTTACCAACATAAAGAAAGTAGTCGCTTAACTGTGAGTACTTGTAATTCGAAGAAGGACGATTGCATCTCGAAGGTAAAATGTGAAGGGGTTATTTACGGTGTAATATAAGTACATGTTGGGTAAATGCATAAATAAATCACACTCACCGCGTCGTTCAGTACTGCCCAAGCTTCTGCCGCCGCTTCTTGCACGATTCAAGGATGTGTTACTCGGAGCCTCCTGAATCGAAGTGACTACGTGTGTATGATGGATTTCCGTAGCATCATTCTTGAAAGTATGACAGTTCTTCAGAATAACGCAGAACAAAAATATAAGGCAGCTATATGCGCATCTGTTTATGTGCATGACTGCGTATGTCCAGTTCAAGTACACACCTCCGGCTGTGTGTCCGTACAGCTCAGATGTCTGCGGTGAAGGTAGCGGGTTACCTTTCCCTGGGACTTTTATACCCCCGCCTCTCGTTTTGGCAACAGCTCAGGTGCAGATGGTGGAAAGTTTCAGAATGAAACGTAACTATCCGAGCACCACGCCCATGAACCGATAGTCAGGACAACCCGGGTCATTTAGATGCTGGGGAAGAACTTGCGGCAATTACAAAATAAATGCATACACAATAAAATATAATGACGTTCAAATATGTCAGTGAAATCTTATCCAGCTGCCAGCTTTCAAATAGTTAAAACATCAAAACATTTTTTACGGAATAATAATATTAACAATTAATTGTTTAATTCCTTTACACCGGATACCCTTCGATATAATTTGTTTCTCGTTTTAAAATTAAAAGAATACTTATAACTACAGAGCAGTATCGTGTCATTTTTCTCCACTGATATCAGAAATGCTGGATTTTTGTATTTCTGTTTAAATAATGCATATAAGTTAGTGCATATAAGTTAGTGTGAAAGAGAGCCTCGGTATATATTTTAGTTTTTAGTTTTAGAAATTTGTTGTAGTGCATAATATGGCCTATTTTAAAGTGGTGAGGTATTCCAGTAATTGCAACATTACAGTATTATCACCAGCAGTGTTGTCATCATAGATAGGCTTACTTCCAAATTCATTATCTATAATATCTGGTTTGTATTCCTTATGTACACTATATGATTATTTGCCATCACTTAAAAATGAAACGTTTATAATTCCTTAAAATTATTGTTTAGACCATGCAATCTGTGCTATAATCTTAAGAAGCCATGCTTGTGCATTCTAATTGTGTATTTAGCCAAAACAAAAAATGATTTAGGACAAATAATGGTATGGTGAAATGAGTTCTTCTGCATGACGGTTTTATTACAAGGTTTTTTCCTAGTTTAAAATGAAAATCAGTATAGTTTATTTACAAACTGATTAAGCTACTTACCTTGTAAATTTATAGGCAGGAACACTAGTAAAGACAAGGAGCACAAGGATCAAGAAGTGTGTACTGTATTTGTATTTCCTCTCATAATAAAATGTAGGGTATCTTAAAATAAAGTGTGTATTTAGAAGTTATTTCACAAGAAAGCCTGTATTTCCATAAACTTAATGGTAGTCTTATAGGTTTAGTTATTAACCATGCACACTCTAGGAAAAAGAAGTTACTTATTTTAAAGTATATACAATAACATATTTTTATAGTGTGATATATGTGTTAGTTTTTTTCTTACCAACTGCCATATCATACATTTGTACAAGAAGAAATCTCTCAACTTTTTTCCTTTTTCTCTCTTACACTCCTCACACACCCAGAAGTCCAGCAAAGGAAAATAGATATTTTCAATATAAAAATATTTATTATTCAGAATACATAGAAGTCAAACTAAATCCAGTCCCCGAAGAAGGCTACCAACGTGCAAACAATGCAATTGTTTTTAAGATAACATTAACAGAAGCTTTTCAAAGTCTTTTGTTAAGTGTTGTGGATTACCAACGTAACTTGAATAAATAAAATACTTAAATAATGATTTAAAAAAATAATAATTCTACAAATGATCACAACTGCTAAAATCAATTATGCTTCTATATGCAACGCCCTCCTTATGAATGAATGAATGAATGAATGAATGAATGGGAACTAGATTATGTAGACTTCATGTGTTATTTGAAAAATCTGAGCAGTTTTTTCAGTGTTTCACTTTTGTATTTATGTCGACAGCAGTGGGCCACCTAAGGTACAGAAATAAAAATGTAACGGGACGCTATTACTTGATTTCCAGTGGGAGCCAGTGAGACGTTACTTCCTTCATTTTGAAAGAGAAATCCCGCCACCTAGCGATCGTTAGCGTTTCTCCGTATTTCGCCGCGGTTTGATACCCCCGTCATGTTTCAGGGGCATAGATTCGGCTTGAAAACTAATACAGAAACAAAACAACTGCGACAATTGTTCAAAATATACATAAGTTAAAGTTAATAGGGATTATTTTCAGCTTTTCTGAAAGTTGGTCAGGACATGTCTCTACCAACTCTTCTTAAATCCACGCCTATCGATAAAGTTGTAACAGCAAGATGCCTCTAAATCGATCAGTGAAACATTCAAAGATGTGAAGCATCATTCAGCTACAAACTGCATATACTTGTGTATACGTTTTCTTGATGACAATACGGTTATCTAACTGTCACTGCTCACCTTTAATGTGGTGTGAGATATATGGCCATTACCCACTGACGTTTCCTGGCAACGACGCGTTTGTATTAAGGAATGAACACGTACCAGAAGGTAAACTTCAAATCCTTATTTTTCTATTAATGTTCGCTAAATGCAGCCCCATTTCGCATTATAATCTCTACGCCCACGTCTTTCGTTGAACTCTACAAGCAATAACTTTGCCAACAATTTTAGGAACAGCGGAAAATCTCCGTCTTTCGTCGGAAATATGAAATTATGAGGGCCGTCGATGTCACTCAGCTTTATCTCGCAAATAAGTGAGTAATACTGTACCCAAGTAACATTTAATTTAAAAAGCTTTTTTAAAAA
Source organism: Gymnarchus niloticus (assembly GCA_009936485.2). Lineage (NCBI taxonomy): Eukaryota > Metazoa > Chordata > Actinopteri > Osteoglossiformes > Gymnarchidae > Gymnarchus > Gymnarchus niloticus. The sequence continues at coordinate 13,465,349 of JAACJT020000110.1, read as the reverse complement.
AAATTACAACGTATGTTTCAATGTTTGCTTTTGTTGTTCTTCATTTAGAGAAATAGTTATGATCCCCGACTTGTCAGAATTCCTAATGCTTCGGTACCTGTGGCTAAATAACAACTTGGTGTGTACCGTCGAACAAGCAGTCACTTTAATAGGAAATACTGGGCAAATAAGTAAAAACAAACCAGTGTTAGTATCGTGTTAAGTTTGCATTTATCTACAATTCATTTTTATATCACGACATAGTGACCTCTACCTATATGCTAACCTTATTTTGGTGACCTTTTCAGATAACAGAGCTTTCCTCCCTGACTACGAGCTGTTGCTTGACCGAACTTTACCTTCAAAATAATAAAATCACCTCAGTTTCAGGTACATATTCATGGGTCACCCATAAATATCTCCTCGAAGTATAAATAGCAATCATTACAAAAATTTGTGTCAGAAAACTGAACCTGTATCATTGCAGTAACTAAAATATTTTAATCTGACTGGTTGTTTAGTATGGAAAAAATTACATGGAGAACATCCATCTTAAAGTGTTTTGTTCCAGAAATGAACTTGCATATATCGTGGTAAGAATAATTATATTTGCTTTTTGCACGCAGGATTCCTGGGCCACCTGACATGTCTACAGGTTCTACTCCTGCACAACAACCAGCTGCAGCTTCTAGAGGAGTCAGTGGCAGAGCTGAGACGTATGCAACAGCTCCACACTGTCAGTAAGCTGAATGAGAAGCTCGGCACTGCAGATTCATGTGTTTTTTAAGCACACTTTCCTTTCATCGGTACCTTGGAAGCTTTGTACCAGTTTCAGGCAGCTGCTTATCAGGAAACAAACATTTTGGGCTGAAATGATATTTCTAACCTTGAAACACTGAAGTGTGCTTGAGGCTTTTTAAAAGCACGACTGAAGTACGATTTGTTCAAATTTATTCTTATAGATTTTTATATTTATATCTCTTCCCAGGTTTTTTTCTGAACCCATTCACGCAAAATCATCAGTATCGATACTACGTGGTCCACCACCTGCCATCTGTGTTCATATTAGACAGAACAGGTATTATAAAAAGATCAAACACTGTTTCCGGTTACTGAAATATTGCCAAAACAAATCTAATACATTGTTCTATTTTGATTTTCATAAAAAATAATTCCTGTAAAAGTGTGTACACAATTTTAACAGCATACAAAATATAAATGAAGGAAAATGACATAAAATTTGACATTTTTAAAGGATCACAATGTAAGATCCATCTTTTATATATTATCACAGAATTAACACTCAAACTTTTATTGAAATTTTTTATCCTACGTAAAATAGCAGTACTTTATTATTTCTGTTGTGCATTTTAAAAATTTCAAGTAATAATCCACCTCTGCATTGCACGACCGGGCACATGCACTGTTAAAGGTACTCATAGGCAAACCAAATAAGTGTACTGATCTGTACTCTTATCAGTAGTGAAACAGGAGGAGAGAATCACAGCATTCCAGATGTTCAACCCCATGAGAAGCCGAGTCCTGCAGTCTGTGGCTTTTGGGCGACGAGCAGAGTCTGGTCCAATAGCAGGAAATTGCACCCCCCCTTGATGTCATCAGCCTGGTAAGAATGTAACAAACCTGTGACCCTTATCAACTGATGAATATCTCTACTAAATAACAAGGTGTCATCTTTGACTGTTGACAGGAATAATGAGCAGTCATATTTTCTTTGTTGCATTTCATTGTATAGTATAGCTGAAGGTAATGGAAGCTAGTAACACAAATTCTGTCATTGTCACGCGTGAAACTTCAGATACAGTTTCATGTAAACTTTGATCAAGGAGACAGAATCAAAAAGTCAAAATCTTTTCCTGACCTTTTCAAAATGTTCCAGTAGAAGTTTTGGAGCACTTTCTCATACATTCCCCTAACTCTCAGTAGTGGAATGAGTTTCCAACATAACAGAAATGCAACATTGCTTTCCTGCTCCAGTGCAGAGTAAAAATTCATCTTTGCCTTGAAAACAATCTGTAATTCTTTATTGCATTACAAGGCTAGCACTAAATTTGTTCCCTGTTAACATACCATTGTTTCTTACGTGGCAACTTTTGTTTTTGTCTTTGAATGCTTTCAATTTTTTCAACTTCAGTCAAAAAAGTCACTTTGGATAATGAATGTAATTAAAGGCTTTTTAATTACCCTGACCTTTTCATTTTCAGAGCAACACAGGGCCAGATTGTGAATGCTCTGGTCAAGGCAGAAATCCACAATGCTATCCTCAGCTGTTGACTGAACAAGTTCTTTTAGGGTGGTACAGACATGGTCTAACATAAAACAGAATTATCACAATAAAAACTGATATTTGCTACAAGTAGTAATTCATATCTCCTACTAAGCAAGTATATCGTTTTCACTACTAATTGTCCTTTTGAACAGTAGAATGACATTTATGTTGACAACTTCAGTTAGCATTGTTACACGTAACACAATCAGTTAAAAGTTGAAAGTAGATATTGGTTTTTCCTCACAGCTTCACTTCCCTGCCAGTGTTAATACTTATCAAAATAGAAGTGGTAGTACTTGGGAACACAAACCAGTTTATTGGCACAGAGGCATAACCGTGATGTACTGTATGAATCTTGCATGAGACACATTATTAGGAACTTGCCAACCAAAGCAAAGGATGAATAATACAGGATTTCACGCCACATCTTCTAAGGCCTCGTGTGACTGGAACAGCCCATGAATATACCCCGAGGGCATATTTTCCCCATGAAAATGGAAAAAGCACAGAAAGAAGTGCATATATCAGTGGTTTCTCTGTATCGCTATAACAGATAAATCAATCTACTTCAGGACAAAGAACATTCTTACCCATAATAAATCAAATTAACCCTTTCTCAAGTTTCAATAGTGTGTAAATAATGAACAACCACTGAGGTATGTGTACACAATCCTGGGTAAATATAAGGAATTCTCTAATAGCCAGGCTATATAATCATATAAATTCATTCTGAATAAACATACAAGGCATACCTTGCATATATCATTTAGCACTACTATAATGTTTATTACTTAAAAAACACAATAAACCCACATAATATAATTTGCTTTTAGCAACATGTTTTTTCCCCACACAGAATGGAAACACATCCAAGTTCAATTACAAGTGAAATTTGTCTATATGCATGTTTAATTGTTAACCCTATAATACAAAGAGGCAGGGCTCAGATGTCTCTTCACATTAAGAATGGTGTTTTATTTCTATCACGGTCATGTTTCGGGTCTGAGAACAGGACAACAAGCAGCAGGCTGAATATGGGCCTAGCTTGCTTTGTTTTCTTCAATAGTAATTCTAATTTTAATTCAATGCTTGTTTTTTTCCTTTTCACAATGGCTATGAACTTCTTAACCATATTTTTAACCATATTACACCTGGATAAGCTGCACCTGAACCAGGAACTATTTCTGCATTTTCCTTAAGATCCTATTTCACTCTATATATGAGGGGAGGGAGACTGACCAATACAACAACCAAAAATGCCATATTACTAGATATTTAAGACCAAAATTCTCATAAACCATAACAAAGACTGTCTGTCAGCAAAGCTACAAAGACATATGCACAAAATGGTTACTACTGCAGCAACAACTTTAAAATGAACTATGACTCATTCTGCAAACGATGTAGTAGAAGGTCTTTCACGTACAATACCCTTCAAACCACCACTACATTTAACAATGCTTCACATCTAAATATTCTTCAGAAAATAAGTTCAAAAGGTTTTTTTCAAATTATATGACCTGAAAAGGCAAATCTTTTGTTGCTGTTAAATTCAAATAGAAGTGAAAGAGGATTATAAACCAAATAATTATATTTTGGGTCCTTCGAATGTTTGGCTCCCATAAAGTCAACCTATGAGGAATTACTCACTACATCACCACCGGTGAAAAGCAAGACATACAGAGGGGAGACAAATGGGTCTGGATATTCTGTATGAATGACAAATTACAGGGTGAAAAACAGCCAAGATATGTATCACTTCAACGCAACATTTTTGCAGGATGCTGTATTAAAATATTGACCATTCATGATGTGTTAAGTAGTTCAGCTTTCAAGTAAAAATTAAATACAAAAAAGTATAAGGTGATGCTCATTGTCTTGTTCAGTGCAAGTGAACTGCAGAACTTTGGCGTGGCGTTCGTGCTTTCTGTTGTTCCATATCGTGCGGAACAGAATGGAAGCCTGAGCGGCCCCTCGTGCTAGACGACATTAAGGACGCGACAGTCCAGCAGTATCATCACAGACTTCTCTTCCCTCCTGGGGCTACTGTCACGGTGTTGAGATTGCTGAACCTACAGACTCCACCCAGGCAGTCTCATTCCTCACTAACAGGAGGGGGATCTGGGACAGCAGGATCAGCCTGGACAACTGAAGAGTCAGATGGGAAACCCTCCTCTTGTCCTGTGGCGAGTTCCTTCATGGAACTAGTTGCCTCCTCTACAGCCTTACTGTTTCCTGATACTACAACAACAACAAAAAAAAAAAAGACATCATTTTAGCAATACCTCCACCTCAAAGAAAGATGCATTTTTGTCATTAATTATATTGTCATATTTTATTTGTTTTCACTGCTTATGAAGGCTACTTCAACATCTCATTAAGGACCTGAATTCACCAGCTGCCTGGTCTTTTGGCTGTTGGCTATGGAACAACCAAAACAAGAGCAGACTGGCTCAGGCTCCCCCCCCCAATACCATGCATTTGCTTTTCCATCATGAGCGCTGACTCGGCCTCCTGCTTCTCCCTCTGCTCCTGCAGCTTCTTGCAGACCTTTTTGTGTGCGAACCAGTGGAGTTTCTGACAGGCTTGGTCACAGTAAATCACCTGTCAATGTGTGAGAAAGGAATACCTCCTCAGGTTATACACCACTCTTCATTAAGTGATGCACTCTAAAGCTGCTCCTACTATTACAACAGTGTCAGGAACAGAGTACTGAACAGCAATGACAAGATGGAAGCGTTCATCCTCAGCACAATGCTGGCCATTTTATTTGATCTGGTAACCACCTGTTTTGTACAAAAGGTGTACGTACCATTTTACAGATGGAGCACCTTTTCCCCGCCCCCTTCTCTCCACAGGCAGTACAGAACTCGGCATCCGTGAAGCCCACCTGGCCGGTTATGGCTTGGGTGAGAACCGAGAGGGCCGTGGGATCATCACCCTGTGCACAATAACCAGATTAAATGTTAATCAGAGCATCTTTTACTGTAATCCATAACAGGATCAAGATATACACTTTATAGTCCCATAAGGGAAATCTGGTTTGGACCCGACATTGGCAGAGATCTACTGTTTACATCTCATTCAACCATATGAATATATTCAATGAAAATGATAAAAATCAATATTAAAATACAAGTTAGTAATAAATAGCAACAATAAAAGTATAAATAAAACCTGACTATAACTGAGCTATTGCACAGTCCTCTGGGTTCATACCATGTTACAGACAACTAAAACTGGAATAAAGCTTAAAATGTACGACTAAAATGACAAACAAACATGCCATCCAGTGTGACAAGTGCTCCTAAACAACAGGGACACCCAGCAGCCGCTGCTACATTACATTTGTGCAGTGCTGTACAATATGTCGATGACAAAATTGTCAGCTCTTCAGACATGCGTGAGTGACATACCACCACAATGGCCGACAACAACGATGAAGGAAAAGAGGCAAGGAAGAACTTACAATCTCCACAGGAGCGATGCTCCTGACCAGCTGCTGAAGCAGAGTAGTGTCGCAGTAAGGAAACTTCCGGATACACTCCCGAATGAACTTCTCTTGATACTGCGGAAATCCATCGCTGTCCCGTCCTTTCAAAAGGCTACACAGAGCCAGATTTTAAAGGCAATGAACTTATTTATAGTAACATAGAAATATAATGCTCTATTGGTAGACAGACTTCAGAATCACTGAGGATGTAGCTGATGTGTGAGTGCAGGCAGAGGACTCTGAACCAGCACCTCTTGACAAATCCATCCAGCTTGTCCTCACGTTCCTTGAGGAAGGTGCAGCACTTCTGCAGGACACAGCTGATGTAGTGCATCTTCATGGCCAGCACCTCGTTCATATCCTGCTGCTTCACACACTTCTCGCAGATGAGGTCCAGCACCCTGTGGCACTTCTCCAGAGCCTCCACATCCATCAGGAGAGGGTTCTCCTTCACCATCAACACGATCTGATAGAGGAAACAACCACAGGGTACAATCCACCAATACCACTGAATGAAAGGAAGGTGATATGTTACTAACATAACTGTTGATGCCATTTATCATGCTAAACTGAGATTACATCCACCCATCTTCCAACCACAGGGAAACCTCGAGCCTATCCCAGGCAGCACAGGCCACAAGGTCAAACTACAGCCCAAATGTGATGATACTCCACTGCAGCACACAAACAAACAATCATACACTGTAGGCAACTGAGAGACTCCAATTAGCCTAATGGCATGAAGAAAACTGACAAACTGCAGGAAAAAAAAAAAAAGTACTAGGAGGAATCCCACAAGACACGTGGAGAACACACACACACACACACACACACACACACACACACACACACACACACACAGCTAAATTAGGAGGCCACTGTTCTAACCAGTCACCATAAACTTATTACAAAATAATTTAATGTAATGGTAGTACTAAACACACATGAAGCTTCTGGATTTCTTTACACATATGACACACACATTCCTGTTAAAATAAATGCTGTTTTCAAAAAAAAAAGTTGCTTAACCATGTTTTCTATGCCACTTAAAGATTATTCAGATAAAAGTTTGGAATCATAATGGGTCCCAGCCTCTTTCTACACCACAATCTATTTCTTCTACACTCTTTTTCCATAGAATAAACCTGACGAGTCAAGAACAAATTCAAAATAAAGTCTGCCATTGCATTAAACTGTCAACTTGCACAATTTTCAGATCAGAGTATGACGCTTACAGCACAATTAGAGCTTTTCCAATCTGATACCAGCATGCCAAGCAGCAGATGAGGTCTATTATGAAGTGCTCTAACTAAACACTGCAATGCCTCCATGGCTGCCATTTCGAGCCAAGATAATCTATGCTGCACTTACTGAATCGCGACAAAGCAGAGAGCTACAGCTCGACCACCAGCAACAATCTTGGACCAGCGCCCACTACCTTCACGGGGTTGAGGTTGGTGGTCATGATGATTTTGTGCAGGGGTCCTGCCAGTTTGAGGGGCAGCTTTGGCTCCTTCTCCAAACCTTGGACCTTGGTGTAATATTCCAGCCTCGATCGGGAGAAGAAGTTGTTTATCACGGTCACACAGTCATGCTGGCCTGTGGGGCGGTGGAAGAAAAACAAAAGGTTAAGCCATTTCACCGCAAAAGATCATGGCTACACTGTGGGAGAGAGACAATTATCAAGAGGCTAAAAACTCAGTATGTGCTTAGTTTTTTTTTTATTGCTATGCTTCTCTTCTAAATGAAGGACTCTTGCCAAAGGACTACTCTGGCCCTTTGTGACAGAGCCTATAATCATAGCCATTTCAGTAACCATTCAGTTATAACTACCATCTGAGTCTGGAGACTGTATTTACCTACAAAGGCAGCCATCTGAGCAGCAGTTCGGCCGACCGAATTCACCACATCCGTCTCGGCTCCGGCGTCAAGCATCATTCTGGTGATGTCCGTCTTCCCTACGGGAGGGACACGGGGTTTGAAGGTTCCACCAAGCCCCCCCATCTCCCGGTTTGGGCAAGCAGACCATCGGCTTTCAGGGTCGCTGCATGCCACCATTTCCGCACGGAGACCCACCTGACAGGCCGGCAAACATGAGGGCGGTGTAGCCGTGCTCATGCTCGTTGCAGTTCACGTCAGCCCCATGCCGCAGCAGCAGTCTGCACACGTCTGCCTTGCCCTTGTATGCGGCATGCATGAGGGGGGTCATACCATACTGAGGGGGGGAAACAACATGAAGCAGCAGGGAACACGTCACTTGGAATGCTGTTACTAGTGGCATCGCACATGGGGTGGGTAACCAAAACATCATACTTCACAGAGCAAGGACAATTATTCTTGTAGCACTGTTTGAAGAAGGTGTACTCTAGAAAATGGCAGTAGATCTGGGAGTTACCATTTATACTGCACATGGAAAGGTCCTATAAGTTCTACAAGATGCCAGCCAAAGGAGGATGGGCTTCCCCCTTGAGACTGGTTCCTGCCAAGGTTTCTTCCTCTTGAGGGAGTTTTTCCTTGCCTCTGTTACCCTTAGCTTATTCTCTGGGGACCTTGAGCTCAAGACTATGCAAAACACTTTGTAACAATGCTCTTTGTTAAAGGTGCTATATAAATAAAATTGAATTGAATAATTGCAGCCCACACCATCACTCCTCCACAATTCAAAATTGTTTATTATATCCATTATTATCCCGGCCATGGGCCCGTCCATCAAGAGTCACACATCTCATCTGTCCTCAAAACTGCACCTAATACTTAGAGACACCATTAAGTTTGCATTTTTGAAAAACAGTTGCATGTGATGCCAAAGGTTTTCTTGAGGTCCCCTGTTTAATGCAATGCAAATATTTTACATTTATTTTTCATATTTTTTCTCTCTCCACTGTACATGTTTCTCACAAGCTTTTTCACAGTTGGGTCCAAAGTGCTTGATGGTCCGGTGATTACACTTAAAAAGTTTGGCAGTTTTGATTGTTTTGGATCCCGCTGACAGGCATTTAACTATTTTGTTGTTTTCAATCTCTATAATATCCATTTTTGGCCCAGATTAAGAGTAATAACAACTGGCTTAATAATTCTGCACTAGGAAGGATTCACAATTTCCTGTTTGACTTCATACTCAAACCAAATGCTGAGTATGCTCTATGTCTGAACAGTGCTTTCTAAATTCAAAAATAAACATGGACTGAAAATATTGGTCTAATCAAAACATACAAGTAAAACACACAGCTGCTTAACAATTCTGTACGCAGTGTAAACACACTCAGTCACAAAATAATGAAGTTGATTTATAATTTGCATATCAGTAACCAATGCAACTTAACAATTCACTGTCAACCAAGCATTTTATTAATACCAGTGCTTTAGCAATCTACAGAACAAAAGTTATGAATCTGAAAAGTGACTGTGGTCGTTTAATGACTAACAAGCAGAAGGAGACAGGATAGCATAGGCTAACACAGACAGATTGACACGTGACCCTCCCGTTTCGAATAAAGGCATCTGGAGAAACCTGTAAACTACATCAAGTGGTAGTTCACTAATATGGTGAGGGTTTAAGTGCCACAATCAAGTCGTAGCCATATGTTTGTACATAAAATACAACATATGTCCACTGGTGTAAGAAGGCTCAGTTTATGTAAGGGTCAGTTTACAAGTAAATAACAAGGTGTGTGGATTTGGATGTGCGTTTACAAGACACAGTTCTGCATATTACCACTTTACAAATACTTCCAGTCATTATGTTGAAGAATCATTAATAAAATACATACTAAATTATGTCAATGGTCACGAATGTAAACGTATACATTGCACGGATATGTGTGTATATATACTGGCATGGCATGGCATCATGTGTATTTCCCACAGCTTCAGTTTTTCTTACCTCATCCAAACAATTGACTCGTACATCCTTACAGCCCAGTAACCGTGAAGCTTCCTGGACATTTCCTAGTAACAGATAATAACATCAAAATACAAGACAATTAATATAATTAACTGGTTATCTAAACTAGTGAGGATGATAGGGAAAAAAAGCAAACTGTTATCACTGCTCGCTGCTACCCAACTTATTTGTCTTAATGTTATGTTAATGTGAAATAATTCTACTTAAGTTAACAGTAACATATCGTCACCGCTAAACAGGGAACGTTACAGGTACGTTACGGGAACGTTAAGAACGTAATGAGAACGTTCCCTGTTTGCTGGGAGTTAATGACGCACGACCATGTTTTGTAGCATGGCCTAATTCGTTAGCCTAAACGAGCTAACTGGCTACTAAACAACCGAAGCACACGCTGATATATTTATACGGAAAAAGTCCCAAGTAAAACTATATTTTGATATCCATATTTTTGTCATGTTAGTGACAGTTAGCGATTCACCTTTGGATAGCTAAGAAGACCTGGCATACCTGCAGTAATAACCTGAAATAACTCCTTTTCTGTAACAGAAAGGTCTCCCTTTTTGGGGGTAGCCATGATGTATTGTTCTATTTCTCCGTCTCCGTTTAATTTAGATTATAGTTTTGAGAAAATAAACAACATGCTCTCTAAAGCGCGACACCGAGTCCCCATTCAACTATTGGTGTCACCGTGAGTGACAGAAGGCACAACCCGCCCTCGGAATGTACCATAGCAAAAAAAGGGGATGATGTGAACAAAAACTTGTGTTTTTCTGAAATTTTAATAACGGATGTGCTTGATAATTCTCACATGTAATTAAACATGTTAATATACGAATAAAATATTCCAATATAGTAAAAATTAAATAATTTTACACAATTTAATTTACTTCCGGATCCTACTTCACCCTTCGTATCTGAAGATTTGAGACCTAGCGTTTTAAACGTAGCTGTGACAAAATCATCGTCTTGCTTAAAGAAACACCACCCTTTCCATAGTTACCGGGCTGAGGCTGTCATAGGTCGAAAATAATTACCAAGGTGATTCCCATAAGCTGAGGTAACCACTATTGGATGTGTACCACCTAATGTGCATTTAGCTAGTAAAAATCTTCAGGAGGTATGTCTTTTTAGCTGTGTTTGCTTTAGTGAATTTTCGGGAATTGTTTCTGTGTTTGGAAATCTTTTCTGTTTCTGTCATTAGCATAAAGAATGGGTTCCCTTGCAAAGTCCATGACAGTTCTCCTTCATATGAAAATTCAACGTCAAAATGTCACATGACCATACAATAAAACCTGAATCAGACCCATGCATTGGGATTTGTCTGGATCTGGCCCTGGGCCTTGGACAAAGTTCAGAATTGCAAACTGCATTCCCATTGCCTAAAGGAAAAAACGTCATCTTCTGGGTGTGGTGTACTGCACACAACACCTATTTGCTTAAATTTATTCAGTTTAAATTTGAAAGTATGAACTGATTATTATTATTATCATTATCATCCATCTGTCTTCCATAGCATTAGTCCAGGACAGTGTTGTGGTGAGTCAGTGAGTCTTCCCTAAGGAGCACTGGGCACAAGGCAGGAGACAGCCTGGAGGAGCTGGGCACACATTCACACACTGAGCACAGATTACAGATACTAACTCACCTCTGTTTTTGGACTGTGAGAAGAAACCTGTAAAAAATCGGGAGAGTACTCCAAACCCTGAAAATGTGAGGTCATAGTATTTCTTCCTGAGCCTCCATAATGCCCAAATATCATTACCACTACTAATTCAAAGAAAACTTCACTCGTACAAAATCAGGGCCAGATTGCACATAGTGCAAAAGAGACTACTTATAAAAGTAGCCTTTCTTCTTTGAATATTATTTTAACCTGAACTTTTGAATTAAATTTAAAAATCAATGCCTTGCATCTCCTTTCAGCAGTACACACACAGTAACAGCAGCAACAGAAAAACAACGAGAATGTTACGTACTGATAGACACATTGTAGCATTCCTGAAATAAATAAGTTTTCAACTGGAGCTTAAAGATGGTAGGGTTTTATTCCCACTAAGGGCAATTTTAAGATGCCAGTTAGCCTAACTGTATGTGTTTTGGACAGTGGGAGGAAACCTGGACGACACGTGAAGTGCAAAGTACAAAGTCCACAAAGCAGAAGTGGGATTCAAGCCTCCAAGGCTGACGGTGTGACGCAACAACACTACCTCCTGTGCTGTGCCACCTCCATTCCATAAAGAAATGAGAATTACTGCAAGAAAAATAAACGACCACAAGAGGTCACCCTCTCGCCAACTGAAGACCTAACGACGCATGACGCAAATCAGCTCATGTCGGTACAGATTTAAATTACACTTTCTTCACCTAGGAAAACAAGAACAATGCATTTGTTTGCCCTTTATTTTCAGATATGCTACGCTGTTGTTCATTTTTATGATCACTAAAAATACAATTAGGTGTTATTTCGTGTTATATTTCACCGACCCAAATTACATGAAATATCTAAAAACTATTACAACCAAACCCACCAATTAATTGCCGAAATCGCTGAGCAGGTTTTCATTGATATTTATGGTATTAGGTATGATAATGGGGTATTTTGTTTTAAAATAAATTCTTTTTGTTTAATTATTCTCAGCAACTCAACTCTGTGAAACTGTTTTATCAATATAAACTAGCCACAATATAAACTCTATGAATTGTATGAGCCTTCAAGTAGTCTTTATAAACCGGCCACATAAAGTCAGATGTACTTTTATGGCACCGTTGATAATATGACTTAATAATGGTTTAATAGAATGAAATAAAGCAATTCGACTACTGTTAAATTACAGAATTATGACAGCTCTTCATCACCTTCTGAAAGTTGAAATGCCTTGTATCATATCTTTGTGAAATACAGACTCGAAGACGTGTACATACACAGTAAGAAGATGTATGTAGAGTGAAAGGGTCATAATACGTTGTAATAACCGGGGAGGGCATGTGAGACACGTTGTATGTATATCCAGTTGGTGAAAGTGTGTATGAACTGCTTTGTCATTTAGTCCTGGGGTGAACAAACTGACTTAACTCTTCGGGTATCAGTCCTATAGAAATGGCTTAAAGAAGTGTAGGAATACAACTTTTTAGATGTTTTGAGAAGTTTCTGTTCTGCACGGCTCATGTTCAGACATTCACTACAAGTGCTGTACACATCCTGCACGCCTTTTGCCAACTAAAATGAACTCCTTTTATTTAGTATACGCATGAATACACGGTACCTCTTCACACTGCCAGCTCCGGTCACAATAAAACCCCTCTGAATTTTCCATGATATCGGAAGGCGATTTTTAAAATCATGTTCTCCTTTGGCTAATGAGAGAGATGCCCCGGCCTCCGGGGGGCCTCAGTGAGCCAGGGCTCCGCGCTTCTCTTCTTTATGTACAGTAGCCGCTCCGGTGGGCGTGTGATCAGTTATCCGCTCACGCAGTTCTTGTCGGCGGTTTGGCCGTCTTTTTGTTTCGAGACCACTTCGGTTGTTTAGTATACTGAATTTAGTTCCTATAGTACATCCATAATGGTGTGTGGAGGCTTTACGTGTTCTAAAAATTCCCTCTCCGCTCTCAATATCCTTTACGTGGTAGGTATTATAAACTGCCATATGGAGTGACATAATGGAGTGTTGTACATATCTGTATGTTTTCTGCAAGTTTTTATTTTGTTGACAAGTTCGAAGTATGTATATAGTGTTCCTTTTTAGCGGTGTATTTGCGATTTACTGTTTAAGAAACAATTCGTGATTCAACATTGAAGTGGAAGTAGGCTGTAGCTTTCTACCTGTTCACTTCTGATGAGTTTTGTAAACGTGTCTTACCTGTTTTTGCCACTTTAGGATTTATTTTTTCCCTACAACTTTATGTGTATGAAAGTATTACATTAGTTTGCTTGAAGGTAACCTCGAGTAAACGTGTGCGCAAATGGATAACATTACATCGAATTCTAAATTCAGAACAGTGTAATGAACAACAGGAAAACAAATTAAATATATTTCTAGCGTATATTTTGTGTCATTGTTATATCCGCATTGTAAATGACAATAAACGTATTTGATTGCTTTAGCAGGATGAAGACGTTGTTTACACTGTGACTCAGTATCTCTCGTTTCACGATTACTAATTCTGCTTTCAAACTGTCCGATACGCATAACCTTCAGATCTTAAAGTCTGGATGAGTGCCACTAAATTTAATTTTCATTATTATAAGGATGGGTCGCATCCTTCACACTTCATACCTTTTGTTGAGAATCACAGTCGCATTGCGGACTGGGGCTTGCAAGCCCTACATAGTTGCTACTTTCTATGAAACATCAAACGGCATGCTCGTCTGCCCATTCAGATTGAAGTGCCAAAGGGTCCTGATGTAGTATCCTTATACAGGCCATAAAAGTGTATAAATTCTTCTTGTAATGCACCAACTAAACGTAAGTCGTTTTGGATACAGTCCCTGCATTGTTCTCTTTCGCTAATGCAATGCTTTTGCCTGTTCACAACCTATTTCTGTATTTCCTCTCTGCTCCATCTTTCCTTTTTCTGACCATGTAATGCCCCCCCCACCTTTGTTTGTTCATCACACCCTCTCCACTATCCCCCCCATATGCATTTTTCACACAGTAATCAACTTTCTCATCAGCTCATAGGTTTTATGTGCAAGAACAGTTCCTGTAAGGTCGTGCCTCATCTTCCCTCAGCCGGGTCTTCCTCTGGGCCTCTGTCGTCCCGATGGAAGGCGGTTCGGTGCCATGCTTGGTTCAGTGCTCCACTTTCTCCTCAGATGGTGAGCCTCCTCATGATCGGTGTGGCTGCCTGGGGGAAGTGGTTTGGCTTGGTGTCCAGCTTCCAAGTGGTGGGCGGCGTGGTTGGAGTGGGCGCCTTCCTGTTCTTCGTGTCGCTGGTAGGGCTCATCGGAGCACTGAAGCACCACCAAGTCCTGCTCTTCTTTGTATCCTTTGTGCCGGAGCAGAGGTTTGACCACGCAGACCTTTTCTCCACTCAGATGCATAGCAGCAAAAAGATGCTCATTAGGGAAGTTATTCTGTTCCCAATCCTTAATTCAGAAAGAATGCTGCAAAGTTGCACTTCATTCAATATGTTATAAAAATCGTACAAATCCTGCTCTGCATTAATGTAATTAAGTGCTTAACCTTTGAGGCCCATGGGACGTATTTGTCCTATACTTCTAAAATGCTACCATATTTGAGTGAGTCAACCTGGAGTGCTCAATTTTTGGAATTTGCGCATAATTTTTAACCTACATGAGGCATAAAAACTAAAATTAATGGCCCGCAATCCTTATGGTCCTGTAATGGTTAATCATTACCTGAATGAGAAATATACCTATTGATGCATTACCGTATGATGTATCTGTATTAGTATCTGTCAGAGCTTTGGAAACAATTTCTAGTCTTTGCTAAACTATATAAGAATTTCAGACACGTTCAGACCAAAGTTAAGTATCGGCATATGGAAGTTTCAGTAATGTTCTGCAGCAATTGTCCAGTCATTTCAGATTGTAAATATCAAGATAACATAAAGATTTCTCTTTATATAATACTTGTATTTCTCCTTGTAATATGTAATGTTTTGAGCGGAGCAGGGTCGAAGTTCCCCAGCTGCTGACAAACTTTACGGTAGCATACATGTGCGGGAATGGGAGCATCCTGAATTACCAATCTGTGCTGGCTCTAGTTAGCATTGATTGGTAGTTTGGGATACTCCCACCCACCATGGGTTTTGAAGCCTCATTAAGAGCCAGCATTGATTAGTAGTTTGGGATACTCCCACCCACCATGGGTTT